>OZ057412.1:163570583-163933143 GCA_964056705.1 Troilus luridus
GTCTGTCTATATAAGTTTATATAGTGTATATATCCAATAAATCTGTGCCCGTATCGTTATAACTTGTACTGTTGTTACATCTGCACTTTTTTCACCCTTTTACTCTCTATGTTAAAAACATCTGCCTGTTTGTTTTAATAATTTAAATCCAGCTTTAAGTTTTGCTGATTATTAATGAGTCATAAAAACTGGAAGAAATTATTTTGATGTAAACTTCCTGATTTTTTAAAAATTTTTATATGAAACTTTACAAGAACCTTTTTCTAATTGATTTCATGAAATAATTTTACGCAGAACAGGGAAACACCATCTAGGCACCCTTTACATAACTTAATATTTGGGAAGTTACAAACATTGTAAAAAAAAATGTTTAACATATACAAATTATTGATAGCTCTATAATTTATCTATGGGATCATGGGGGAAACTGAGACTATAAGTTAAAGATGGAAATCTTAGCAATACAACAATAGTTCTCATAAATGATCATCACAATGGGTGTCATTCCTTACTTTTAGCTATTCATTTTTTTTTTCAATTAAAAAAATTGTGGTTATTTAAGTTTGGTGGTTAAACTTCAATGAGGGTGGTCATAGTTTGATTTTTAGCAGCTGCTTTATTGTGAAATATATTAGCCTACAAATAAAACTTTCCTATACACCTTATGGGAGAACCTCATCAATAAATAATGCTGGAATTGAAATAAAAGTAAGAGTGCAAAATAAGACTTATATTTTAAGTAAAATCTCACCTATCCTACTCCTCGTAAGAAGGCGACTAGCTTCGGTTACAAAACGGTCAATAAATGACTGGCAACGCTCCCAATGATGAATTGGAACATTAGTAATATTACAAATATAACAAAAAGCAGTGAGCGGGCTGTGTAGAAACATTGTAAACAGGTTTCCATTGTGCTGTTGTTCTAAAAAGAATAAAAAAGACCATCAATACTCAACATACATACATATCATACATAAACAACATACAAATACATAAATTATATCATAGTTCATATTCATATTTATTAATTCCTGTTGAAAATGCTTCTATGTGAATTTCAATGATTTTATCACCAGTCATGTATAATGAATATAAATCATTGATCATTTGTTATATTAAATATCCAGAAGTTAAAACAAAAATAAATACTGTGTATGTTGCATGGATATAGCATGTTTGAGGAATAATTAATTCTAGGTTACTTGAATAAAAAAAAAAAATATATGAATAAATAAATAAACAGATGATTCTTTATAAAGGAATCGTTGAAGATTTTAATTACCATGAAAATTAGGAGGGATGTCCTGTGGAGACATAAGGATGACCAGAGGTTGTCCAAAATACCTCGGTAAGTGTTGGAATACAAAGCTGTTGTCAGAGTCCACAATGACAAAGAAAGGCTTCCGTGTGAATGGATACAAATCACCAGGATAGAGACTGTAAAAATTATTGGGATGTAATGTCACTAGGTATAATTTGTAGGGCAGGTTTTGTTTTGAAAATCAGGGCAATCCAATGAAAAGGAAATTCTTTTTTAAGTTTAAATCATGAAAAAAAATGAAACTGATTTCATTATGTGTAATTACCAAAGAGATGTGTAATGGCATCTTTTTAACAACCTAAATATTTATAAAAGGACACCTTCAGAGATTTTTCATAATTAAAATTTTGTAGCAAGGAACTGAATTTTTTTTTTTACTTTCTTAAAATAATTTTATAGTTGTCTCCCAGTCATTTTCCATAAATTCAAGAGTAATAATTATGCTTTTTCTTAAATAATAATTAAGATTGGAATACAACCTTAATTAGGTTCCCACATGAATCTTGACTGTAATAGTAGAGGTTTATTCTGAGGAAGAATAAAAGAACAGAGCTATCGTCATACAAGTCACAATAGCTTACTTATTAGCCTTTAGGAAAACGGGCATTTTAAGTTCTCCTTCCGGTAAATTAGGGACTTAAACCCAATAAAGAATCAGCACCAACAATTTTCTAACTGCTTTATATTCAATTACAATGGTTATCCGATTTTAAGGATCCTATAATTTATAAAAGTTACATACCCTAAAATTCTTGTATTTTCAACTATAGATGTCTGAATAATCTAAGTTTATTTTTTATTTATTTAAAGCTTTTTGTTTATATTTAAAAAAAATTTTCACAACTAATTTAATGAACACAGATCAACTAATCATGAAAAAACCCTTGGGGGTGACCTGTGGTCTAGTGGTTAGCATAAAAAACTACTGTGCCTAAGATCAGCAGCTCCCGCTTTCGTTTTCTTCTTTTTAAAGTGATGTTAAATGAATAAACAATAAAAAAAAAATATCAGAGAACTATGTATTATATTCGGCAAAGACAGATGAACTTTGAATGCAAGCTATTGGTAAAAACCACCTCCCACCATAACATTATTATTTATAAGATAATAGATTCAATAGTTATTTGATAATATTTTTATTCATGCACCTCAAAAGCAAAATCTTGATAAATACCAAAATGAAAATTCAAAAGTTAAAGATTTGAATTACTATATTTTATTACTAAAAAAAAATTCCTTTGTTAGAAACATTGATTTTTTTCTCTCCGTCCTACATAATATATGGGGTTTTACAGTTTAAGGTACATAAAATCTAAAAAAGTTTTCTTTATCTGCTTGTCATTTGTTGTCCATCTCCTAGGTCACTGGTATATTTTTTCGTTTTTTAAAATATATATTTAACACCAAATGATTGTTTAATAACTCATTAATTATACACACATAAGCTACTTTCAGTTATATTTTAAATGTTCGGATTCATTCATTTTGAATACTTAAAATTACAATTCTGATCTTTCCTGTACAGTAATTTGTTCTTTGGAGTTTATGTTTATGAAATTAAACACTTCATAGAGCTAATGAACCCATGTTCTGTTGCATGATATAATTATTTAATAATTTTTAATGCATGTTTTGCAACCAATATATAATTGATTGAAAAAAATACATCCAAAGTGGGGTCCAAAGAATCATATAATAAAAAATAGTTACTTACCAATGCATATCCTTTGAATGAGCACCTTTTTTATTTGAATGATCTGCTTCTCGCTTACTATTCGTAACTACACCGCCTAAATCATAACCCACTAAATGAAAAAAATAAACAATATTAAAAGATATTAAAGTAAGGAAAAGTATTAATTTTTTCATTTGATATTAATTAGCTTACTGTCTTCAGGATGCTTTGTTGAACCAAAACATCCATCGGCAGAAATGTAAAGTAGAAGAGCACCGTTGGCTGGCAGTTCTTTGAAACCTGAGGAAAAAAGTTATTCATACTTAAAATTTAAATAAATCAATTATATTAATGTACAAATTAACAAGGCTTGAAAAAGCTTCTAATTTAACAGGTCAAAGCCAAATGAATACTCAATATTTTAATTGTGATTATAATGTGGTGTTTTGGTGGAGAAGGCCAAGCTATTATTTTTCCTCAACTAATTCACATTTGATAGGTGCATTGATTCCTGACACGTTATTTTTCTCAATAGTGAATCCCATCAGAAAGGAAAATCTATGACTTAAGCCCCTTTAAACTAGTATCTCTATAACCAAACACTGCATCTAGTTTAAATTGCTTCCAATCAATATATCTATCTTTTCTAGAATATAATTTAATTAAAATTTTCACTATACATCCTCAGCATTACAAGATAAGAAATTATAACATAAAAAATAAATTACCAGTGTTTTAACCCAGGAAAATATTTTAATTATCATTACATATGATATAGAAAAATTATTTTCAAAACACTTCCAATACTAAATACGTGAATAAAGCATAATTATATTTTGATAATATTAAAGAAAGAAAAACCTTCTGTGATAAGGGAAAACTTGTAAAGAAATTCAGATCAAGCATACCTGAAGCTAAGAATACCATGATTTGGCTAAACGTTGGTTTGTACAAGAGATATTTGTGCGGATTCTCTCTTTTGGACGGGCGATCACCGTTCTCCTGACACATTACCATTGCTGGGTAGCCTACACCACCCTTGGCACTTGATACGCTATAGCTCTTTTCCTGTAAGCAATAAACAAAAAATAAATAATTAAATTAAAAACTATCAAATTTAATGAATAACATCAGTGATATTTCATTTTCCAAAAGATAATCATAATGGAATTCACATAACAATAAGTTTAATTGTAGAACTTTTACAAGAAAATTCTATACTCTGATATGACTTCATAAAAAAAGGAGAGAGAAAATTAAAAATGAATAAAATCCAGCTTTGTATAATATTATATCTACTAAAAAGAACAGTGCCATCGGCTTAGACTTACTGTCTTTTTCAGTATCAAATTAAATTTTTGAAGTTTCTTCAGTTCCCCTTTTTTGTTTCATAACAGGTATTTTTTACTTTACTAGATTAGACTATATTATTTTACTAAAGCTTTTTTAAAAATGCAGAAATTTAAAGTCTCTAAACGCTTTGAGGAGGGCTAAGGTGAATAACAATAATTCTCTCTTTCTAATCAAAGAAAATTAGTAAATATGGTAGGATATCACAAAACAAAAATAGATCAGGAGTTTAATCCTGGAATAATGTAAATATTAAAAGATGTTCATAGGAAGTAATATACTAATATATTGATCAGAAAAAAAAATATTGATATATAAAAAAATAAATCTTATAAGTTATTAGTTAAAGATATGTGTAAGGACTTGGTGACATGTAAAGCACTTATAAAGGAAATAATTTAAATACAATAAATACTAATTCTAAAACCAAATTGTGATTGTTTTCATGCATAAATTTTAGCTTATAAAAAATAAGATAAAAGTATGCAATTTTGAATTGCTTGTACAATAATGTTAGAGTATAGAAATTAATTAGTTCACTCAACACAAATTTTCTATTCTCAAGAGTCTCATAGTAATTAACAAGAAGCCTTTTAAGTACTAACAAAAATGTTATTTAATTTAAGGAATTTACAAATAAAAATGACATTTAACTTTTTTCTATAATGAAAACTTTTTGTGAACTTGTATGAAGAAAAGTTAATATTATGTAGAAATAATTATGAAGTTTTATGGTACATCATAAGAAACATTATTTATTCATAGAGAAATTTCTCAATATGAGAAAATAAGTATATGCTTTACTGGTCCCATGCACTGGGAAAAATTCTTTAAAAATTATTATCTTTATTGAAAACTGCCAAAAATGTAATGTATTAGTAACATTACAGAACAAATTTTAAGATCATAAGATCATCCTAGTTACTAATTCAAAATTAAAATATTTTAATGCACTGAACAAAAAAAAGAAATTTTAATTTTATTTAATATGCATTTAGAAGTGTACTAATTACAATAATGGCTGAATCATCAATGTTAATTGATAAAATTATGAGCAGTGTTGTTAAGCTATCTACTCAAATAAGTCATAAGTTAAGATGGTGGATTTCAGTAAAGGTTTTGTAAAAAAAAACTTGACTTACAAAAGGCACTCTGCCAGGGGCTGGTGAATCATACAAATGATTGTAATCCTCTTGAGGCTCCCTTTCCAATGTCTGTAGCATTCTAAACATATCCATTGTCAACTCGCTAAATTTGACCTGGAACAAAGTAGTGTCAAAATTTGTTATAAAAAAATATTAACAAAATTTCAATGAAATGAAAATCTTCACTTATTAAATTTGGAAAAGCCTTCACAGTAGAGTAAATTTAGTAATAAAGTCTGTAAGTTGGTTGAAGTTTGATAAACACCATGAATTTATGATTTATACAATGGTTTATTGTATAAAAAATTTTGTTTTGCTTAGTTCAAAAAATTAACTACTAGAGATATACCATAGGAAAATTAAATTGATGTAAAATGAAGGGTTGACCACTGTTAAAATTCAAACTTTATAAAAAAAAAAAAAAATTGTTTTGTATTATTTATTTTAAATGTGATATTTAATTTTTATTTTTGTTTCATTTAACTATATTTATTATAAAATACAGTAAACATAGCAGTTATGAGATCATTTTAAATCAGAAAAGTAATAAAAGATAACCAAATTTTTTATTGTCCTATATCATATATATATATTACTATATGCTATATTGCCCTTATAGTAATATAAATTCATTTGTAGAAATAACAGGATTTCCTTTTTTGTTATAGAGTTTCTGTGGAGGATTTTCTGCAAGCATTGATAATAAATATTGTACAGTCTTTTCATAGAGCATTTTTGCAAACAATTTTGTATTTAAGACAACTATGCATTCATAACAGTTTACACAATTTTAAACAGCTCACAATTACAAATTGAAATGTACAAATTAGAAAAACAATTTGACAAATGTCAGAGGAGATTGAAATTTAGATTATTACTTCCTTATTTCATAATTTAGCTATTTTTGGTATATAACTGTGTAGGTATTTGTTTTTTTTCATAATAATTTTATGTTGTTATTTATGTCTTAAGTAGATGCACATGGTAATCTAAATGCTACCTCAAAATTACATTAAAGTATCTGCTTGTTTTATATGGAATATTAGAGAAGGAGAAGCCAGCAATGAAATGTAATGTATAAAATAATTCATTTATTAAATGTCAATGGAGAATTTCAATTTGGAAGCTTATGCATCCATCCTTTAGCACATTTAGTATTTATCTTTTCGAGATTAACCATGCAAAAACTCCAAGGTTTAAATTGAAGTACTCTATTACAAATTAACTATTCAGTAACTAATTACCTCACTTTAAGACCTTGGACTATCTATAATAAATTTAGTATTTGTAACTCCAGCAATGAACGGAGTACAAAATGAGTTCTACAGTTATTTCCTTCAGACAGTTAGCTAGGAAGAGGGGTTAAGAAGAGAAATTACAAAATTAAAAAAAATTACTCACAAGGAAAATTGTGTAACAGATGAGGGGTGGTGATATTTTAATTTATGATTTGAATAGTTATGTCCCTCTTATGATGAAATCAAAGAGGTAAAACTGATATAAATTTTTATTTGTTAGTTTATAAATTTTAGGGTAAATGCAAAAAATATAAAGATAATTTTATAAATAAAATTCAATATAAGAGGAGTTATTGAGTATAGAATTATAACTTTTTGGAATATGGCTTCTTACTCTATTAAAATAAAAGGGAAGTTTTTTGTTGTCTGAAACTGAAGGGTGACCTATCCCAGGCAAAGTGCCTCAACTTCATACTTATTGAGGCCTGTCATATCAACAGGTGACTTATGTCATTAGTATTTGAACTCAGAATTTGGAAATTATTTTTTTTTTTTTGTGTCACATACTAATCAAAGTTCTCTTCAGCACTGTTCATTTATCTTTATCGACTTATACTAATTGATAAACTAAGTTATCATTTTAAGATTATTTATCTCGAGAAGAAAATTTAAATGAAGTAGGGTTACAGTTTTTATTTTTTTAGTTTAAACACAAAAAGTTATCAAAGTAAATAAATTAGTTCAGGTCAATGATTACTTTCAAAACTTCAGCTTCCAGATTGACCTTTACTGATACCATTCAACATAATTATAGAAATACATAAACTTTATCAATCAATAGAGGTTATCTAAATAATGATTATCAATTAATTTAGGCATAGAGAAACATTTATAAAACAATTATCAGAGTCTAATAAGTAATTAAATACAGTGTAGTTAAGTAAATTAGAAAACTTACCTGATCAGAACAGTTCCCGATAATTACTATTTCCTGAAGTGATAAATTCATTATCGTAGACTTTTCAACAGGAGGCGTGGTTAAAGGACTTAACCTAAAAAAATAAAGAGATAGTAGTAAATATTTGATGACAGTGGGACAAATATTTGTAAAAATATAATGATATTAATAAACAGATAATTAATTTGCTAATTACCTATGTGACAAAACTATAGTATTCGAATCAGCGTGAAGCACACTAACAATGCCATCAGCTTTTATAAAGCTTTTAATCTCATCGAGAACAAGAGACCACTCCAATTGGTCATCAGGTTCATACGTGCTCGTATAATCTACTATCTGCTTATCTAATTCCTGTTGAAAAATAAATAAATAAAATTAATGATAAATAAACTTAAAACATACTTCATAAATATTAATAAAATGAACAACTTACCATTACTAAATCTCTGACTAATTTCATTTTTTTCAATAAAAGGCAAACAACAATGAATCTGGCATAATACCTCAACTTCTTCACCATTAGATCAGACCTATTAAAATGAGGACTACACAAGTGATTAGATATTATTGAGTTGCACTTACCTTTTGTGATTTGATCATGACATAGGAATTAAATGTAAATTAAAAAAATTAACCTGTCTTCTTTGGAAGCTCGAGAGTAGTATGCCCTACCACGAATGGCAGAATAGAAAGAAAATGCCTCATTTAAGTAATTGGTTTCACTAGTCCTCAAACTGAAAAACAAATGTATATAAACACATTTAACAATTATACATATAAAGAAAAAAATATTAATGTTGAGTTACAAAAAAATGAATAAACAAGCTAAAATATTTTATAAAAAGATAATATATAATAAAGTGGTGCCAGAAACATGTGGTGGTTATTTTAGAAAGTTTTAATGGCTGATGCATTGCTGGGCTATCATGACAATATCTAAGTTGGCCAACTTCCCAGAAACACCCCCTTAAATAATATTTCTTGGAACATATACCAAAACAAAAATGATTTCATACACCCTCTCTATGAATAACTTAATAATTTAAAAAAAAAAAATTGTTCAAATATACAATGCACAAATTAATGAAAAAATAATTAAATATACAAACAAATCAAACTAAAAGTAAGACTTACTAATAGTGATAGTAAAGTTGTCCAATCTTTGAAGCTATTTCTCCTATTTGCCACCTCTTCAGACCATATTTCGTATCAAGAATTTGCCTGCAAAAATTTTAATTGGCATCAAATCCAATCAGTTAGGGGTGCACATGTGGAATACAAAGTTTATAAATAAATACCTATGCTGCTGCTGAAATTTCCAAAGTTTTGTGTAAACATCAAAAGTTCTGCCAAAGTAAGTTTGCCACTGCTTATGCCCATACTGTGGAAGGTCCCTGGAAGAATAGTCTGCTTATTATGCATGGTCTTGACTAAAGTAGGAGGTGCAACAGATAAACAAACATGTTTAAGTTTTTAAGAAAAAATTGATAACATTATCTCTTATCAGAAATTTTGACAGGTTCATGTATGACAGTTTCAAAAATTTCAAGTTGAGCTTTAAACTGGAAAAAAAAATTTAAATATGCCTAGATGACATTTAGTGTTTGAAAAAGTAACATATAATATATATTGTAAATAATAATAAAATCAATAATAAAAAAAGTTATATATGGATGCATAAAAAAAGTTCTACAAGGTAAAATAAAATAAGGAATGGAAGTTAACAATATGACACATTTTTAATGGGGTTAGTAGACACAGTGTTCTCTTACCTTAGTCCATTGAACAGATTTTTAGATTTGTCAAGTAAGTGACAAAATTCTAGAACAATTTTTCTTTCATGGTCATCCATGGCGGCCATTTTGACCACCATTTCTAAATTTTATTGTTTTCTACTCATCTAAACTGCTACCTTTTGGAAACAGTGGTCATTTTCTGACCATGAGTAGAAGGGTTGTCCATTACATAATAAAATTGAGGATGGATTCCACTGCTTAGAAGGAGCTGAACGTGCTTAAACTCGTAGAGAAATACACAACACTCATCACAAAATCAAATTAAGAATGATAAAATGTTCTAT
The DNA here is from genome assembly GCA_964056705.1 of Troilus luridus. Taxonomy (NCBI): domain Eukaryota; kingdom Metazoa; phylum Arthropoda; class Insecta; order Hemiptera; family Pentatomidae; genus Troilus; species Troilus luridus. The sequence continues at coordinate 163,580,354 of OZ057412.1, forward strand.
ACGCGACGATTAAATGTATATAAAAGTTGCGAGCGTGGCCGCCGTGACCGGACAGCTAGGGAGGGTTCTCTAGTGGATTGTATTGATTGGCATTTTGAATGAGGCCTTCAAAACCCCCTCCCTCGACCGGGTACCGTCACCCCTCAATAGATGCCGTTACCAGCGTTTTGTTTGCTGGCGCATTCTAGTAATATACGATTGTACTAAAGTATTTTTTTTTAAATTTTACCTTTAACCATTATTCAATTCATGCGTAAATTGACTTTTAAACTACTTTAAATATTAACGATTATTTACTTTTCAATATAGTATTATCTGATCTGATTCATTTATTAACAAGTTAACAAACTTAAAAATTGTTTACACAACTACAAGGTTCAAGATTGATTGAAACATTGTGAAAATGTTTAAATTCATATGACTCAAGCTATAAAAAAATTAACAAACATTTATAAAAGCCCTTACCATCATTATTATTATTTTATCTACATTTAAATATTTAATTCACCTTCTAATACCATCAGGTAGAAAAAGGTTCTAAATAATATTAAAATTTCCGTTCTAATCACATTGCTTATTATCTCTGCTGTTGCTGATTTATATTTCTGGAAGATTAAAAAAAAATACAGTAACATTAGAAAAAGTATAAATTATAAATTTTGTCTAGATTAGAGTACCTTCACCTCATAACAAATTTTATTTAATGATTCCTATACATTGTTTTTTCTAGAAATTAAGTACTAAACGTAACACAAGACAGGGATTTTTTTTTTTTATAAAACTATTGGATATCTATTTTTATGTTTGTTTATTTGATTATATTACAATATTTAAAAAAAATCAACCTCACCTGAAAATATATACTAAATTAGTATTTATTAACCTTCAGCGGCCATGAATGCATAATAAAAAAAAAGTTTAAAATTAAACATTCAATAAATATTTTTATTTTATTATGTAAATTCCAAACTTATTTTTGGAAGAAAAAATCCATATTTATTTTAAATTTGAGTGATAATTATTCAAAATACATGAAACATCCCATTTTACTTTACTTGTTTTAATTTATTTATTTTAATTTTACCGATGCTCCCATTGGAAACAAACGTACTCTAAAATCTTAATAACAGTTATCATTTTCTTATAGGCAGTAAAGGAATTACTCCAATCATGAAACTTTTTAATTTTATGATTTCAATCTATATACCCATTTTGACCATCCATGACTGAATCTATTTTGACTAATTTCATAGTTGCTTCTATTTGTATGTTGGTATGTTTGTGCGTCTCTCACACAACCCAAAAGAAATTAGTCGCAGAAAGATGAAATTTTTTATTTGGGGCTGGATTAACATCTAGTCCTAAACCTCCATTTATAGTTACCACTAGATCCCCAGAGGTTGTACTTTACTTGAAGGTCATTATAGATACTTAAAAATATTAATGAAAGGAAAAACATTTAAGCGAGAGAAAAGCTATATCTTCATCCTACATTAGAATAACTCTATTGAGCTCTTTAGCGATAGGTTCTATGATAAATCTGAAAATACACTTGTATATTTAACTAACTACAACTTTTAAGTTTTCCATTTTTAACTCTGATGAGATATAAGGAATCAAATTCAAAAACCAATAGTTTGGCCTTAAGGTATGTATTTTCGGTCATAAATTTTAAACAGTTTGTAGGAAATACCTTTTGGGAACAAAAAGTTCATCCCTACACGATAGTAGAAAAAAAAAATCAGTTCACAAGTTCAAGAAATAATCCCTAGAAAGTATTAAACAAAGACAAAGACTTACTTCCCTAATGGGAAAATATTTGGACATTTTTATTGTATGCACATGTACTCTATATGTATCTAATATATATATTTAAAATATACCAAGGTGTTAAAATTGTAAATAGGAACTGGTTAAAAATACAAAGTCCTTAATAGAATTAAATAAAAATTCTTTATAAATTCAATATTTAAGACTTTTATGCTAATTGGAATAAGGTTTTTAATATTAACAAAAAGTAATGAACTGGAAATGGTACTTTTATATAAACATTAAATTTTAGTTCAATTATCAACCTAAATGGAAAAGAATTATTTTTAAATTTAGTATTTTCCTTAATTGGAGTGCTATCGATGGGTAGTTTCTCCACAAGTGTTTTCATGTCATATTTTACATTTTTGCACATTTACTTGATATAATACCATTATAGTTGTAAATATCATTGAATTAAATAAAAAAAAAAGTATTTTCCAGTTTTATATCAAAGAAAATATTTAATTTTAGGTATAGTTGATAAATCCCAAATACTAAGTTATTTGATATTAACTAATTTTTGAAAAATTTGTCATAGAATTTATTTATTGTAAGTGATTCATTTTATTAATAGTACTCGCAGAGGAACTATTTTGAAAACTAATTTATTCAAATCTGTATTGTTTCATGGTGAAAGTTTAATATATATCCTCCTTCCCATTTATGTTCTAATAAGTAAAGATAAACTGATCATTTAAGGAACATTATTATGAATTCAGCTTTGAGAAAAATTGAGTGTTAATAATTTAAGTTTTAAAAGAAAAATCAATCTTTTTATTTTAATAGAATTTTATTAGTGAATGTCAACTGTATCAAGTTATGGAATAAAAAGAAACCTGATTTGGATGAACAATAATCTTGCTGAATAGCTGGCTGAATCCATATATACAATAATATAACATATAAAAATATATAACTGTGGAAGAAAATGGTTCGGGTGGTGGTCAATAAATTTCTTCTAGATATGGAGAAATGTTTATGTTTATGTTAAATGTAGCCAACTAAACCAACGTTTAAAAAAAAAAAAAAAAAAAAAAATATATATATATATATATATTATATATTTCAACTAACATTCAATATTATATATTTCTTCATGTCTAAGATAGTGAAAGAATATATATAATACTCTAAGCTTCCTACTCCAAATTTTAATAGTTGATTACGTGTTTTACATGACAACATGTTAGCTATTAATATTGTTATGTTTAATATAGTTAGATATTATATTTAATTATTTTAAAGGCCAATTGTTAATATTGAAACCAATGGAATTTATCACCTTCCTTGCTTACTATTAATGCTTCTTAAATTTCAAAATATGCAAAACTTTTTTAAAGCCACAATAGACTGCATATAAAATAGCAATAACCTAAATAAATGATTAAAAACAAAAATAATAAATCCCAATTAAAACAAAATTTCAATGTTTTTATTCAGGTCAATACTTAAGTTATTCCTCAATATAAGAAATCTTCACTTTCCATCGGGATAAAAGTTATTGAAAACAAATATTCTAAAAACAATTTTAGATAATTGACTGTGATAAATTGTTTATATATATCATTTATTTGCTAATATTAAAACGATTTGTGACTAACGGATAAACATCATAAAAAAAATCACAAAATTGAGTATTTGAATTTTAAAATTAACATACCTTCTAATTATTTGTAAACAGAAAATGGTATATTAACATAATACAAAAACGCAAAGAAGTTATTTATGTTCAAAATCAAGTTTCTATTTAAAATCTAAATGTATTTTTAAATATTCATGTATTTTTATCCATGTTCATACTGTGTCATTTGTTGTTTTAGGAGCACATTCGTTCATGGAATTGCACTGAATCTCATTACTTTGTGTACCAGAGTTCCCAGATAGGAAAAAATCCAGCATCATACTGCTAACAATCATTATTTCCAAGGTGCCGAGGCAGAATGCCCGTAGCTTCATCATTACCAATTCCTTGGGTGCCCATTGAACAGTGTCTTTTCCAACAAAGTACATCCAGGTTCCAGAACAGTCCTAAATCAGTTTAGACCCCAAGGGTTATTAGATTAGCAGGAATGTGAGGACTTATATTTCTTTCCCTCTAGTTCCTGGACTAAACCCCTGGATGATTATTTGGCATATTGTAGAACTAAAAGTTTTTTACCAAACAAATGTACACAAGGTAAGATCAATCCTACTGGAAATAAAAAAAATCACACCTACTCATGTTCATTGTGAGTTTCCACCAGATTGACTAGTGTCACATAACCAAGGAGAGGAACGATGGTGAAGGAATACTGAGAAAGCGATTTGAGCTTGAAACTTACGGGTTTGTAAATTGGTGAACATATGCAGGCGCTTTAACTCACTCTGTTACTCTGACTTTTTCTTACATAGTTTAGTAAGATGATTAAATAGAATTAATAAAAAGTTGGGAAGTATTTCAAAAAAATTCTCAAGCAGATTTATTTATCATATGATTATATATATGAGAGATTGTAAGAAATGATGAATATTTTGAAAATAATATCATAATACAAAAAATAATTAAAATATTAATTAGAGATTATTATAGTGAAGGCCTCCATATTCCATGGAATCAAAAAAATTGTAGATTTAGAATGGCTGAAGTGGAAGAATAAGAGAAACAACATCTGAAATATGATGGAACTGCATTGTACATATGTGAAAAAAAATTGAAGCAGGTTTCAAAGTTGTCAATTCAATTATGGGAGATAATTGAATGATGACTTAATCATAACTCAGACATATTTTTTAGATTCACAGATGATTTCCCTGTTTATTCAGTCAAAATTATTTAAGTTGAGTCTGGAGAACCATTCTTTTAAATGATAAGGGAATATTTATCAATAAAATATTTGATGAAGGGATATTTCCATCACTTCTTAGCTGGATGCTTATTTGCTAAATAATCATGAGCTCTATGATACAGAAAACAACACAAACAAACCAATCATACGATTATAATTAAGATTATCTTGAAGCTTGGACTTATCAGACATGTCATAGGTATTCAAATTCAATTCCTTGCTGAGAGAAAAGTAGACTTTTTAGTGACAGGTGACAAATTATTTTGGATTTTTGGAAGCCGAATTCAATTAGTACTGATTGATGATGATTAAGAGACTGTTTTTCTTTATCTTGTTCCTTCTGGTACTGTGAACCAATTTACAGTGTCCATACTGGAGAGTTAATAAAAAAAGAAGACTATAATATACAATTATTTTATAGCATTAGTATTTTTTACTAGATTATATTTCATGATTATCATAAATAATGATATTTTCCATGATTGGTTTTTCATTAGTTTTTAAATATTCTTATCATTCAAAAGAAGAAGAATTACTGAAATAATAATATTATTAAAGTAGTAGTTGTTTATTTAACGTCACTTTATGCTGCTAAGGCTAATCGGACGATGCTACAGTGGTAGCTCTAAATTTTGCCTATCCAGGTTTAATTAGGATAGGGATTTTTAACGAGTACCTGACGTCGTACAGGCTCGGGAACACCGTTTAAAGTTCCTTCTGAAGGACGGCGTAACTTAGGATTTTTTACTCCCTTTAAAAAATCCTAGGGCCACCTGTATATTATTAAATAATTTATAAATGTAATATAGTTCAATGAATATAATAATCACACTATCATATTACAATTATAGAACTAATTATGATTAATTAATTAATTGTATTAGTCTATTATTTTCTTAAGTAATTACAAAAATAATAAGAAGTTTCAACTTTTGCTGTATCTGAGGTGTACAAGCCACTTTTTTAGGTGACTATATTTTTATTGGTTGTTAAATTTGGTTCTCTATAATTTTATAAGAGAGCAAAATACTTTATTTGTAATCGTTTCGCAAATTCTTATGCTAAGGAAAAATTAGATTTCAGTCAATAAAATAGTATTATCAATAACCTGAATAATGTTTCAATGTTTTATATAAATTTTCTGAAAGGCTAAGATTATTAAGAAGATGAAAATATAACATATAATCATTGTCACAAAAAAAAACAACAGTCTTACAGCCCTTTACCCAAATGCTACAGATATTATGTTTTTTTTTCATATTAAAAAATTTGTTAATGTTCATTCTTCGTCAATATTATTTTTCTGATGAATTTCTTATTAATTGAATTTTAAATATTTTTATTTTGAAGAGAAATTAAGTTTTAATTTGTCTTAGGCTAATTTAAAAGTATTTTAATATTTTTCTTACCTGTTCCAATAACATCTGTTATCAGATATTTTCTATATAACTAATAATTTTCTTGTTTTCAAAATCCTCTGCGTCGTTTTAGAGGAATCATAACAATTACTTCTGTAGAAACAAATCTTTTTGTATGGTAATTATAATTTTTGTTTACTGTACATTTTTTGTAATTAGGCAATATTTTTATTTATTATCTAATTACTTAGTATGTATCTATAAAATGGTCTTGTCTATTATTTGTATACAAAGACAAAAATAAATATCACAATGATTTATTTACTTTGGTGTGATAAAGTATTACTAATTTTGATCTGGTAATATGTAATTATATATATTTTATCTTTTGTTTAACTTAATTTTAATAATAAATTGATAAATTTTTTCTTCATTTAAAAGAGGGTGTATAGAAATTGAAAAGTTTGAGTCACGAAAAAAAAAAAAAAGACTGATTGCACTATAAATAGGAACACTATAAATAGAAGTATTGTACTACATAATTTGCGAGATTCCTTTATGGTTTGACCTTTAACTAATGTTGAAGTATTTTACATTCTTTGTTAATTTGTATGCATTCTTTTTAATTTTAAATATCTAGGGATAATGATGCCTAGAATAAAACCTAGTTTTAGAATTCTATTAAATAGTCATAGATGATCTTGGCAGAACATTTGACTATTACACCCTTCAACCCTCTCTCCAAAAAATATTTTAATTAGTTATAATATATATATCCTCATATGTATCACCTCACTGAAAATGTGGGAGGAACTAGTTGTTTGGCCTTTTAGTGTTTTCATGTATGACAATTGCTTGTAGGTTACTGCCACAGACTACCCATATTAACACTTCTTTTATGGTATAACATGCTTTTCTTTCTTGAGATGAATTTTATCAACAAATAAAAGTTTTCAGCTCTTCAGTCTCTGATTCTGAATAATGAACATAAATGAGATATAACATGAACCATAAATAGGAGAACTAGTCCCTATGAGACCGCTTAGGGATGAACATTGTCTCTGGAGAGACTAGAGCGTGATATACAGCAAAAATTAATAGCGACTCATTCAGCACATTAGATGATATTTGTTATATAAAGAATATTTGAGACTTCAGTTACACTGAACACACAACGGTTGAACTAAACTAAAAGCTGTGCTGTCAGTTTAAGTATATTTTACTTGGCAACTGAATTAAGTTGGTATTTAAAATATTTATTTCATAAATTTTTAACTAAATATTTTATGACTGAAATAATTCATTTATTCAGATGTGAATTCATTAACAAGATCAATTAAAAAAAGGAACAAAATGGCTATTGTGGTGGGTTGTGTTTAGGGGTACACAAACAGGTCAGTCCATTAGGAAGGACCACCCCTTTAATCCATTCTCAAGGGCAAATATCATTAGGCCCAACACCCCCTCACACCCTAATTGTTAAATGGTGAATCTACTGTTCAGTTTTCCTTTACATTTTATGGATTATTTATAGGTTATAACATTTTTTTTCCTAGCCCCTATTGGGTTGGAAGGTTGCTAATTACAATTAGGAAAGGATGGAAGGGATCTCTTTTACTGTAGGTTGTACATTTTAAGAGTGGGATGAGAAACGGTAGAGGTTCTAATTTATTTTTTTATATTTCTAATTCTATATTTTTCCGGTGATGGGGCTCACCATGTCCTTTTATCTTATAAATTGGCTTATAATATATTTTATAAATTAATTATTAATTATAAATATATTGGGAGTAGAGTAGCTCAGTGGTAAAGTGTTGTCAGCTTTAAGGGATCAATAGAACAGTGGTAGATAATTTATTTAATCTGTTAAGGGCCAAGGATTGATCCTGGGGGAACCGGATACTGTCCTGGGTGCTCACCGAGCTTTTATTAAGTGGTTAACCTTAATAAGGTGAAAAATCTAACAGACAATTATCTCCCTGCACAATCATTGTCTTAGAAACAATACAGTCTCTAATGCATACTGAATCCAACACTCTTCATGGATTATAGTGGTACCAGGTTTTATAAAAGAAATATATTATGAATTTTATATTTATCATATTTTAAATTAGTTCGATTATTTGAAGAAACTTTTCAGTTTTTTCAAAAATTGTTGTTATGATATTTGAGAACCCAGAGTCTTTTATTATTCGGAACCCTTCACACAGGGTTCTGTGCATATATATATATATTGTAGTTAACAATATATAGATTTTGTTACATGTTACATATATCTATACATATAAAATGATTTGTCCTGAATGACTGATGGACAGCCTAGACCGTTGATCGTAGAGACTTGAAACTTGGAGGGTGTATTGTTTGTATGACGTAGGCATCCGATAAGAAAGGATTTTCCAAAATTCTACCCCTAAGGGGGTAAAAAAGGGGGGCAAACGTTTGTAATAAAAAAACGTCATTTTTAAAACGAGCACCATGAAATTTAATTTAATTTCTACAATAAAAATAAAGAAATACCTGTTTTTTATTTTTTGAAAATCGATCCGTAAACGAGTACAATACGGGAAATCGTATCATGTTATCTATACATATAAAATGCTTTGCTCTGAATGACTGACGGATCAACGCACAGCCTAAACCGCTGATCGTAGAGACCTGAAACTTTTTTGTATTACAATACAAATTTTTGTTTATGTATTGTAGTTCTTTGTATGACGTAGGCATCCGATAAGAAAGGATTTTCCGAAATATTACCTCTAAGGGGGTGAAGAAGGGGGGCACAGTTTGTATGGGACAACGTGATTCCTTGCTCCTTGAGTGAGCGCACAGAGTAGCCCGGTGATTCTAGCTCCCGAAGAAAATACAAAAAATATTGTTTACAAAGAAATACTGCGGTAGGTGTGTAGAATTTCGATTTCGCTGTAAAAAGATAATAATACCTCCATGTAACTTTCACCGTATCAAAGGCCGAGCTTCGTGTTTACAAAATATAACACAATTTTATTTTATTTTCATGTTTATTTAATCTTTAAATCCCTACACTATAATAAAAATTGTTATATTTTGTAAGTATTCAAATATTTAAACATAATAATTTATATGTTATAACAAAATTAATTACGTAAAAATCCAATTAAAAATTCTATTAGAACCATTTTTAACTTCTACGCGGACGAAATCGCGGGCAAAAGTTAGTTGTAATATATTGGTTTGAATATCATTTATTGAACCAGATAATCAGATAATCGAGAAAGGACAGCTTCGATGGTTCGGACATGCAATGAGGATGGATGACTGCCGGAAAGCGAAGAAAGCTATGGAGGTTAAACCATCAGGAAAAAGACTCACGGGAAGACCGAGAGTGACCTGGAAGAATAACCTCCAAAAAATGCTTAAAGAAAAAGGGATTGGATGGGCAGCCAGGAGAGCAGCACTTTACAGAGACAGGTGGCGCTTCTTATGCAAAATCTCTACACCGCGAGGTAGAAGAGATGTCTTAATAAGAAAGAAAGAAAGATATTTTCACTGCCTAGATAAGAAAATTAAATTAAATTATATTTTCTATACACTAAAGTTTTACTTCTTTCCTTAAGCTGAATTTGACTCGATGAACCTCATTTCGAAAATCATCCATCAGGTCCTTATTACTTCTTTTGCCCATCCAATCCGATAGCGACTGACGAAAGACGGCACTGGGTGGCTACACTACCTGCATTACACTGCCCTCCTTTTCATTTTCTTCGCAACATAAAAATATACATCAACAGTATGATGAAAATATAAATAAACTCAAATCAAACAGAAACGAAATAACGTAAAATTATGCAAAACATCAGTTATGCTTTTAATCAGTGGATATGAATGTGATTAGTGTATACAATTTAAAACATAAAATCATGATCACTTGGTTCAGGCTTCTTTAGTTAATAATCGAAGTTAAAAGACAATTCGAAAAATCCCTGGTCTTTATTAAATCAAAAATATCTAAATTATATACTATTTTCAATGGAAAAAATACAGTTTTCGTTAGGAGGAATAAAATTAGATTTTTGAAAAAAGAACATAATCTTACAAGAAAGCTTCAATGTTTTCAAATGCATTTAATTTTTACATGGGTCAAGTCTAAACTATGTATGCGATGTAAATTACTTTCCTTTATTTTATTTGCAGTCAAAATACACCTAACCAAATTAATCGAAAAACAAAACAAAATAACCTGGAGAAAAAAATCTAACATTAAAAAATAGTTTCAGTAAATAAATATGTACGAGCTTATAATTATAAAAAATAGGAGCGGGGTGGCTCAGTGGTAGAGCACTGAGATCCCATGCCGGAAATCCTGGTTCAAATCCCGCTGCAGGCCATGACTTTTATTTAGTCTGTTTGGAGTGGGAGATGGATCATATAGGATCTAGGACCCTCCTGGGGCCCACCCAGCCTCTATAAAATATTATAAAAATAGGGTACCCAAAACGCTCGGTTGAGCGTGACCTAGGACAAGTCACCTCCTTGCATAACCGTTGTCCATGAAACAGTACAGTTTCTACCATGCACTGAAACCCAGACTCGTTACGTGTAGTATTGGTACAGGTTTTTATAATTATAAAATATAATGTATGCTCTCCTGACTAGTTTTTTTTTCATTTTGCATTCATACTCTCCTTTTCTATCTTGTATATAATTTAAACTTATCTCTTTTCTTTTATTAATCTACAATTCTTCTAAAGCTCATTAACGATATATGTTAATGCATGACCCATTGCATTTTGGTTGTTTTTAGTGACATCTAACAATAAAATTACCAGTTTTAACTGTTTTGCCATTGAGAATGTAAGTAATATGCCATTATATAGATTCTATGTTGCCTAATGACGTCTCAAGAAAGTGTAACACAATATTTACACATCATTCAGGAGGGTTCATACTTTTGGTAGATCATTTGAAGTGTATGTAAAGGTGACGTGAGTTATAATACTAAGTTTCTGAATTTAGAGATTCGGAAACTTAAAGTCTACAAGAAATGACAGCAAAATGGAATTATTACAAGAAAATTTAAATAATAAAAAACTATTTTTAGAATATTTCATCCGTCACTTCGATCTCTTCAGAAATAACCCTATCCCTTATTAATTTTGGAGGATACTCCAGAAATCGATCCCAACCATAACGTCCAAGCCATAACCAAAGTGTAATGGATTAACAAACTATGTTGATTATTTGGCCGATTTCGGTTAAATTTTTCCTGTACTAGCTATTATCACAGACCTCATAGAATCATTTTTACAAGGAATCCTATATACATTATGGTACTGTATTGGAAAATTAATATTAACAATATTTTTTAATGTTAATGGTAAGGAATGTATTTTTTGTTTTACTTTATTTTATTGTTATGTAGCTCTTTTAGTGCCAGCCGAATATATTGCTTTATTAATTAATATCATACTACTAATGGCATATAAAATTCTCTCAGGGATCGATATAAAACATTGTGATGTCCGGAAAATAAAAATAATGCGGGATTTTATGTTTTCTTTAAAATATTCCCCCAAGTAGTAAACTGTTTATGTTTGTTATGCTTTTGAATTTTATATATGTAAACACTAGTTAATTCTCCTTCTAACAAAAATGTTTGTTTACGCCTGTAACACTTTACTATTTGGAAATAATTCAGTCTTTACTACAATGTCAAAGCTTTGTGATTTTCACATAATTTTGTTTTATGAGTTCAAACTCGGCCGAAATGGGGCCCAAACGTCCAGAAATAAGAACCAAGTCTAGGCCAAAGGCAGTACAAGTGAGCTCAATGGTTGTTCCAGAGATTTCGAGAGGGAGACTTAAATTTTGAAGGCCGTCGAAGAAGTCCTGCCAACTTTTATGCTTTAATAACTTCAACAAGTCTTTACATTTATAAATGTCAAAAGTCCAACAAACTTATACAGTTTACGTTTTAGAGGGGTATTTTGAAGAAAACAATAAATCCTGCATTGTTTGCAGGACTACCCAATATAAGGACCCCTGACCTGCTCTACTGGTCTTATAACATGAGAATAGATTCTAACAAGTGGATGGTGCGGGTTAATATCATTCAAAACCGCGAGGGAGCCAATGGAATATGGCATAATGAGAATAGTTTCCACAGCTAGTGAATAGCAGAAATATAGGGTTAAAGATACAGGGTGGAGTTCAGCAGTATAGATAAAAGCTAGTTTGTGTAGTTTAAATTTGTGGGTTGACTCGCGGATTGAAAAAGCCGCAGTTTACCGATTTGGATCTATTGGTATCCATTGAAAAATGATCCGGATGCTTTAGAGGATCCGAGACAATCGTTTTTTATATTCTGAATTGAAGTATTAGTATTGGTTTTGCGAAAATTTAATATTGTTCGAGGTGGTTGTTCCAGGGTTCAAGTTGGATACTGCTTTTCAGGTTTAGATTGCGGAATAGCTTTAAGAGTATATTTGATACTAATATTGAAACGAGCGTAAAAATCGTTTCTGTCAGAGGATAGGTTGAATTTGGTTTTTGCCAAAAAGCAATGGAGAATTTAGATTGAAAAATGTATTCGAACGTGGGGTGGTATCTCTGCGAAAATAATTTGTAGACATAATTTATTAGCAATTTTTGGCTTCTATACAATTCTATACTCCGTTATTATGGGTAGACTTTAGGTTAACTAATGCTGGACGACAGGCAGAACTATAAATAATAGATCCGTAATCTAATTTAGCAAAAATTAAAGCCCGATACAGTTTTATCATTGTGAATGTATCTGCACGTCTAAGAATACGGTTGATATTTAATTTTTTGTTTACGGTCGCTTTTAACTATATGACGTGTGGCCATTTGTAGAATCTATAATTGGAAATAATTTGACATATACCAGCTTGTAAAGATGTTCTCACACAGCATTTGGTTTTTTCGCTTATTTTCTAAATATTATCATCGGCAGGAACTGCTTTCTCATTGATTTGCTCTTCCTTCTAAAACTCCTTCTCCAACACATTTTGTTTAATCATTCTCCGAACTGTAAAGGCAAATGTTGTATGATTGTTATATTTTAAAAATAGTTGAAAACTACGTTAAATCGCAAGCTTTATTGAAAATTGAGTAAATGGATTACTTAGACATAATGCAAAAATAGATGCAATTATTATAAATCTAAATCTCTAAGGTGTAGTTTACTGTTAATTGATAATCTATGACAACCCATAGCGGTCATTGGCCCTACGTATTTCAATAAATTATCAATTTGAAACAACGCATCCCTAACTCAAACTGGAAGACATCATGTCCGCCTTGAGGTGCGGTGGCAAAGGCCAGGAAATTAGACGGGAGTGGACAGTGGTCGAAGGAAATGGACACAAAGCCTCCTCGATAGTATATTTACCAAGGAGGAGGAAACAATAAATATGAAGGCTGATATCCTCTCTGTATATAGTAGGCCTTGTCATCGTCCCTTCCTCACGTATAATAGAATTGATATGAAACATTGGCAGGGAACAGTGAATGTGTAAAGGTGTTTTGTTCTAAAGTTAATTCAATGTCTTTGTAATGTCGGCTAAGGTTTACCCTCTGCAAAGGGGACATTCGCCGATCTAACTGTTCAGGAGTGAAGGTTTGTATTTTCACATAACTTGTTGAACAGATAAGTTCGGACAAGAACAAGGGGACTTGATTTTCCATCCCCGTCTTCCTATCTCAACAAAACTCAACAACAGTATTTTAGATAATATTATCTCATAACATAAACTCATTTTAAATTTTTGGATTAAAGTTAGAACAATAAATAAAGCTGAAGGAAATATTTTTAAATTTAAAAATAATATTTAGTATGAAATTTTACGAACTATGAGTGCAAGCCATCTCTCAGGCGTGAGAGTTCGATGGCAATAAATATGATTAAGGTAAAAATATATAAGCTGTAAACGATACTAATATCCAGACCAATGATTGTGTTCATTCATACTCGTGATATTATAGACCGCTAATATCTAGCATATTTCCATCACACAAGGCTTCAGAAGTTGTAGAACAATTATCCGCTATACTTAAAAATAAAAAAATATTGGTTGGGTGTCTTTCAGGACACAGTGCAAGGCTATGTTAATGCCAAAGTAATTGGCTCGCCGGATTACTTTCAAGCTAAAAATATTATTACCGAGTACGCAGTGGCTCCGAAATCTCTACATGTTATCCTGTCGAGGCAGGACTTCCCCAATGCAAATTCTTGGGTCCTATTCTCTTCAATCTCTACACTACAGACATCCCCACTACCCCCTGCACGTTCTAGCAACCTTTGCAGATTTCATCACTCCCTGTTCCAACAACCGCCTCATCCAATCTCCAAATACACCTCTCTCAGACCGAGCAATGGTGCAGAAGATGGAGGATAAATGCTAAGGAGTTGAAATGCTAAGTCGGAAAAAACCGAAGGGATCTCCTGCGGTCCAACTTTGGACTTCCGCTGTTTACAATGTCCATGCTAACAGATTCTAATGAGATGTAATTAGTCCTCTTTTTTTATTATTATTTACTATCACGTCAATTGAACGAGCATTGTTTAGTATCCCATCAAATATGACCATGAAAACATACGAATTTCGTGTAATTTTTTTTTTATGAGCTTAAAATTGGACACTCGGCACACAAGCTGCAGGAACCGCCGCGTTCGAGGAAGGGTGTAATTAACTAACATACTATTCGCTATTGGCTTGAGACATTTTCAGCTGGTAGAAGAGATTAATTCATTAATAAATAATTAATTCATAAATAATACATTTCTCCTTTCTACCCAGAGGTAAAACCATCACATCCACATCGTACTGCAAGGGTATTCAGATAATGCAACGAAAACATAAAAACCCTTAAATTATTCAGTTCTGGGATTGAAAAATTGATGACACGTTGTGAAAAATGTATATTTTCAATAAAAATGTTTATTTTCAATAAAAATGTTTATTTTCAATAAAAATGTTTACTTATTTCATAAAGTTGTTTTAATTAATCACTTCCGCTTTGAAAACGAATATTTTATATGAAATTACGCTATAATTGATGAATAAATATCGAAATATAGTTGAAATTCATACTTTTTCATGGAAGGACCGAAACACGGTATCTCTAATAGGGTAGAGGTATGCAAGAGAAGTTTTCCAACTGATACGAAGAGCCATCGAAATGATAACATTCGGACACAAAGCGGACTTGAAAAGTTCACAAGAAGGGTAGAATAATAGAGGGAACGATCGGAAAATGGCACTGACACTAGACAGTGACGTACGGCATTGTGGAGGCAGTATTGAGTTGTCAAAAAGTGACTCTGACGGGTTTGTAATCCATCAGCGCTATCAGAGCCCTCTGGTGCCGGCCCAATTAACTCCCGTCTCTCTCTTATCAGTGAACTAATTCATATATGGCGTCCCACTTCTGATTAGGATTATCTCGGTTATTGACGGCTGCGCTGCCAACTGTATCTGATGTGCCTCCTGTATCTGCCGATATTTACAGGCTCTCGTAACACCAGTAGTGTTGTTCATGAATCGGGAACAGTGTGATATTTCTTAAAAAAAAAAAAAAAAAAAAAAAAGGATTTTGCTTATATCGATGAATCTGCAACACACCGATAATATTTAATATTTTTATGCATTATGAATATGTCGGATATTTAAAAATAATAAGGAATCTAAAATGTAAACGTTTGTTTCTCTTTAGAGATCAGTTGACTATATTATATCTTGACATTAAATGTGATTTTTAATAGCACTATTATTTATTGTATTGGACAGAAAACTGACATGGAAATCACATGTTAATAATTTGAAGAAAGGGTTGAATCACCGTCTTTCACTGCTAAGACGACTATTTTACCATAAAAATAAACTATCACTAACTAACAAAATTGGTATATATAATAAGCTACTTATACATATGGACATATGGACTTATGTCACGGAGGTGCGGGATTCATGCAAAAAAACTCACTTATATACCATTCAAAATTCCTTCGTTATATTATTCATTGTCCCTTTTACACAACTAATCAATCATTTCACAAAGAAATCAACATACAACTCGTGACTGACACGGTCAAGAAAAAGTACAACAAATTTCATGACTCACTCGCCGGACACCCAAACATACTGATACAAACATTATTGACAGATACATTGCCACAGATAAGGAGACCAAAACATCCAAGGAGCAGGGATCAAATTTCACTTAAAAGTATCGTGCTCAAATCGATTAATAGAAATTACTTTAAAAGATGAATCAAACATTTAAATTTACACATTCAAACCGAAATAGATTATTGGTTTGCAGGCCATTGGCTGGCGAGTGAGAGGAGTAGCAAACTAGCACAGACGTTTTTATTAAATGACAGATTTACAACATAACTAATTTATATATTATGTGAGATGCTGAGAGAAACGAAATATTTCAATAGTTAATTTTTTTTTAAATAATTCTGATAAAATAAAACAGAATGAATACTTTGAATTCATTCTTTTGTGCCCAAGTGTTTGGTATAAAAGATATCAGACTCATTCCCTCAAGCAATCAATTTTTGTTTTACATCATATGTATACGATCGTTTCCTCTCTATCAGAAAAAAATTTAGTTCTCATTGACCACCTCGGTTCTTTATGTAACCTATTAGTATTCTGTCGAAGTTCTATCTTGCCCTGCTCGTATTCTTATATGTCGATTATGGAAATTTTAATAAATGAGTATACATTAAGATTTTATCGGAGGGTAAATCTAAAACTTCTGTATAGGAGTTAGAGGGAGTGCCTAGTTGACTAAAAATAACTTTTAGGAAAATTGTATATGCCTACGAAAAATTGTATATGTGAATTGAAAATGTCATACAAAAATCCGTACGTCTGTAAAATAAAAAAATACTACGACATCGCCTTAAATATCTGTCAATATATTCAGAACAAAAAGAGAATAATAGCTAGGGAAATAAATAAAACACATGATAACCTCCAAAATACAGCAAAACACTAACCAGAGAAAACACCCAAGGCCCAAATGCAACTACTGAATGATAAGGGAGCTTACAGGACAACTGATGAAACAGCTATTAAAAAAAAAATTGACAAAAAATAGAAAATACTCACACGAAACTTCCAAATGGCACAAAGGAAAATAAAAATCACCCACAAATTACTTGTATTCGTTTGGAATTTTTCTACTCCTGTCTTAAACAAATATTATATCTCTTATGAGCTTTTATTTTTCTTTATTGTTTACTTTTAATATATTTTATATAGTATTTTTTAGTTATACAACTGTAGTATCATAATTTACGGTAATAAAGGAAGTTATGTGATATATCCTATACATCATGGTGTCGGATAGTTGGGTACGGGTCGTTGCTCGAACCGCCCACACCCTAAGTCGTTGGCGTTTGATTTACGACGTCTCATCTATTTGATAAATCATCTTCACTTTGCTTTTGTTTCACCAAACGTTGTTTGTCATTTTTATAGCGTAATGAGTGTGTTCTTAACGTTATTCAACCATATTTATATTTATGTGTGTATAGACTATATACATACACGTGTATATCTATATATACATGCATATCTATATATATATATCTATATATATATATATGTATATCTATATATATATATATGTATATCTATATATATGTATATCTATATATATATATGTATATCTATATATATGTATATCTATATATATGTATATCTATATATATATATGTATATCTATATATATGTATATCTATATATACACACGTGTATGTATATAGTCTATACACACATTTTTTTTTCTTTTGTCAAATGATAATCTAATATACCGTGATATTACTAACGAATGTTTTTTGGTTCACATCTTCATGTTGGAACACTGTTTTGTTTGACAACTGATGTGACAGCTGGGAGTTGCTTTGTGGTTATATTCGTTTGCTATTTTATAATGGACAGACTCACTCCTGTGAAAAATTGTTGAAATTATTATCAAAATAATTGTTGAGTATGTGAAACTCCATTAGCACTACATACATTTTATTGTGCTAATAATCGTCTATTAAAGCGGCTAATTTTTGTTTTGTTTCATGTGCACTCTAAATGATAATACGCAATCCGTAAAACACATAAGAGAGAACAAACTTATCAACTGCTCCGAATTTTATTTTGGCCATCACCAAGTTTATTTGGAATTGATTTGTATTTTTCATTCATCAATAATACTATTTATTTCCATTTCGACATCATTTGTGCTGTTGGATTTTATTCTGAAATAATGAAATCTACTGTGTCTATATTATCTTATCCTTTTCGTATTGTGAAAACATATATGCCTTAGAATAAATAGAATCCATAAAAAGGAATCTACAGTACAATAACTACCAACAAAAACTTTTTCCAATGTACCATAAATTGCAACATAAAATACAGATAATTTGATAAATTAACAATTCATGACTAAAATTACCAGTTTAGAGATCACACTTTACAAATAGCGAAAATAAGTAAATGATTCGGGATAAGTGTGTGATAAATAAATAAATAAATTTAAGATAAGTGAATAAATTTAAACAATTCTTACATAAAATTCATACGTAATCAATTACAAAAAAAGTTATCATATATTATATTTAATAACTCCGTCGATCAGTTTAAAATACTTTGCTATTCTTACTTGCCCAAACAATGATCTCAAGAAAAGTTAAGATCTATTGATATGATTCATTTTCAAAATAGTACCACGGAATGCCATCCTGCGATCATTAAAACTGAGGTGTACAGTAATACTATATTATTAATTTATATATATATATATATATATATATATATATATATATATATACATATATATATATATATATATATATATATATATATATATATATATATATAACTTATAATCGGACTGAAACTATTATTTAAAAAGGGAAATAGGTTACGGGGAGCAGCGAGACACACCACATCAAGAGAACAACTAAACTTTATTTGTCTTACATTGGTATATAAAGGAATTGCCTTTTCTTATCAACTAAGACTAACAACAGCTTAATCCTACCAACTATTACTATTATTTACAGTTTTCAGGCTTATTTACACTTATAACTTATGTATATATATCCTTTCATCTCCATAGGTATGGAGTTGTTTTAATAAGTAAACCTAAATGTATATCGGATAAAATAACTTAACTTTCATATATCATAATATCTTGGTTATATAGCATATATGGCTATTTACGAAATGCTCCTTTTTGTTATATATGTGTTGTACGTCTGAAAATTCCTACACGAGAGTTGACATCTTGATTCTCTCCCGTCTTACCTACAACTAACTGTCTTTTTTCTACCTTTTCCAGACATATACACTCGGAGACCCAAGACCCGATGAGGGCTGTCTCTTCGGTTCAATAACTCATCACAGGCTTATTGTAATATTGATTCTATTGTAAACAGTATCACATATATCAAATCATTACATCCAGAGAAAGCCATAGTTGGTGGCCACAAGGACTATCGGAATCGTTGGTTAATAAGCCTTTAAAAGTGAAGATGGGTAGAATATTAGGGTCAATGTTCAGAGACATGATTACTAACTTTTCCATACCTCAGTTGCCTGGCAGTAATCTCGATTACATCTGGTTCCGACAAGACGCTCTGCTTTTTATGAAAATATATTATTGCATACTGAGAACAATCAGCTTCACTGCACAAAGGAAATATTCACACATTAAAATAAATAAACGGTACATTCATAGCTTCAAACATTTATCACCACAACTATCATTTCAACCATAACAACTCATCATTCTTAACCGTGTCTTCGTCTCTTTCCCAAATACAAAGATATAGTTGCTCCCGTATCTATTGAATATTGAGTTTTATGATTAGGCTCTCTTAAAAAATTTGACTCAATTAACGAATAGTCAAGAGTTTTTGGAAGATATCCATGCGAGATGTTCAGGGTCAAACACGGGTGACTCCCAGTTTCAAAGCTTTACTTGTTCGCTAGTTTTCTCATAAATTTCAGGTTTAGAATCGGACAAAAGCCATTAGAAATAAGATGGTAAAATGCCGAGATAGACAAAATCACTTAATTAAGTTAAGGAAAAATTTGAATAAGTCGAGTTTTGAAATTTTTGAGTCGAACGTTTGGATTTGAGCGGTTACATGATACATTCCATTGGTTTGTCCGGGAAATAATGCAGAATTTTATGTTTGCTTTAAAATACCCATCCAAACAGTAAAATGTTTATGTTTGTTGAACTAAGGCTACACCTACATTGGATCCGGTGTGACACGATGAGACGTCGCTAGGAAACTCAATGACTGAAATATATCGAGAGTTATAAGATATGGTTCTTTAAATTTATAAAATTAAGATTACTTATTAATTATTTTGAATACATTTATATTTTACCATAATGTATAGTAAAATATGTATAATGTATACACCCCAGCATCGTATGTGATAGAATAACGTCGCACCGAATCGGATCCAATGTAGGTGTAGGCTAAGAAGTACTCCCTTTGATGACGGTGTTCTCCTAGGTTTGGTGGGGAAAAAACACAGAACAACATTCCAAGAACTGGCAGAAAAACTATAGATAACACAGGACAATTTTCACGTTTTCTGTACATGTGCTCAGTACAATGTCTAATCGCGGTTGTAAAAATTCTGCTGACAGTTTTTGTTATATTTGTGGTGTGTTTGTGATTAAATACATCAAAGAAACATTACAGACTTTGTTAAAAAGGTTTATCTATCATACTATAGAACTAAACCTTGTGATCAGGATAAATCTTGGGCCACGTATAAGGTACGTTATGTATGTGTCGAAGATCTAAGAAAATGGTCCAAAAAGGAGAAAAAACCTTTAAATTTGCTGTTACTATGATATGAAGGGAGCCAAGAAATCATTCCGATGACTGCTACTTTTGCAGTGTCGATATTACTGGTCATTACTCAAAAAACAAGAAGGTAATAAGCTACCCAACCTTCCGTCCACCATCCGACCAATAGGGCATGGTGTAGATTTAACGGTCCCTGAACCACCAGATGATTTAAATTCTATTCCAGCGGAAGTATTTTCTGATGTACAATCGGAGTTAGATGAAGAATTCCAATGTTTTACAGAAAATGTAGAGCCTTAACTGTTTACTCAAATCGAGCTTAACGACTTGGTTAGGGATCTTGGCTTAACGAAAGAAAAAGCTGAATTGCTTTGCTCTAAACTAAAAGAAAATAACTTGTTGCCGGTTGGAACCAGCATTTATGTGTACAGGAAGAGAGAGCAACAATTTTCCAAGACTATGGGTGATACAAAAAAACTAATGCCAGATTTAGATTCAGCACATAAAAACCTATAAAGAACAACTATTAAAGTTAAAAAGTTTTTGTTGGCCTGTGTAATCGGACGATGCTATATAATTAGGATAGGGTCTTTAACGAGTACCTGACGCTCATTTCACGTCCGTTCCAAATGATGGCATAACCAAGGAATTTTCACTCCGTTTTAAAAATTACTGTTCGAACCCGCGAACTTGGGCATAGTAGGTTATTTTGGTAACCACTACACCACAGATCATCATGAAGGAGTGTTTCTGCCTTCATCATAGAAAAAAAAATGGATTGTGACCAAAAGGGTCGGTTGCATGAATCAAACATATATACTATCGTTAAATGACCACCTTTTAAAAAATACAAACAAAAATAATCAGTACGGTCAAACGTCCGTCACTTAAAGATATTGGATTCTACGAACAGATATCTTTTTGTAAGGATTTTATTCATCGGAGATCCTAGAAAACTGGGGCCGAGGATCCACTGCCATCAAGGCCCAGGTCAATTTGTCACTAAAATCGAGAGCCCCCCTCCCCTCAGTTTTCGTTATTAATTTCGTCTCATTGGAAAGAGCGCGCTGTTTTATTGTCGGCAGTTTGTTCGCTCGGTCCTCGAATCGTCCTTTTTTTGCCCGGCAACGCGGTAATTTGTTACTCTCGTTTCGTTTTTTGTCGATTGTTTTCGTGTTTTTTTGCATGATGGCGAGGATATATTCGTTTTTATTTTGGAACCGGTGGGGCGACAGGCTATCGGGGACGAGGGGACACAGCACACGCGATCTCCCGCCGTAAATAATTCATACGTGTGCGTACGCGGAGGGAGGAGAGAGAACTGATTTATACACAAGAGTCAATTAAACATACCGACGGAGGACGGGGGGAGCCGTTCCCAGCGATATCAATCCCTGAGGGGACGCTCAACAGCTTTAGTTACATTCAATTATCCTCTCCCCACCCTCCGATTACTTCTTCACTCCACCAGAGCGCTCTG
The DNA here is from genome assembly GCA_964056705.1 of Troilus luridus. NCBI lineage: Eukaryota > Metazoa > Arthropoda > Insecta > Hemiptera > Pentatomidae > Troilus > Troilus luridus. The sequence continues at coordinate 163,602,686 of OZ057412.1, forward strand.
TCCTCTATCCTCGCTAAATCGCCTGTTAGCGTAAACAGATCCGCTCCCACAACATGGGGTAATGGCACCCTCTTGACACAAGAAAACCATTACGGATGACAATAAACAGTATTTTTTAAATATATTTTATATATAAAAAATAAATCTTTATATTTAAATTTATTATGATAGTAAAACCTATTAATCATCAACATCAAGTTTTTTGTAAAGCAATAATTTTAAAATAAAATAAAAATAATTAAGATAGGCAGTGATGGGCAAGTTTACACTGTCGGCGAAAATGTAAACTCAAAACTTAAAAAATAACTGTGTTTCTGAATCAATTATAGATTCAGTTATTTAAATGGTATAATCTGTAAATTGAAATTGTTGAGATTAGGCTTGTTCTTACATCTATTGGCACTCCGAACAATAATTGTACCCATTTTCAAGTAGTTTCAAATTATTTAATCAAAACATATGAGCACAACCGCAATAAAAAATATAAAACTTAATTGAGATAATAATTAGTATACAGTTATATTACTTACTAGCTGTCCCGGCAGACATTGTTCTGCCCCGTTTCCCTAATACAAAGGCCTTCCAAAATCAGGCCTAAATAGGATCGGAAACCTAGCCCTTTCTCCATAGGAACTTTCTTTGTGCCTTTACAAAAATAAGAAAAAAAAATTAGCCAGTCTCGAGTTTTGGGCTTAACAACACGGTTGGCGACTCATTTTTATTTACATAGATATAAGAACCTTCTTTGGCCCTTAAAAAAAAGTTATCCGAATTGGTCGAGCTTTTATTAACTTGAATAGGTGAGAATCGGTAAGAAAGTGTATTTATAAACTACTTTTTTGTATTTTTTGACACTTCTTTTTTTACCGATAAATCCTTTCTTGAGAGAATTAAAACACCTTCTGGAAGCTGTTATTCGGTCATTTTTTTCGCCATGTTCGTTAAGGTGTGCACCGAGTTATTTTAAATACCTTACTTGCTCTAACCTCGTGCTGTTTAGTCTTACGACTTGGTCCCCATGCTCGTTTTTTCTTCCGATTCTGATGGTTTTGATTTTCCCTGTATTTATTGTCATGTTAATCACGTCCAACTCTTCTTGTTAGATGCATAAATTGAACTGGAGGTTCCTGCAATTGTTTGCAAAAACAATTATGTCATCGGGAAATGTGAGGATACTGAGGTGGGTTGGCCTAAGGTTTCTTACCCTAGATGGTACGGTTTCATTTTTGACTTAGATCTTTTCAGGGCCGTGTCCAGTGTCAAAATAAAAAGTAATGGGCTTAGGCTACATCCTTGCCTGATCCCCTGGGTTGTTACAAATTCCTGTGATGTCTCAGTACATGTCCTAACCACATTTCTCAGTATTTTGAAAAGACTTAAGATTCCTTTCTGGGATCCCAGATTGACCTTTTTCTCCCTGACAGCCTTTATAATATATTCCTTTCTGATCCTGTCGAAGGCCTTTGTCAGGTCGACAAAACAGGTGAAGATTTCCTTGTTCGTCTCTATAATCTTTCCAGATGTTTGTCTCAGTGTGAAGATAAGGTGTTGGGGCGATCCATTCCTGCAGCTTTTCCTAGTTTGAGAGACGCCAATGCTTCTGATATTTCACCCTCATTAATGAAGTCGTCTTCTTCCCAACATGATTGTAGAAGATGGTTCAGTTCTGTTGCTTCCTGCTGGCTCCTATCCATCTCTAGTAGCTCTTTGAAATATTCGGCCCATCTGTTCATTATGTCTTTTGGGTTGCTGAGAACGTTCCCTTCTTTGTCCTTTATATGCTTTATTACTGGTTCGCTCTCCTTACGCATAACCCGAATAGCCCTATAGAACAGTTTTTGTTTTTTTTGGTAATTTACTTCCATCTTGTTTCCGAAGTTCTCCTAGGTTTGCAGCTACGTGGACATCTTTCTAAATTCTTTCGTTCTAAATTAATTTGAGTATATTCCTTGATTGAATGTTGGTATAATTGTGAAATAGTACTTCTTTGATTATTTACTTGACATTCAACTACTAATAATGAAAATAAATAAAAATAAAAATAAACATAACACAACAATTTCTTACAATGAAGCTTGCTTAATAAGCAAAGGGAAACAAAAAAGAACTTTATAGACCAATAAAACATCAGGGGGGAAAATACAAAACCACGCACCAACGTGGAACTTCCACAAAGGAATACGCTCATATTGGTTTTTAATAATCAAAACAATTCACGCATTTATTTTTTTTTAGCATCAACAGTTTTTTATACTCTATATAGGGGTTGAAGAACGATTCATCCTACACGGCTGCCAAACCTATTCTGGGTAGGTACATCAGTTTCAAAAACTGTAATATGGCTGAGTAACTGATTGAATACTAAATTCTCTTTATCGTCGGTAGGATTTACGACTATATTGGATATTAATTCTGCTAAATTTAGAATCCTTATTATTTGCATAGCTAAAAGTCAATAAATAATTAGCAAATCGAATCTAGCTGTCGTTTTCGATCAAATTACAATCGATTCGGCTGCCCATAGAGGTCAATGTGCATGCCCTTCCATCCCGGCTACGAATGGATATTGTTCCAGGTTACATCTGGAGCCGAACTGGCTATCCCGCCAAGTAGAGAGCGGATCAAAGGCTTCCTGTGGAAACAAAGGCGGTCCTATAATGAGCGAGTGACTGTTCCAGGCGGTCGGACAGCCTCTATAGCAGTTCCACCTTCCACATCTGCCGGCTCCGAGGCCGTGCAATGGTCGAAAAAGTCTTTACTGCGTTCAAATCGTGCGGCAGTACGAGAGGCTCTTTGAGTGCATTGAGTCAAAGAGGGAAATGGTGTGTATCAGTATTTAACAATTATCGTAAGTGGAATAATTTCTGGCTGAGCTTTTGATCTTTTGGGTATTGCATTAGCCCAATTAAGCCTGATTAAATCAGTTATAGGAAGAAACTTATTGAGAAATAAATACCCTAGTTTTCCTTACAAATTTAATGTCATGTAGAGTAAATAAAATGAAAAAATATTGAAAGATTCGCAAATTATTAGACAAGGTTTATTATTTACAATAGAAAAATATCAGGTGTTCTCATTTAAGCAACACACCGTATTACTTTTTGAGGACATGCAATAAGAATGAAGCATAAAATGTTACAGAATATCCTCTTAGAGGTGGAAATCAGTGAGAAAATATTTACTGGTATCAGTTCTGCAGGTTGTCACTTCCAGTTGAGGTACAAATATAAACTATTGATTCGTTTCATTTTTAATATTATCTAAAAATGGTCGTGAGCTTTAGTATGGAAAAGAGAAAGTAATTATAGGTAATGACTAGATTTTGGTAATTATTTCATCAAAAAATAAAAGTTTCAATAACATTTCAAAGTATAGAGGATATATCTTTGTTGAAACGTTAATTTCTAGATAAAATGAAAGCTCGTCATAATTGAATTTTCGGAAAAATTTAAAGGGAAACGAATGAAATGTTAAAACTTGTTGTGACATAACTCAAAGCGACAACCTGCGGAAGAGATGCCTAAAAAGGAAATAACAGGAAGCAGGAGATAAGAGCAAGAGAATCATTAAAACCCCCTAAATAACATCTCCCTTTTTGTTTCAAAATAGTTGCTTTTAAAAGATTTACTAAGCCAATAACTCAACTATTCATAACCATTGTAGAATAATGTGAACTGTTTCATATCTTTATCTCATTACATCTCAATAATACGCCTATGTAATCAAATAAGAACAAAATAATCCTAATAACCACCTCGAAATCGCGTTTCAAGATTCGTATTATCCAAGTTGCTGGGGGAAAAATCAATCAATCCTAAGAGTTTTAAGTTAATTTTAAGGAGGGATGGTAGTAACATAGCATAGAAATCATTTTGAAAACCGTTTCAATTTATAGATTAATAGTTCCTCTATTAAGCCTCTTGAATCAGGAAGTGTCCATTGTACAGGTCCATTCTTCCACAGCACACGACTCAATCAGACGGTCATGGTGGATGAGAGATACACTCGCAGGAGATAACTGTATCAAAGAAAGAGACCGAAGTGGAGGACCGTGAACCGCGTCGGATGAATATCCAGGTTCTCACAGAGCCTCTGCAGACTAGATAATGGTTATTATGGCAGGCGAGGATGATGCGCAATAATCGTCGAGGGGAGAGAGTTCCCATGACTGGTGGCGGGCTGTGCGCGCTGCGCGTGTCCCCGCACGTGCGCACCTGCCATTAGCTCCCTGCTACTGTTTACTCACAATTTGCTCCTCGTCCATTAGCGCCTAGGTTAAGTGGAAGACACCAATATGGAATTACTGGCCGCCGCTCATACGGACGTACTTAGATCCGAAATGGCCTGTCAATACGAGGAAGAGAGCTTTATTGTCCGTAAATTGGTTTCCCATAACAGTATAAAAAATAATTTATGTAAAACTACATTTTTATGGATATATTCACATTTTGTAACTCAGTGCATATAAAATGTAGCTATAAACTTGATTAAAAATTCAAAAAGAGACGTAAAAAAGTTATGTAATTGAAAACTTCCTATAATAAAGCCTTCAGTCCCTAAAATACAGAAAAACAACGCCTTCGATTCAAGCATTATCAAGAGATTCACTAATTTTCTAATTGGCGAATCGCTGAATGGTTGGTTATTTCCAGATTCCTGATTGTTTATTTGGAGTTTCCCAATTCCATTATAGTAAAATGTAACGTAAAACACCATTTAAAAATAGTGCAGCCAATATGATTATGCACATTACTATGATTTATTTATGGTACGCCGGTATAAGATATGTATTAATGAAAATTAATATTATTTATTTGCTAAAACTTTTACTTCTAAATAGGTTGAAATAAATGTACATATGTATTTATAATAATTTATAATGTATAATGCATTATAATAATTTAACTCTGACATCACATCGCCAAAATCCATTCGGCTCAAACCCATTTTCTCATCTGTTGAATAATAAAAAAAGTAAGAAAAATACTTTTTTTTTATTACTTATTTTTTCCTTACTGAGATAATAAAGAATGTACATGTGTAAATCGAGATTAGCATTTTAATCTCTAATCATAAAACATGTTTTTTTCTAAATTTATAAAACATGTAAAATCAATAAAACTATTGACTTGGCATTATACAGTAGAGTCACTAAGTGGAGTCTGTAAATATTTTAATGCTATTTATTATTTACCCACACTTAATAATCCCTCTAGAGCATTCTCTAAGCTTGTTTACTAACACTGTAACTAAAAAAAAAGCCTCAGTTTAGTTATTTATTTAAAAGAAGAAACATTACAGTGTCCTACGAAATTCACGTAATTTAAGACATTACTGGAAAAAAAAATTCACAGCCGCTGAAGCAACTCGTGAAATAATTAAATATGAGGAGGATGGTGTCCTAGACCAGCGCTCTGGACGGCGTTGGTTTGAAAAATTTAGCAGTGGAAAAATGACGCTGGAAAAGAAGAAGGGATCCGGGCGACCATTAATGGATATTGATGAGGTTCTAAAGGAAGCTGTTGAGTCAAACCCGTCCACAAGTACTCGCGAACATGCCTGGGAGTGTCGTGTGTCGAAAGATACCGTTAGTCGCCATCTTCTCTCCATGGGGAAGGTGAAACGGTAATTTTTTTGTATACACCCCATTGCTTTACTAGTAGAGATCATTTTCAAAAGGAGGTCAATGGCTACTCAACTCACAATTTTATTAATAAGTATCTTAAGTAAATGCTATTAAGTAATTTGTGCTGGGATTGTAGTATCACAGACATGATTATAGACCTGATTGTTTCATTTGTAACATTTTTTTTTCTAAATTATTTATAAATACTATGGTGTCGATACTAAAGTATCAAATACGAAAAAACCCTCGCTTCTCATGAATCTGTAATTTACTTTATATTTTATTTGCCAATTCACAATTAATTCTATAATATTGAGAAGACCGAAACCAGATTATGTAACCCTATCAGTGAAAATACAAAACCCTCTAGGATGAAAAGACAGTTAATTGGCTGGGAAGGGACACAAGCGACCGAATAATTGTGGCCGCAGAGATTACATCAGCGCCCGCCTCTATTGACATATCTCGGAGATAAAGCTTGCGGAGTGTGTGCCTACCGCTGCCCTGCTGGGGCACAATATGTTCCAGGTCAGTCTGAAGGATGGGGCATCTGGGGCTGGAGGGCACGGGGCGATGTACATGCCTAGTCACGGTGGTTAGGTTTATCATTTCAATGATAGCAGATCATTCGAACAGAAGTGGGTGTCGAGAGTGCCCATTTCATTCATGAATCGCCGCAACCATTCTGATATAATGTACGTCAGATGTAACGGATCTATCGTACTTTTATACTTTCCATAAAGCATACAGCAGATCTTGACGAAGGTGTCAAAATTGGAGGATCTAATAATTTGCCTCAATTCCGTCTAATCACTTCTTCGTAAACCATTGACTTCCTACCCTCCTGTATGATTTAATAATATACCACTAATTCCTGTAGAAGATATTCGAATTTAGGGCTACATATTGACAAACCTTTAACATCGAATCCTATTCTGGAAGGAATAGAAACTACTCGCCTTTTCAGTCTACTTCAACTCTTACACTACTACAAAAACCCTTCATTTCAAAAGACTCATATACATGACAATCATTAAATCCACCTGGACTTACGGAATAGAGCTTTGGGGCTCCACTAAGCCATTGAATTCCTCTCGTATGCAATCCTTACAATCCAAAATCCGTTTTAAAATCCTCAATTATCCTTACTTTGTTACGAACAAAGTAATCCATAATGACCTTAATGTCTCACATTTGTTGCTGATTTGGCCCGAATCCGATATAAATCTTTTCACGACTAACTTTATTTCCACTCAAACCCACAAGTTTCGAACCTAACTACCTCTTTTGTTCCTGATAATCCTCCGAGGTGCCTTAAGAGAATATATTTAATCCTACCACAGGATAGTTTCTCTGCTTGTCGTTAGTAATACCTTTACATATCATTCATTCAATATTTATTAGTTTTATTGTAATAATGCAGTTTTCAATTTCTATAAATGAATGAAGTAAAAAAGTATATGAACTGTATAAATCCAAAATTAGGGAGCAAAATATGGTACAGTAACTAGAAGCAAAATTTGTAAAACACCTGGGTAATTCCAGATGGAATAAAACATCCTATCGGGATTTCATAAATTTACGTTCCGAGGCTTAAAGTTGAATAGAAAATGGATAATTTCCGATATTGAATAGAAAATGGATAATTTCCGATATTATACCCATTTTGTAGTCTCATGTTATCATTCCACATGATGTTCATAGATACAGTCCATAAACACTAATAAATATTAGTACTTTTTCCATGATTGTGAAATAGTAATAATGGATTAAATTGGTCAGTGGGTGCACTCAAAGATTACTCAAAATAAGAAAAACTTATCTAATAATTCCTTCATTGAATGAAAACCTATTTCCAGTCATTTGTGCAAAACAACTTTATTATATGGAAACGTTTCGACTATATGTCATTTTCCATCCATCTAAGAACTTAATCTTTATCATCTTGAAAAGAGTTACAAGTCACATTTCTCTTTTTATTATTAATTGTCATTTACTAAAATTTTTTTCTTGGAGGTCCATTGTCCTCCATGGTCCTTTTGTTAATAGTTTGTAACAAAAGGACCATGGAGGACAATGGACCTCCAAGAAAAAAATTTTAGTAAATGACAATTAATAATAAAAAGAGAAATGTTGACTTGTAACTCTTTTCAAGATGATAAAGATTAAGTTCTTAGATGGATGGAAAACGACATATAGTTGAAACGTTTCGATATAATAAAGTTGTTTTGCACTAATGACTGGAAATAGGTTTTCATTCAGTGAAGGAATTATTAGATAAATTCAATCCAGTTTACATCCTTTCAAAATGAAAAACTTATTTTATTGTGCCGACGTTTCGGACTAAAATGTAGGCCATCTTCAGGGCTGGGAAAAGAAATATTTCTTTCGTTTATTTACTCCACAGAGCCTGTTGACCTATTTACTCAACACAACAGAGTTAATACACCCAATAGTTTGGAACATATTATACCATTTATCATACAATTGCTTAATTGAACCAATGAATTAAAATAAAAATTAAAACACTGGGATAAAGACATGGATTTTTTTATTGAAAAAACCTGAACTACTGAATACGTTCAAATTACAGTTTTACAATTTGAACAACGAGTAGAAGAATTAATTAAACTGTTGTATAAATTATTTAATGGGGCTTGGTCCGCTGTTAGACGGACAGTGGTTTATTTTTTTGGATTGACATTTCGTTTGTAATATATGTATCATACACGTCATGTCCACAAGAAACTACTCCTATAAATCAGTTTTTTTCTCGAAAGAAGAGCGGCCCAGTTTAAAGGAACGTAGCAGCCAATATGGAAGCGGAACGGTTTTGAGTGATGTGGAAAGTTGTTGGATAAACAACTTGGACCGGGAGAGAATAACTTTCTGCAAGAAAATTAATATCGCTCCAGCTGCTAAGAAATATCGTCTAAGTTTTATGCCAGGGCTATTGCAATCTAACTTGTCCATTAGTCGCCCCCCTTATTATAAATTTAAACTTATACACACCTTCCTCCGCGGTCTGATATCCCCTGGCTCGAGTCCAAGTTATTGCCTAACTATGGAGGAAATTTATGATATCTTTTGCAAAGTGTATTTCTAAATCAAAAAGAGTAAATGGAATTATAAAAATTAGCAACAGATAAAGTTTCAACGACAAATGAAATTTATATAGTATACAATTTTTGAATTGTACAAATAATAATCTTTTAATGTACTAAAAAATATTACGAGAAAAAATTAGCAAAATAATGAATGTATATACAAATAAATATGCCCTGGTTGGTTCCTATTAACTAAAACATTGGAATGACTAATATTTTCGTCCAGCATCAGTCATTCAAAATATTTACCAATCGTTATATTGTAATCCCGGTGCTGCCAAGACTTTTATTTAGTCTGTTAGCGGCCGGAGATAGATCAAACGGGATCTAGGACCCTCATGGGGCTCATCCAGCGTATATAAAGTGGGTACCCAAAATAAGGGTAAAAAATCTGGCGGAGGACAAATTATCTCCATGCACAACAGTTGTCCATGAAACAGTACAGCCTGAACCCCAGAGCCGTTCACGGGTTGTAGTGGTACAGGTTTTTTTTTTTTTTTGTATAATCAAATAAATCAAACATTCCGCCTTTCTAGCTGAAACAAATTACTAACAATAACAAGATTATTTTTATTCACAGGTATAATTATTAACTTATAAATTAAGAATTAACTTATAAAAAATTCCAAAGTAAAATTTTCATTCAAGGCATTTAATTTTATTTTCTTTGAAATATTTCATCCCCACTTTGGACACATGACATGGAGCTGAATCTTGTTGGAAAACTGCTTGACCGTTGGCATCAACTTTTTTTAGCTTGGCTTCCATTTTTTGTTCTAGCAAGTATTTGTATTTTCGTGAGTTCATCATGCCTTCGATCGACAGTACATTTGAAAGAAAAGCAGCCCCAGAACATCTTCTTTAATTGATGTTTGACAGTTTTATCGAAATGTTGTCTTGTAAGTTTTTCGTTGTACAACGAAACGAGATCGCTGTCCTTGTACCAAAAAATGGCTATCATCTGAGAACATCACTTTTCTCCAGTCTTCAACAGTCCAGGCTACATCATTTTTCGCCCAATCATACCGCTTTTTCATCATAGCAGCCGTCAATAACTGTTTTTTTTTAGGTCTAGTTGTTTAGCATCAATGACGTTTTCGTACGGTGGAGTCATAAACAACAACCACAGCATACGCTAAGTCTTGCTGAAGTTCTTGGCTGGTTTTTCTAGGGTTTAATTTACTTTGCCTTATGAGAAAAGCTTCATCTCTTGCTGTTGTCTTTCTTTTCCTTCCACATTTCCCTTTCCTGTTCGTCTCAATCGTCCCAGTTTCCCTTTTTTGCTTCAAAATCTTTTTAACAGCTCCCAAACTCACTCCAAACTCCTTGGCTATATCTCTTTGAGTCATTGATGTGTGTTCACTCAAAGTAACAATAGTAGTGCGTTTTTTTTCGAAGAAATATCCATCTTCAAAAATAAGAAACAAAAAACTGTAGTTATGTTTATGTTTGCAAAAAAACTGTAGTTCTAAAAAATAAAAAATTTAACGCGTCTGTAGCTTTGTTCTGTCTCGTAACTTACTAATTGACAAAACACGAACACAAAATAGCCGCCATTTTGACAAATAAACGTGTTGCGAACTGCGAAAAACAAAAAATTGTATTATTATTAATTCGCACAGTACTGTACTATTAAATAGCAAAATAGAAACATAAAGAGTCGTATCTCTGCCTTCCAATAGATTTCCAGTATACTCTCATCCTCATCACTCTTGAATAATGAGCAAAATATATATTTCTGGTAATGATTCTAAAAATAAATAAACCAAGGAGCAAAGATAGAAAAAAAAAAAATAAAGAGGCAGTCATGAGAACAGCTGACAGAAGTGAAAACTCAAGACTTTGTGTAAGAACTGTGTTCCATTTTTTGAATTTCTAATTTAATTATAGTCTGAACTTATTTATTTACATTTCAACTTTGGGACTTCATAATTTAAAAGTCTGGTTCTCACATATATTGACAATCCGAACAATAATTATATAAGCGAGGAGATAGTTGACTGGAAGATCTGAGTAAGGAAGGAAATAGTTGGGGGTGCAGTCAAATTAAATACTAAATAAGTGGGTACGTTATTTTGTGCCTACGTTTCGACCTACTTTATAGGTCATCTTCAGGGCCAATAGAAGCTGAGGCTAGACTGCACTGACAGTTAGACTGCACTTACATTGGCCCTGAAGATGACCTACAAAGTAGGTCGAACCGTAGGCACAAAATAAAATAAGTACCCACTTATTTAGTGTTTAATTTGACTGCAACCCCAAATAATTATATACATTTTCAAGTTATGAAGATAACATGTCAAAAAAAAGATAGCCATCTCAATCACCGAATGATGGTTTTATTTTAATATCTACAAGCCATTTTGAATATTAATAATTTCTGAAAAATGCAAATATGAGAAAACATGACTGTTTTCCATATTTGTGGAAGGGATATAAATTGTATGAATAAAAAATCTTTAGTAGTAGAAATATGTTCTCTTATTTCTATCATGGTTCTCACTTTTGGCGGGTTTTTCCCTTATGTAGTTACATTCGATACTGATATTTGGAAGCTTTCTTACTTTAACAAAAATATTTAAGTTCCGACCATCTACCTTAATTCTTCTTACCGAGATTTGCATATTAAACATCATGTATGTTGGAGGTATTAATTTATTCTGATGAAACGTACTTAACTTAGGATTCAATTATTAATGCCACTGTTTCAGGCTACTTCAACACTTACTGGACACACTCCAGTAAGCTCCCAATTAATTAAAATAGAATCATAAGCATATTATAAGACTTATTTCGACTTACGGTGTTGTAAGTCTAGTGCTTAGGGGCTCCACTGAGCCATCGAATTCCTCTCGTATTCAATCCTTACAATACGAAATCCTTCGAAAAATCCTGAATGGTTCTTCCTTGTTACGAATAAAGTCATCCACAATGACTCTATTTGTTGCTGATTTGGCCCTACGTGATATCAATATTTTTACGACAAACTTATTTCCCGCTCAAACCCGCTAGTTTAATGCCTAGCTACTTTTTCAATTCCCGATAGTCCTCTGAGGTGTCTGAAAAAGAGATGACCTTGTGACCTTCTAAGTTGAGTTTGTTATTAGAGTACTACCACTCTATCTGCCTTTATCTAATTTCATACCATTCATTCTTTTTACTCCTTGTACATTATAATAATACATTTGTAAATTTCAATGAATAAGTTTTTAAAAAAAATATTGATGTATAGGTATTATCAATATTATCTATCTCTGAGATATACTTCCTACCTAAACTAATATTCGTTTCGTTATTATTATCTATCGAATACATCTTTCGTTATATTAATAAACCTAAATGGTCTTTATCCAATCAGTTCATTTGTGGTTGTTGAAAATTGGAAATAAAACAGCCCCAAAAGGATAGATAATGAAAAATAGATCAAGTTTATGGAAAATAAATCAAAGATTTCTATTTAAGATCATGATTTTTAAAAATCACAATCTGCCTATAGAATAGTGGATCCCAACCAGAGGGCGTGAGCATATGTTAGAGGTAGCAATTGATAATGAAAAATTCTCATTTTCTCTTAATTAATTGTTGTCACCATTACTTCTTTATCTTAAATTCAAACTTGCAGCATTATAAGTCTTGTGAAGGTAGAACTAAGTGTTTGGTTTTTAATGTTATGGAACCACTGCTACAGAACATTAGCCTTTGTGTAACTTAATAAGTATTTACCGTTAATTACTCGCTTTTTCGTAGAATTCAACGAACTATCGAATCTTTGAGGCAGAAAACCTTGGGTTATATTTTAGTTTAAGGTTTTATTTTAATTAATTATGTAATTTTATTAATTAGTGTGTTTTTCTAAAATGTATAATAGTAAGATAAGCGTTGTAGATGGTATTTATTACTTTTTCAGCATTTATAAAAATACTGGAAATTTGAAGTTTTAATGGTTTCTTTATAACAGGCTATCAACAGAAGATTCGCTGGGAGGTAAAATCAATCCGAGACGGGAGCCTAATCCATTAGCGGCTGAAAGATATTGATGCCTGTCCGGGTCAGCCTCAACTGACAGATTGTTCCTCCTCCAAACAGGATCTAAGATTATATACTTAGATGTGGTTATAGATTCACACTCACACACACACACACACACACACACACACACACACACACACACACACACACACACACGCGCGTGATGCAGATTGTTATATTTATTACAATCGACTATAAAAAATAAAATATAAACTATATTTTTCTATAATATGAGTAATATAGTAATAATAGATTTTTGAAAACAAAACTATGATAAAAAACTTTTAAAACTTGAAACTATAAATACAACCGTAATACCTATAGGGAAGAAAACGGTCCGGGTAGAAATCAAAGTATTAATTGTTTAAAAAGAAATAAACTATTTATTTATTATAAACAAGCGACCCCCCCCTGGTTTGTACGGGTAGTAAGAGATAATATGCCTATATGTTTTTTCTTTATAATGTATTTTATTATGCAGATATTGTAAACATAAAAACAAAATATTTCTTTATATACGAATTTATTTTCATGCGCGTTAAGTTTTTGTGATAACCCATAAGATACTCATTTAAATTATATGGTATAAAATACTCTAATAATGTCATGATACCATGGGTAACTAAAGTATATAAGTTGATAAGGATTAATACTGTACTCGTCTAATTTAGCTTTCCAAATACCGCACAGTACGATATCAAATTTTTTGAAGATAAAATAGGTATAGTTAGCTATCCTTAAAAGATAGATATATGCTATCCCGGACTTTTTTGTAGATCTATAAAACAATATGCCGCCATCCATTGTTTCGTTATATGACAAAGGGATTAGGCAGTAGCATCGATGGAACCTCCTAGGCGGCTATACTTTTTCCAATACTTCGTAATATTCCAAACAATTTACACAAAACCTATACGAATTACATACCAAAACCTTTCTCGTGAATCGCTCTATTTATTGGTGAAAACCGCATGAAAATCCCTGCAGTAGTTACTGAGTTTACCGCGAACAGACAGATAGCCGCGGCCGAGGACTTTGTTTTGTAATATGTATAGGTAATGACAATAATGATGTGAAACCATGCAATTCAGTAACTCTTATCCCATTATTTTAGTCCAATAGTTTTATTTTTACATATTATTTTATTCTTTATAAGTTTTCTATTCAAATAATTTTATTAAAACATGTTTTTATCTTGTCCAGGTCTGAAGAAGAAACTTTCAAATAAATAATTTAACTCTTTTTAAGATATTATTTCTTTCACTTTCACCAGGACAGTTTTCTTCCCCATATATAAATATATATATAAGGTCAACTAATATATAACACATTGTGTTATATTAGGAACATTGTGTTATCCGTCAGACAAAATCAGTCAGTAGGAGTCCATTTAGGCAAGTATTTCATTACATTTTATTTGTTTACATACTGTTTGAATTAATTGCAACCTTTTATTCTCCCGTAAAATTCAGTCTACATAACATCGAGTCAGTGCACCATATCCCATAAAAAAAAGATGGTATGTTTACCAATACTATTAAAAACAGAGTAAATAGCCTTGAATCATTAATATTGAGGTATGTCATTAATTGCAAGTTCACTCTATTCAAGGAGTAACCTAAAGTTTTTAAGTTTTTCAATCAGCGGTCAATTTTTTTCTAAACAATTAAATTCGAGAAAAGCGTATTTTCTGTGCTTAAATGAGCTGATATTGATCATGATAATGATCCCCCTCATTACGTACGTGTATAAACAGATTGCAAATGCCTACATTGTTAATACTATACCCAATGGACTTTGTAAATATATATAAAACTGTAAAATACCTAAGAATGGCCTTAGGATGACCAAAGAAGATGTTATAATTGTACTTATAGTTCATAATGCATTGCGTATTTAATTGTTAATAGACAGTCATGAAGGATGAACAAGAAAATTTATATGATATATAAATTTGTTAAAACCGATTCCCACTATAAGTATGTGCATAGTTTTCGTTATATACGGAGTTGTATATGTAAAGTATTCCATTTTCAATCTTACTGGCTTAATTATATTTTAAATTAATATTTTTATATTTTTAACGCAAGAGATATCAATGCCTCCGGATACCTAGATCATGGGAACCGGTATAACTTTAGCCAGTGACACTAATATGACCATATCGGACTAGGAATTCCGGCAATAAGTCCACTCCAGCCGGAACACTAATTCAACAAGCCTAAACACGGAGCAACATATGCAAATACCTGATCCAACAATCAGGTTTACGAGGGGTCGCTCCACACTGTAGATCTATAGATAAACTACCGGCCACATTTGCAAGTCTATGAATGTATAATTCATATTAGTCAGATCTGTGGGGTTTATCAGCGGCTGCAGTACATCATCTGATTGTGGACTATGCCCTAGCTCCCTATATCTCCCTTATTTTTCTAAATAGATATGATATATATAAATAGTATGTATATGAGAACTGGTGAGGTCATATCCAACAGTGTTCGTGATATTATTTAATGAACCATCATTGGAAACTTCTTAAGATTAAACATTTATTATATATAGTTTTGAAATGTAATTTATTAATTAACAACATTTTGGGCGTATACCCCATCTATAATCATTGTC
Organism: Troilus luridus; assembly: GCA_964056705.1. Classification (NCBI taxonomy): domain Eukaryota; kingdom Metazoa; phylum Arthropoda; class Insecta; order Hemiptera; family Pentatomidae; genus Troilus; species Troilus luridus. The sequence goes on from OZ057412.1 coordinate 163,618,076, forward strand.
ACAATTAATTGTAATATTTATTAGTTCTATTACAGAACAGCGACATATATTACTAGTTAACCCAGCAATTGTTCTATGTTTTTTTGAATCAGAGTTTGAATAATTATTTATTCATATTACATATGTTAAATTAAAAGCCATAAAGAGGGCGCTGACCCACTATACAATAGCTAGACTATAAAAAATAAACAAACAAAGAAATACAACAGAATTAAACAAACAAAAACAATATCTAAAACAAAAGAATAAAAAATGCATATGCAAAAGCGAATACATTCCAAGCAGTCTATATATTTAATTGACTGAAATATAAAAAAATTAAGTAATTATAAATTTATGAATTGTATAATATTAAAGCAAACAGAAAAAGCACTTGGACCAAATTTGCTGGATCCGCAATTGCGCAGGTGCAAATGAAAATTAAATAATGAATAATATTTGTATAATTTTATAAATAGTATAATCAACTCAAAAATGTGAGTTTTCTTGTAGAAGGAAGGACTAGGTGGTAGATGGATGAGGGAAAGCAACATACAAATAGAATGAAGGATTATTGGAAGAAAAGAAAGAATCGCAATCAAAATAAATTGTTTGAAATTAATATGACTGACCAACAGGAATTGGACCAAGAAATCCTTTCAAATTACATTTTTAAATGTATTGTTTTCATAAATTTCTTTTTAAATTATAAATTTTCTGCTTATTAAAAGCCCTCCCTCGGGTTAAGAAGACCTTACTGATAATAGTTAAAGCTTAATTATTGCTTAACAAATTCTATGCAAACTTAATTCTTTCATTACCTCAAAACCGTGTAGGTTTGAATACTTTATTTATTTTAAGTATTATTATAACTATACCACAGATATTTTATAATTTTTTTGTATTTATAATTTTTCATGTTAAAACTCAATTTCTCGATCATATCATTTCGATAAGTCAAGTGTTATACTGTCCTTACGCTATAGGGTAAATATTTAAACTTTAAAATCCTTCATTAAAGAGCTGAGTGGGTAGAGTACAGGAGGTTCCATGATCGAATCCGGCCGAGGCACAGCCTTTACGATGCGTTCAATAAATAACCCCTCGTGTCTTGTTGTAATTAATAAATTTTAACTAAATCGAAAAAGACTAAACATGAAATGCATGCTAGATAAATGGAAGGGGACCGGTGTGACTCAATGGCAGACCACTGCGCTGACATGCCGAAAATCCTGGTTCAAATCCCGCTACTGGCAAGACTTTTATTTAGTCGGTCAGCGCCCGGAGATGGATCATATAGGATCTAGGACCTCCCTGGGGCTCACCCAGTCTCTATACAGTGGGTTCCCGAAATAAGGGTAAAATCCGGCGGTTGAGCGTGAACTAGGACAAACCACCTCCTTGCACATCCTTTGTCCATGAAACAGTACATTCTTCACCATTTACTGAACCCCTGACGCGTTCACGGCTTGTACTGGTACTGATAAATGGTGCTCTGAATCGTCCTAGTTATGCAGGAGTGTTATATTATTTACCGTGGGTAGTGTATTCCATAATGTGTTAGAATTTTTAGTAGAGCATTTTTAAGTTATTAAGAGCGGGAATTATTGCTTCTTAATGCACTCAAATGTTTTGCTTCTTTTTTTATTGGAACTGATAATGATTGTTTATCTGATGGATAGCCGATACAGAGGCATAGGTAGTGGCTCGGCAGCTGAAGCGTGAGAGGTGACCATTAGCACGGGGATCAATCAGGCTAAGGCAGCTGCTTGAGTCCAATTACTTAGCACCCATCTTTATATCTCTGATAACATCTAGTGCTTTTACACCTCAGCATCGGTGTATGTCATCATGTATAGGAGAATGATTAATTGGATCACATTTTTAAAATGCTCAACTACTTCAATATCAGTGCTGTTGTTTTAATAATTTTCTTGGTAAAATACAAGGCTGTCATATTTTGACAGATCTAAAGACCACGCTGGAATCCCGACAGCTTAAGTGGTTTGACTAAGTGTACCGCATAGAGGAGGAAAAAGGAACTGCGGGTTCGCAGCCCGGCATCTAGCCCTATGTCTTTTTAAAGTAAGTGAAAAATCCTTGATTAAACCGTCCTTGGGAAGGGACGTAAAACGGGGGTCCCGAGCCTGTAAGATGTCAGGTACTCGTTAAAGATCCCTATCCTAATTGAACCTGGATCTGCAAAATTTATGATACCCACTGTAACGTTGTTCGATGAGCCATAGCAGCATGATCTCCTGTAAGTCTTTTGTAAAAATCCGGTTCGTTTACCGTATGTGTTTTATTTTTAGCAAGTGACCATACAAATTAATTTTCCTTTTCCTCATAAAGTTAACAATCGGTGGACGACTAGTGAGAAATATATAGATTTATTGAACATTATATATAATATGGATATACCAGAGATATAAAAGAGACATTCTTCTGAACTAATTAAGTGAATTATTGCTATTGACTATCATTATAACTTATTGACTATGGACTACATCTAACTTAGAGACTACTCCCTCACTTACTATAAACTATCTACTACATCTCTACTATCTACTCCCCCACCTCCTACCTTCTCTCTTAATCTTAGAGCTAGTGTTTAAACATGTAAAAGAAAACAGGAGCTCAAGGAAGTAACTTTGCATTCAACACAGAAGATATTTCATTACTTAGCCCGCAAGTATACACAATACCTCCAGGCCATCAACCAAATCCAACTATCCATTGACTATAACATGATATTTTTCAAAAAAGAGTTTACAGCACACTGTTATGACGTCGCCTGTATATAACTTGTTCTTTAATTGGGCCAGAAATTGTCCTCAAAATCTTTCTTTTTTTTATCTCTAATTTTCCTATGAAACCTTTTTTATTCATAGTGAGGTATTCCGTAGCATACAGAACCTCTGTCATTAGTAATGAACAGCCTTTTATCCAAAGAAATCTGGAGACCTGCTTTGGCCTCTACTTGTAACTGGTTAATTCCTTTCATATTATGTTTAATTACTAATTTTAGTAGTATTTTTTTCTAGTCTTAAGAGTTATTTTTTTCCATTCGAGTTTTATTCCTATTATTGTATGCTTGCTCTTCTATTGAATTAACAACTTCGCCAATATGACTGCCTTGTTTTTTCGATTAACAAAGTAATCAATACGTTGGAAATAGAATAAATCGATTCCGATCCCTTCTCGATAGCGTCAACCTGTTCGATAGCCAGCTAGATATTATTTAGGGACAAAGGCCGAAATGGACAGAGGGGAGGGAGAAGGCTCGGTGCTCGCAGGTGATGAACGACCTAACAGATATTATTCGATATCGGAGTACGAAAACCCGACGCAAAAATAACGGTCGCGTCCATTTGTATACAGCGGGGAGGGAAATGTGAATTAAAATTATGAAATAAAAGGGAAAAATGAAAAATGCCAGATCCCATCTCCGACCATTAGCCCCAACAGATCTTGTTATTTATTATAAATGTTCTTTATTATATTGAGAGGGGTCTGTGTAATGCGATCTGTCTCCCTTCAATTAAATAAAGAAAAATCTACCACAAAAAAACGGAAGAAAAAAGCGATTTGTCGGATTTTTTAATAAATGTATATATTAATTTCAGAGGCTATCGTACAGAATAATTCCAAAAACATGGTTCCCATTAATATTAAAATTGATGTAATGGAATTAGTTTTTCATAAAAATATACAAAATTATATTAATTAATACATAAATAAATACCATGGAAATTCATGGCTGTTCACAACAGTTTTTCTTCTCTAAGCTAATCCCATGTTTTAATTTACAAAATCACTGTGAACTTGCCACAGTTGGAAATATTTTATTTAATAAATTAGTTAGTAAGTAATTAATACAATGGTAATTAACTGTTAAATTCTAGTGAATTTTAACATGTAGTAAAAAATGTAATTGTTATTACTCATTAGGGTGTCCCAGGCTCACAAGGGTGAACATTTTTTTTTTCGAATTTAGGAACGCATACCCTCTCAACTTTTTTCATTTCAATCAAAAACCTTAAATATTTTATATTTCAGTTCAGTTCAGAAAACTGTCATCAATTTTGAGTCGATTAAATAAGAACTTGCTTTTGATAGAGACGAAGTCATCGATGTTTTTCTCTGAAATTAAAATAGAGGAATATGATAACAATCGTATAGTAAACTATAAAAGAAAATCAAAGCATAATTCACATGTAATAAATGCCAAAAAGTTGGCCACACAGTTCTTCTTTGGATGCGATGTAACGTTTATCATGGCCTGATGGGTTTTCTTTAGCTAAGTTTGCAACCATTTTTACTTTAGTTTCTTGATCGACATCATCGTCAAATAAAGAAAAATAGACATCAGTCAAATACCATAAGCGATGGCAAAACTTCTGTAAAGCTGCTTTGGAATTGCTTTTGTCTGTCGTCTCGTAAGCTTTCATAGACTTTAAAAAGCACAAATCCTGATAAGGTGCTTTTACTGCTAAAATGGATTGGAACCAGGGTTTGACGAAGGATGTCACGATAAGGAGACAGACATCAGCAGTGCTGCCTTATCCTTGTTTGAAATTCTGAATTGGGAGCTTAGTAATGATACTTTTAATGAATAAATGGCTCTCGCCATCCACCGAGCTTGGTGCATAGCACCTGGAGGCCGAATCTTAAATTTCTTCTCTGTATCACCACCAAGAAATATTATTGACAGCTCAATTAATTCGCGATAGTCATCTCTAGCTACTTCTTTAGTCAATTCACATCGGTAGAATTCTAGCAGTTTATCAATGTCTGAAACATTCTAACAAGACAACTTCTCCCTGCAGATTTGTATTTTCTCGGCATCGGCATTTTTCTCGGAACTTTTTGGACTACGGAATGTCTAGGCTTGTAGTTACTTGGTTGATTTTGGCTTCAAAAACACTTTTTCATACCAATTCGTAAGCGTGATGACGGCAAGCAAAAATAAGCTTTTTTCTACCCAGTTTTTGTTCCAGAGGCACACATGCATCATTAATACGGCCTGTGTTTGAAGCAGTAGTATCACAACAGGGAATCTGCACTCTGTTCTCAAGATTCCAGTCGAAAATGGCGTTCCAAACTGCCTGTGCCTGTTCACCTCCTGATGAGTTGCCCAATTTTAGCACAGCGATAAGTTGTTCGTTACTATAACAAGAAACAACTATCGGTAGGCGTTCTTCTTTAGATTTACGCGGATCTAGAGCCGGCAACAGTTTGCCATCCTAGTTGACAGCTACCGTATCCGGTACCTTGTTATGGAAATTAACCTTTATTGCTTCAGCTCGCTCTCTTCCCATTTCTGTTCGAATTCTATGGATTGAAGATTTGCTTATAGCAAATTCATTATTATTATACCCTACTGCTTCAATAGTAGCTTAACTGACACCTATCTAATGATGCAACTAACTTCGGAGTTATGATTTTTTTCCGCATACAAGTTTTATCGGGCTGAGAGGAAGGACCACTTGGACTAGGCCTATTTTCTTGTCAATCTATTATTTCAGAATCAAAAGATTTTTCTTGTAGTGGTTCATAAGATTATATCGATGGAGCTAACGATGAAAAATATTTAGCACGTTGCTTTTCCTCCTCAATGTTTCTAAGGCGCGCCTTTTTTTCTTTTTCTGTTAGTTTTTTGTCAATTCCGGCTAAGTGACCAGGCCGACCTGGTTCTTTTTGGCGCTGCAAGAAGATCCTATCTTCATTTATTTTAATTAGTTGAAGCGCATCGCCATGAGCAATGCCAAACAAATTGTTCATATTGGAAAGAAACTCTTGTCGGCGCTGTTCAAACACTTCTTGTGTTTTTTTCGCATTTTTTTGCAAATCTCTCCAAACATGGTATAATGCAGCTAGTTACTTAACACTGTTAGGTATTGATTTAGTCGGTATACGTGCCTTTTCCCAGTAAATAATGCACTCACGAATAGTAAGATTTGCACTTTCATTGACCTTAAAATTCACTTCACGAATATTGTAGAACAGAACTGCTGGTACTTGTCCATTAGAGGGAAGTTTCGTACCAGTAATTTGATGTTTTACTTCCCCTATTAAAAATATCTCCTTTTTGGAACTTCGTAACTCCACTGCCATGTTGGCTACTCAAAAGTAATGCGTTTACTAATAAAACAAACAAGTAATAAGAGATTTCCGTCTCCTAACACTGTGCAAGTCCAGACATGTTTCGATGCAAGTCGGGTTGACGTGATTCTAAGTTCCTGAAACTTTATTTTTAAATGATTTGAGACCATTCAAATAGAATTAGAGGGTACACGTTAAAAAAATGTCAGTTTAAATCAGGGAGCCTGAGAGGGCCTTACACTACCTGACCGAGTTGTGTTCCTCCTGGAGTTGTGGTTCCACTTTTTGCCTTAGCCTTTTCGCCAAAATCTTGAAGCATATTTTATTAGGAATGCTTAAAAGAGATATGCCCCGATGATTCCGATTGTCACCATTTTTGAATATGGGCAGTAAATTCTCGCTTTCTCCTATATATTTAAGCATTTCTGGGGTTACATCATCCTGTCCTGCCGCCTTTGCAAGTTTCATTGCAGATACTGCATCCTTGAGTTCATCTTTTGAAATGTAGTCATCTCCTTCCCCTTCTTTATTGTGGTCCTCTTCTAGTGATAGGAATGCGTCTTCACCTTTAAGTTTTTTTAACTGTTTGTTAACATTAAAATTTGGCAGAATTGTTGCAGAGCCTAAATTGATTTTTTTTTACTTTTATTTCTACATCGTGATTTTTAATATAATTTTTAAATTTTATTTTCTAAAGCTGCGCGCCCCTGAAGTGAACCGAGACTGAGATAAGAGAGAGAGTTTAAGCAGGAGGGTTGTGAACCCTAACTATCGGGCAACTCTAGCTAAACGTTGATAAATCAAAGGCCTAGAGATAAACTCAGAGTTCTCCCGGAACGTGTTAATTTAGATGCCCCGGCCCAGGGAGAGTTGTAACGCTAAACTAATTCACTCGCCTCCCAACTATTGTCATGCTAAATTTGCTATAATGTCCCAGTTCCCTCTCTCGGCTTCCTGCCTCTTTAATTAATTCCAGTGCTTCAGCAACTGCTCCTCTACCAGAGGAGTCCTGGAGATCGGGGTCTGATACGGCCCAGAACAGGATGTCTTTAGCCCTCTACACAGATAGCAACCTGTGCAGGGAATCGAGAATCAGGAGGCAGAATTATATCGACAGTGAATAAAAGATTTCATTCTGAGAGAATATTTCAACTCTCTTGCAATAGAGCGCAAATAACGGTGATTGACACATAGATCGCTCCCCTCTACGCTTCCGAGCCATTGACTAAAACACACCACACACCCTTCACCACCCTTGCTAATACAGTACAAATCACAAATACGCTACAAGGCCAATACAAACACAAGAGGCTATAGAAGTTAAAAAGCCATAAGCTGTTGTTGCGGGACCGGCAGCTGGCCTCAGGGGAGAAGTCATCACTGTGCCTCAGATGTTTGTAATCAAAGCCTATTTAATGCTTCAAGTGGTTTATTATGGTACAATATGTTGATTCCTGGGCTATTTAAATTCTTTAATTTAATTTAAAAGACAATCATTTTAAAATCTAGTTAGTTGTTGAACAGCACCTTTTTAGAAAAAAACAGAAATTTGCATAATAAATAAATCTTTAATATTCTGTTTAAACATAAGTTCTGGGACTAAATCCTTTAAGAAAATTGCTTTACTAACAAGAAAAAGAAATATATTTCAGAAACCAACGCCTCTTAATTATATTAAAATGGTTTTATTGCCCATTTAACATTTTATCGGCGTTGTCTTGCAACTGATCGAAGGATCTAATTTTTGTTTAGTCTATTGTCGTGCTCGATCAGTGTCAATTATATAAAATTATTTCTCTATATCATAAAAACGTTTTTATTAATCACCTATAATATTTTATTTTACTTTTAATTTTGTGATTATATCCAACGGACTCTTGATGTCTTTTGTAGAGGTTTCGTTGTATTATATTCCCAATAGTGTGAATATATTTCCTTCTTACCCGTTAGTAAAATTGGTAATTATTTAATGATTTATTTATTTTTCTGAAATATACTTAGATTGATGATTTGAAAAATAAATTATATTTTTTGGGTGAAAATTAATTTTCAGTTTTTAGACTTTGCATGTGTACATAAACACACACACACACACACACACACACACAACGTTGTTCTTCCATCATGTATTTATCGGATACAATCTCCATGAGTTCATACTGTATGGCCTTATAAATTGAAAAGATGATTTTAATTTAATATTCTATGAGATAAATCAATCATTAAAGTTTTATATACAGTCGTGGTCATATAAATTGCATCACTTAAAAATAATGAAGGATCACCTTAAACCAATGTTGTTCTTACCTTTTGACAATTTTAAAATGTTTTGCAAAGGAAGGAAGATTATGTTATTAGGCTAAAACTCATTGACCAAAATATTATTGGTTAAAACCCAAACCAAAAATAAATAATATTCATAAAATAATAAATAAAATTTTTAGTGTTAACGAGGAATTTAAGAAAAAAAATTTGTTTAGGCACTCATATGAATTTATTTGGAAAAATTGCATAAAAGCATGGCAGAGTGGAGATCTCGTTTTCTGTTAGAAACTGCTTTACCTATCCAAAAACACAATGGTAAAGACAATAAAAAATAATGTATCTTATAGCTAATACATTTTTTAAATAAATAAATAATTAACTTACCGATTTGGAATGGAGATTAAGGCTTCAGTTACAGGTGTTATATTGTCATATTGTATGTTTTTGTATTGTATTAAATAAATTAGGAAGGTAAGAAAAAAAAAATTGGTATGGACCAGAATCATCTTGAAAAATGAAATCTCCGCTGTGTGTAAGATGGAAATTCATTGACAGAATCAAATTCTCTTTCAAAAAAATTTTTTTTTTCTGCATTAACCGTCCCATATATGAAGTTTATTTTGCCAATTCCAAAGTAGAAAAAACATCCCCCGACCATCACACTTCCCGGATGTTTCACTGGTTTTATAGTGCAGTATTCGTCAAATCTTTTATTTGGCCAACGTCTTACGTATTGTTACGGGCTACTGGGTGTAAAATGAATTAAACGATTACTAAATTCAAAATTTATTAACAAATTAAAAAGACTACAAGGAAATTATTTAAAACAATTAAATTATTAAACTAATATCAATTTACAATAACAATATTCTACAGATTATAACCAAGGCCTAACTGTTATCTAATTACTTGAATAATATACAAATAATATAAGATATTGCTAATACTAAATAACTAAACTATTTATATAAATTTGTACAAGTACAATAATATTACACTATTGTTAACAACTACAATTTAACACTTACAGTTCGCTAATTAAAGTCCACCGACCGTAAAACTCTCCGAATATGACAAACTGACACACAGTTTATTACACTTGTCACACGGCTACTAACTGTCACTGTCACTGCCACTCACACGGACTGTCACAACATTACTACCTTATTACTCACTTATTACTACTGACAACTGAAACAGCTGGCCTTTTATATAGGCAAGGTAGGTCGGGGTGGGGCACTTCTCGGAAGATCGAGAATTGTCTCGCCAGGTCGAGATGGTTCTCAATCTTCCTAATCTTATAATCCCTTCAGCCGTCCTAATCTTTCCGTCCCTTTCTCTCGGACCGTAATAGTATGGAGCATCGTCAGAACTGACTGATTTATCCCTTTTGAAACAGAGGATAAAATCAAAGTTACAAACGTTGTTGATTTACAAAAAATAAAACACGGCCAAGTGACCCATGGAGAAGAATTAAGATCAAATAAAAGAATTAGAACAGACAATGACATAATATACAAATTAAAAAATGGTAAAAAGAAAATTTTCATTTCAGAAATTTTAGCAGTTGAATTAATTGTTAGATCCTAGGAGAATACATAAAAAATTTGGGCACGTTGGTTCGAAAAGATGATATATACTAACAAACAATTTTATTTCTTCAAGTATATGGATAAAAAGATAATGGAATATTGTGATAAATGCATTATTTGTGTGAAGAACAAAGCACGGACCAAAAGAAGAATGGGTCTCTTATCGAATTTAGGTCCGCCAGAGGAACCATTTGAATTAATGAGTTTAGATACAGTGGGAGGTTTCTCCAAGTCAACAAAAAAATATTTGCAAATTTTAATTGATCATTTTGTTTTGGGGATTTTTTTCAATGAAGCTGTTCATGATATAAAAACCATTCGGTTCAACAAACTCAATAAGTCTTTCACCTCTATTATTTATTTCTCCTATTCTTAATTTGCCTATGCTTTTCGAATCAACTTTACTACCAATTTAAGGCAATGTACTTAAGGATGGCGACCACTCTTCAAGTTTAAGGATATATATATATATATAGATCCTCTGTGAGCTTGGAAGTCAAGAGGAAACTCCGGATGAGCTCTGTACTTCCGGTCATGACCTACGGTTGCGAAACATGGATAATAGACAAGAAGACTAGCCACAAGTTGAGGGTAACAGTCAGAGGTATGGAGCGATACCTCCTCGGAATATCAAGACAAGATCGATAACCAAATGAGTGGATTATATCAAGGACTGACCTCCCAGATATTATGGAAAAAGTCCATTTAAGGAAGTGGATCTGGACTGGAGATGTCATCAGAAGGAATGCTGAAACATGGACCAGGCAGCTTATGGTTTGGTATCCAAGAGAGTATGCAAGGAAGATAGGACGTCCACCGACAGACTGGAACAAGGCGATGAAGAAGAGCTGCGGAGGGGCAGCCTAGGAGAGAGTAGCATTGGAAAGGAAAGAGTGGAAACGGATGGGACAGGTACATTATTTAGTGTGGTTCCAAGAGTGATAGGAAGAAACAATCGAACTGAAAACCTCAACTAAAGGTTGATTTTGTTTATATGTGAATAGGTATAGAAAAAAAAAATTGAATGTTTGGTATATGTTTATTATAGTTTATGAACAAATAAAGGTAATTATTATTATAATTGGTCATTTTACTAGGTATTGCTGGTTCAATGTTTCTTCTTCCCCAGAATTCATATGACTTTAAAGAATTAATTAAGAAAGTATCCCGACCATTTAGCAAATCATTTTAGCTGATCCCGCTATCGATTTCCATCAATTTAGAAAATTCTTAAAAGATGAAAATATAACTTTGATCTTTACAGCGTCTGACTGCCCTTGGTCAAATGTAATGATTGAACGTCTCAACCAAACTTTAGTAAATAACATTAGATGTGAGATAAACACACCTGGTGAACGTCGCCAATGGGATAGTATCGCTGCAGAAGTGATAGACACTTATAATGAAACTCTGCATTCGGTAACGGATTTTGCACCATCATATTTATTATATGGTGAGGGCATAAATATTTGTCCTCTAGATCTTTGTGAACGTGATTTACAAGAAGTCAGAAAAACAGCATATGAAAATTCAGTAAGAAATTATCAGAAGAACAAACTTCGGACTGGTCAAAATAAGAAGCAAAAATATTTAAATATTTTGGAGATACAGTTTTTGTAGATGTTGGTAATAAATTATATAGGGAAAAATTAGATGATTTAAGAAGTGGACCATTTAAAATTGTAGAAATAATTTCTCCATTAATGTATAAATTAGATTGCAATAGAAAAACGAATTTATCAAATGTTTTTCATAAAAATAAGTTAGTTATTGGTAAGTGAAATTCAGATCTATGCTTTGTTGAAAAAGAAAATGTAATTAATTCTGTTGTAGCCTTTCATTACATCTTTTATTTTGTTTACAAAAATAAATGTTTCAAAGTGGGGGGATGTAAAATAGTTTGTGAGCATAGGAGTAATAATGTAAGCTTTGTGTAGCCTAGACCTGTTAGTTAAGTATAGGTTTTTTTTGTAACATATGTTTTATTTATATTTAGTCTTTTATTTTTTTTTATAATTGTCACTTCATTCCATTCTTATATTCTAACGAAACATCATCAATTCAGTTTTATAATTCGATTTTGGTCTTAATTTTTGTTATTTGTTACTGACTTTTTGTTTTGTTTAATAAATTTTCAGACATTGGGATGTTTAAACTGAGATTACTCTTTATATATATAGAATAATAATAATAAAGGCCTATGTATTTCCATTATAATGTCAGCCAATGTCATTGATAGTGTTTTCTGATTCATTTCTATTATATTCATTCATATGTTGACATTGGCTCTGTTGCCATTTTTGACTTTGGCCCTTTTAGAACCAAGCCAGAGATATATATATAAATATATATATCTACGGTTATCCAACATGTGGACCGTTCTTTATAATTCGGACATGCACCATGCTTAAATATTACATGTCATGTATTTATCTCTCACGTCATTACATGCGTCTATACAATAACAGGTGGGCTAAATTAATAATTTATATGTTGGAGAAAATTTAATTAACTTTTTAATCGTAAAAAAAATAAAAATTTTAAAAATATTCTCCGAAATTCATTAATTGTACTGAAGGGAGCAAAATAGTATAATTTTTGTAGCGAATAAGTTAGGCCTTGGCTTGAAATGGAGCTATAAAATAAGCAATGGCTGCTTTACCAACCTAAGACTACGAAAATGATGAGATTACTCCTAATAGATTCTGTGGGATCTAGAGTCCATCCTGGGGGTCACCCAGACTCTATAAAAGCGGATACTCTTAAACGCATGAAAAATCTCGCGGATAAGTGTGATCTTGATCATACCTCTTCCTTTTACTGCTAAAAGTCATGTGGTCCGCAGATTTCTTTAAATTATAAGGTTGCAAGTATGTAATAATTTACCTCTTTCAATCGACTTTATTTCGGAAGGAGAATACATTCTGAATTAAGGCTGATAGAGTAATGAATTCTCAATACAAATATAGCTTATTTAGTGATTTAAATACTTTCATCATCATCAGGATGATTCTACAAGTCTCACTAAAGTGTAAAGGCCTCCCGTAGTTTTAACTTCCAGTCATAAACTAATGTGGAAGGCAGTAATTAATAAATTTGAGCTTATTTCGAAAGGAGAGTACATTCCAAAATAATTACTTGTTTTTGTATTCTTTAACGTCACTTTATGCTACTATAGCTATCATCCGACGATGCTACAGTGGTCCTAAACTTAGACTATCCAGGTATACTTAGGATAGACAACTTTAAGGAGAACCTGCGTCTCCCCCATTTTACGTCCCATCCGAAGGACGACATAACCCAGGATTTTTAGTCGGTTTAAAAAATTCTAAGGTTGCCTGCCTGGCTACACATCCACGGTCTCGGGTATAGTTGTTATGTTAACCACAAGTTTACCTTAAATAGCTACTTTACATTACAGTTATACATTACCTGTTCTGTATACATATATTATATTGCATGTTTTTAGATCAAATAAAACTAAATGACTAAAATTGTTGTCTGGACTTTAAACCCATTCACATTTCAGCGGGCTATTGCAAGAAGATGGAGGAAGTGAGTGCATTCAATCTGCTACATTATGTGATCTGGCTCATCATAGACTTAGATACATCATACATGATGACACATACACATAGATAGAAGGAGAGAGAGTGAAATATATTTAATTACCCGGAGTGGTAGGGAAGGTGCTATAGGAAGACATCAATAGGCCGTGGAGGGAGGGGGGTGGAGATGGGCGCATGCGCGGCTCTATCTGCCCGCCCCCGAAAATTTAATTAGGGATCCTCTCATCGCAGACACTCACCGCCGGACATCCGCCATGGTCGCTCGTGTCCTCTGAGTCTCTGTCATCGTCAAGGTAATGTCGTCTTCTCATTTACCTTTATTTGTCCTTCTCTTTCACTTTTATTACGCTATTTATCCTCTTCTATTCTATCGTTATGTCTTCTTAATTGTTATTACAGGTCGTCAAATAATAAAAGAGGTATTTCGTCCCGTTAAAATGTTTACTGCCGGCAATCGAAATACCTACTATTTATCTTATAGCTTCTAATAAAAGAGTGATTATTTCTCTTGTGTCAGCTATTAAAACAATAAATAAACAAAGGTAAATAAATAATCGCTTTTAATATTGCGATCGGGAATTACATTGTGTCAATAAAAAAATTATGATTTATGTTTGAATTATTGTTACAATGATATCTTTAATTTTGTTTTTAAATTTAATTTTAAATTTACAATTATAAAAATACAACAAGTAAATAGTAGTAAATGAATGATATATAATGGCATGGGTAAAGGCAAGTAGATAAACTACCAATTAAATGAAACATTAAGATTCAATTGTTTGAATGTATTTATAATTTTTTTTTTTTATTACATAGAATTTTTATAATCTATGATTAATCAAAATTTGATAATAAAATTATTGAGGAATAATTTACCCCGCAGTAAACAAGGATTTAATTATGTATATATATATATATATATATATATATATATATATATATATATATATATATATATATACATAACAAAATAATTATTTTTAAGATTATGCAGGTTTCATCGTGAAATGTTGCAACAATTTTATAATTTATGTAGCATAGAAAAATAATAGATTAATTTAAAGAAAGGATATCTAAGGAAATTTAATAATACATTATCTATCTAGATTTCAGATTTATTTAGATTTTCGTAATCTTTTTTTTAATATATTCTCATCCAATGTTTTGTTAATTGCTATTTTATTCATTAATTTCTATTTAAAAGTGAAGTAATTACATTGCTAGGGATTTATCTACCAACAAGGTCCATGAATCAAGTAAATGGACAGTGTAGGTTCGAAATCGTCAAACAATTAATAAATTTTAATACATTTTGAAAGAGCTTTTAATTTATTAAAAAATTAAAAAAAGAAAATTTAAATATCTTTTTATGCTTACGTACAATAACTCCTCTAAAGGTTAAAGCTATATAAATACATGAGAATGTTTAAATATTGAAGTTTTATATTTTTAAATTAATAAGTAAAAAAAATGGATATATTTTACTCAAACTTTAATAACCTTACTGAAAATACATCCCATTTCAATTATTCATTTTTATAAATTTTAAAATTAATCCTGGCATATTGATGAACAAAATATTGTTATATAAGAATTAAAATGTTTACTCGTTTACAGTAATTTAATGCAAATTAAGTATTTATGAAATTTTTCAATTAAGAATTTCCCATACAGCTCAACATTTACTCCAGCAGTATCTGTAAGAAAATATGATTTAGAATTTATAATAGTTATCCCTCTAAATTAAAAACTGCTACTACTAAAATAAAAACATTGAAAACTAAAAATAAGTAAGAATTCATAATATTTCATGGCTGATATATTTTTTCTAATTTAATTTATACCATATATATTATATAACTAAATGAGATATTATTTAACTAATGAGAATTCTGAAAAATAAATTATTTTTTATTTAATAATTAATATCCGAAAGGATGTATTATTATTTTTACCAAATATTATTTATAGGCATTATTACCGGTAAATAAATATTTGTATAAACATTAGAAATGTCTAAACTATAAATAAGAAATCAGTACTACATTTTTAATGTAATTTAAAAGTAATCTTTTACGTATTCAGATTCAATATATATATATATATATATATATATATATATATATATATATATATATATATGAATTAAACAATATATTCAAACAATGTATTTGTTTATCTCATGAAACGAAATGAAATATATAATGGATAATGTATTGGACTAATCCGGCTAGTTTCAGATCTAATTATTTATGGCTAATAACATAATATTACTTTTACTTTATATTCAAACGAAGTTATTAATCTGTAAAAATGCCTTTAAATAGCTTGTGTGAATAAGTAATTTTAGTATTACGGATTTTCGATTTTCCTACCATTCATTAGGTATACCATTATTATATTTGGGTTTTTTTTATATTGTATAATTTTTAAGAACTTGGCTATTTTGCTTGAATAGGATTACTCCTAATATTTTTGGAATTTTATTCTACTGCTATTAACCCGCTGAAGAGGGAGCAGATAATTTATAATATAAAACGGGGCAGGGTGTGTGAGTATGAAGCCATTTCCATATGTTAGCAGGTAGGTCCCCTTCGCAAATAAACCTCGCAGGTGTTTTAAGGACCAAAACATATTCTCCTAACTTTGAAACTGTTAGATCGTACGATAAGGTCCAACTTAAGTCTTGTTTACCTAATGCCACTCTTTGAACTAAACCACAGACAATATATATGTATTTATATAAATTGTACTGTAATATATTTATATATTGTATTGTATGAAATATATGTATATATTGTATTGAATATAATATATGTATGTAGGTACATAGATATGTGCGCGCGCGTGTGTGTGTTTGCATGTTAAAAAAGCAACAGAATTTTACAAACCTATAATATAAAAATAAAAGAAATTAAATATGAATACGTCCAATTATTTAAATATGTACTAACAGATACACATTTATATTAGTTGAAATATAATAAAATTCTCCACAAAACAAAACCTAATTCATCGAAATCGGGCAAGAATAAGCAGATATAAGTGACTTTTAAGCCCCTGATATATTCTTTTCCAAATTTTTTCCCTGTCTCTATTTCTTACAATTGTGGATTCCCGGCTTCCTCGCCATTTAACCCTCGATTCTAATAATATAGTCCCCTATTGCTTTGAAACGATTTTCTCCTATAATCTTAATCAATGGTAATCATCAACTACCTAGTTTCCGAAAACACGCAAAAATAGGTGAAACTATTTTATTTTAAGTGCCGACGTTTCGACCTACTATGTAGGTCATCTTCAGGGCCGATGGCAGCTGGGACAGCGAGTAACTACCTAGCGAGTACCTAGTTTCCGCTTCATATTTGATGACTGGTGTTTTAAAAAATTTAAATACGTTTTAGTTTATAGAAGACAACAGTTGAGACATGACGCTTGATACTCATTTAAGAGATCTAGAAGACCAATGCGCTCTAAATCAAACCATCATAAATGTTCACTACGTTTTTACTCATTAACGAAAACAAACCTATTTTAACACATTGAGGATTCTTTGGTTCACGCTAATATAACATCTGTACAAAGCGTTGAGATGCTGCCTTTCCATCCTTCTTCAATCTTCAATAGCCGTTTCACACAAAATCAGACACCACATGATTATTTTTTTAATGTTTTATCGATTTTCAATTTATCTCTGAAATTAGCAAACATAAAGCACCCTCACGTTTCACTAGTACACCCTTAAAATAGAAATTCGGAACAACGCAGTATTTTTTTTCTGACTCGAGCTGATGCAAAAAGATTCTCCGTTTCTGGTTGAAGATAGATTTTTTTCTCTATGTAAATTGAGAAAACTAAATGGAATTCCATTGCCTTTAGGATTATATATATATATATATATATATATATATATATATATATATATATATATATATATATATATATATATATATACCATTAAATGAATTTAGATTAATCGAAAGATCATCCCGGGCAGATGATAATTACCATTGAATTTGCGAGAGGCATACAAGATATTCTTTATGTTATTTGAAAACTCAGAGAGGTGAAACAATAAATCAAAATAAATAATTTTTAGACACCGCTTAAAATCATATGTCTTACGGGAAGAATAGTAACGGAGAAAAGAGCATTTCGCGGAAAAACAATCAAATTTCAAATTAAATCAATTTCAATTTCAAAATTGATTGAATATCAATTTCAATCGGAAATTCAATCAATTTTAGGGTTTTGCCTATTTTCCCCATCTGCAAAGTTTTTTTTTTCCCCCCAATAGGGTAAAGGTAGTATATTGGCATTGGTATACTTCTGCAATGCTTAAAATTTGAGGTTCCGAAAAAAAAAAAAAATATGAAACCTTCAATTAAGTGCATGGAGGGATTTATCGCTAAGAAAATTAAAGAAATAATCTGAAGAGTGTCTGAAAACTAAATTCAATATTATGGAAAAAAAAAAAGAAAGTTTTATTAGTTTTTAATTTTAGGAAACTGACGTCTAATTTTTCCAGTGTTTATGGTGATTTTTAAAAAATTGTTTGATGCTGTATAGTAAATATATGCACATATTGTGTATATAGTTTATGTTTTGTACTATTTTTTAAATTAAATTTTTACTGACCATCTTTTCATTCTCATAAAGTGTTCAGAAATAACGAAATAAGACGGACGGACCCAAACAACACGTTAAGACCTTCGCGTGCTCAACATTTCCCTCATCCTACTATCTTATACGGAATCTAATTAGATATTCAGCTGTTAATAGACTCATTTCGAATGAAATATGAATGGATCAGAATATTTTACAAGTGTTTACAGTCTTTTAATGCGTTGTTTGACTATTCGTTTATCTGATTTTCTTTTTCATTTAACTTTACTGAGGGAGTTAAT
Organism: Troilus luridus; assembly: GCA_964056705.1. NCBI lineage: Eukaryota > Metazoa > Arthropoda > Insecta > Hemiptera > Pentatomidae > Troilus > Troilus luridus. The sequence goes on from OZ057412.1 coordinate 163,636,496, forward strand.
GTGAACTTCTTTCTGAATATCGTATAATGTTTCGAACGTAGTATATTATACGTAGTATATTATATTAGTATATTAACATTATATATTTGTATAATGTTCCACTATACCTAAGTGGACTGTATGGAATAGATCAAGAATAATTCCAGGATAAAAAAAAAAATGCACCGAGTAGTTTTTACCCAATATTTTAACTCATCGAGTTATCAACTTTATAGACCGGTATATTCGAAAGGTTCTATGCAGAAACGCGGAGGTAAAGTATTTCAAATGAAATTTTAGTTACAATTACTTTTTAACTATCGTGTTATGTTCTAGCAGTTATTGAAGAAATAAAGAGTACTTCAGGAAAGCGATCTAACTATATAAGGGTGTTAGAATGCTTGGCTTTATCGAAATGCTGGCTGCTGAATATGTAAATATAGGCTTAATATAGTCTTGTATACAAGGGCTCTCTTTAGCAGTTCAAGTGCAACAAACTACCAACTAGGTACCTACTATAACTGATCAAACTAATAGACCATCCCTGGCTAGTAGCTAGAAGCCTATTTTCATAAAAATATGGTATATAATAGTTTTGTGTACATTAAAATAGGAATTCTGCTCAAACAATATTATTCACCGTGGATACTTTTCCAGATAAATCAAAAATACTGACGTCATGCTCATCTATTAATGAGAAGACGAGGAAAATAAATTTGCAAAGTCCAATAGGGCTATAATTCTCTTAGTTAAAGGCCTCTTGAGTTTGTGAGGTATTACAATACCTGATGATCAGGAGACCAAGATCAGATCTTCTCTTTATGGGACTCCATAAATGTACGTACCAAAGGTAGGGAAACCGCAGAAGCTCAGTTGAGAGTATAATGCACTCTCAACTTGAAAGGAGGGCGGAGAAGGAAGTATATCTCCTTTGGGACTACCTGGAAGATCACCAGGCAGGATCAGAAGAGGATGGTGGTCCTAATTAAAGAAGAGCAGGCTGTGTGAAGGGGGACTGTCCGAAAAATTCTAAGGCAACCAGCCGAGCTACCACCCGCGACTTTGGGCATAGAATGTTTGTTATACTAAACACTAGACCATAGGTGGACCCATCCCACTGTTCGTACTATCTTATACGTAGAGGGAGAAATTAAATTAAAAAAAAAGAACCGGAATTTAAATTATTTATATCCTCCGTATCTAAATTCCAACTTGTAAAAATAATTAAAATGAAAACAGTTTAGCGAATCGTAATATGGAAACTATACATGTAAATATGCATTCATTCCATGTTATATAATTTTTAAATAAGAGCGAATTTATTTATCTGTTAGCCGTCTTTCGTATAACATTAAGAAATAAATAATAAACTACAAGAAAAGGTCAAAATAAATTCATAAATCATTTAAGCCTACATTCACGATCATGTGTGTGAAATATAAATTTTGATAATAAAAATCCCGTCATTTTTACTCGTTTCTACATAAATATTATTTTGCTCCTATTATTGACTAGTATGTTCCTTGTTATACAGGATAAATTATATTCCTATGCATGAGCTATAAGGCGCCACTGGCCAGTTACTCAATCACAGCTTGACCTATGATTTGGTTCTTGATCGCTCCTGCTGTACTGACTCACCCACCACACCTGGGCATCACATCTGCCCCGATCATCCTGAACAGTTTAACTTTTTAAAGCACTATTACTCGATGTTTTGACAACCAATTAAACCTATATTAATCAATATCCAGATTGTTTCCCCCGTCTTTTTTGAGTTGTGTATGTTCCAATTTGTCGATCAACTCTTTAATTTTATATTATTTATAGAAAGACCTTTTTTTGTATATACATAGACGTGAGAAAAAAAGGTTTAAAGGTTTATATAGATATTATCGTAGATTTCAAATAAAAATATACACCAGGTCGTTTTTTTATTATTTTGAACAACTAATAATAAAATATTATTTAATTGGATAAACGATTCTTTTTTTGTGTACAGTAAAATGACCTAAAAGGTAAACAAAAAGTCACGTGTGTGTTCAATTATTTATTAATGGATAAACTAAATTTGAATTTAGGCATAAGTTTTCAATACGAAATAAGAAAACAAAATTAGATTTTCATTTGCCGTTTCAGGCTACTTCAAGACTTACGCGACAGACGCTCTGAGCACCCAATTAATTAAAATAAGACTGATGTACATGACTATTATAAATCCTATGTGAACTTTCAGAGCTTTGCTGCTGGTTTAAGCAATGGAATATCAATGTACCTAACTTTGTTACGAATAAAGTCCAGAATCCGAAACGTCCTTTTATGACAGACTTTATTCCCACTCGAATTCTCTAGTTTCTAACATAGCTACTTATTTAATCCCAATAATCCACTCAGGTGTCTGAAAAGAAGATTGGCTAGTGACCTTCTAAGTTAAATTCGTTATCTTAGTACTTCCACTGTGGAGTTTCTCTAATTGCCCTAATCCATCCCATTATGTATCATTCATCCCATTATATTTATTTGTTGTTAATACTTGTTATAATACAGTTGTAAAGTTAAATAAATAAATTTAAAAAACAGTTATATTGACTTTTATAAACGTTACGATTTAGTTCGAGTCAAATTGGAAAAAAGGTGCTTCTTTCCTTCTTCAGAAAATAAGAATTAGTTTAGTTCACCTGGTCTTACAGATACGATAAGTGCTTGAATAACCAAAACGGGTCTAGTAAGGATAATGTTTATTTGTAACTGATAAGTACAAAAAGTAATTGAGCAGCCATAACAAAAGTGGTATTAGCTGGAACATGTTGCATCTTCAGCATTGGCTTTCTAATATATCCTACCATGATTAGAAGAATTAATTAATGTGTGTATTTTACTTGCCTGTATCCCTTATGTTTACTTGTTGTATGGTATACAGTTTATTGATAATAGAGTTTTAAATTTAAGCAAATACTTTTTTTTTTTAATTCCCTTATCAATTAAACAAACCAGTCTCCAGATGATTGATGAATAATCAATTTCCAATTAATTTATAATAATAGGCAATGAATTATAAATCGATCACAATAAAGTAATCCTAAGAAGAAGAAAGAGGACATTGAAGGGCGAGGAGGGTGAAGCGAGTAAAGGGAGCATAGGGCAGGGGTCATGGGCGGACACCTCACCACTGCCCAGAGGTCCGGCCTTTTTTAGTGCGTCGTAAATCTTACAGGCTCGCTATATCTGACTCAGCTCTATATCTGCCTTTTTATTGCTTCTAGCTCTAGTAATATTTATTTTCCTCGTCCCCTTTAGCTGTGTCTTAATGCCTTAGTAATAATGTTTTATTGGAATTTTTTATGTCTGGATAAAGGAAGGCTCTAGCAAACAGGGATAGATAACTTGTTTTTCTGCTTCCAAATAAAATTTTTGAATTTCTCTTCAAACATACACTCATGACAAACAACCGGAAACAAATTACCTCGTGGCCAAAAATAGAGTTATAAACAAGATATATTTTTTTGCATTTGGGACAATGGCACTAGTCTCACCTTCATTTCTCCGTTCGTAGTGCTCATTGAGTAGATGAACTTGCTTGCATGTGCTCAGATTGCTCTCAACTAATTGATGAAAAAAGCAGCCAAAAGCTAATGTCATGATTGTGTCCAGTTAGTTAATGCCCATCAGCTACTTCCAATTTCCTATGCAGTTAACCAGTTTAGGGCTGATTAAATTTCTTTTAAAATTTTCCGGTCATCATATCTCTTTTGGGATATATTGAGCAACGTAGTATTTGAAAGGGGCAATCCTGTTTTTCCTAAAACATTTGCTATATTATTTGTTGATTCAATGGAAACACTGATTCAATGAATTGCTGGGAAAAGTGCTATGCCTCACCAAGTTAGTGAGGGCGACTTGTGGTCTCCCGACAGGTGGTCCTAGGTTTTTTTAAAGGGAGTGAAAAATCCTTGGTTATGCTGTCTTTCGGAAGGAACATTAAACAGGGGTCCCCTAGCGTGTACGATGCAAGGTACTAATTAAACTTGGATAGGTAAAATTTAGAGCTTCCACTCTATTGTCGTCCAATTAGCCATAGCAGTATAATTTGATGTTAAATGAACAAACAAACTACACCAAGTTAGTATAACGTTCCACCTACAATAATATTTTGAAGTGAACAGGTGCCTGCACTTATGTCTTTGGACAGTCCATTAAAAACCTTGTGTGTGTTTCATTCACATTGTTACCATACAATTTTTCAATATCCTTGAAGCTAATCAAGTTGTTTGCATACTTGTGTCGCTCCACTATTCCCAGCATTAAAAAAAATTGAAGGTCGAATGACATTTTTTTTAATTAAAAAATAAATCGCTTTGAAACGTTATCGTAACAGGTGGAAAATTACATATTTTTTTTTAAATGGCTCATTTCAAATACTCCGGATCCCATACTCATTAAAGAAAATATCATTCAGAATTTATCCAGGCGTAGAATGAGGCAAACTTAATTTAAATTTCACAAAAGAAAAAGCAGAAACAAGTATTTTTTACTCCCAATTTTCCATCCCATAAGGTCTACCCACCCATTTGATTCCCTCAAGAAGTGATCTCTTTCGCTTGTTTCATGAATCCTCTCTTGCAACTTTAATCTTTTATAACAATCTTCTCACGCTTATGTATATGTGTCTTTGATAGGACCAGAAAGTGGCATGTTGTGGAGTGGATTGATTAATTACGTTGAATTGGATTAAAGAAATTATGTAATAGTAGATTTGAAAGAAATGGATCTTGATATGGATGTTATTTGATCTTTTCAACACTCCTTATGATCTTACTTAATTTACTTAAATACTCGATATAAAACTAAATTGGCCATATATATATATATATATATATATGGCTAAATTTATTATATGATGTACAAACGAGGGACTGAGATAGCCTGACTCATATGTGAAGGTAACAGGAGAACGAAAGCGAAGCAGGAGGTAGTGTGTGTGTGGGTGCCGTGCGGGTTAGCCTATAGCCAGCGCCCTACCTACTCCGCTGTAATTGACACCTCGAAGAATATCAACTCCTGGTACACGTTCCCACTGTCAATCGATCTACGGGTGCTGCTGGTTCATTCATTCTTCATCAGTTTATTTAGCTTAACATTTTACTAATCAAATTAGTTGCAATATTTACTCTACATTAATCCTAATAAATGAAAAAAATGTCAAACAATATTATAATACTTCGTATAAAATTAACACAAGTAATAAATAAATTATTATATACTTATTTATATATTGACAGGTTCTTTAAATTATTATCAATAACATTTTTATAAACGTATGCTCACATTGTTAAATGATTAGTCAATGGAACATATAATTGAACTTAGAAAATAATGTAGAATTTCAAATTTGGAAACAATACATAATTATAAAATATTGCATTATTCCTCCGCTTAAATAGACAATCCATTTAAATCTGTTATATTCGACCTATTGTAATTATTTAACTTTTAAATATGTGAGCTTTAAAATGTTTCCTTTTCATCTTTTATATTATACTATTTAAAAAAAAAATTAATTGCATATTATTCATTGTTTTCTTTTGAATAAAGACAAGCAATGAGTTTAGTGACCAGAATAGTATTTAAATTAAAATGTATGCTCCCCAAAATATATATTTAATCCAGGAGAGATATTGTTACAGCAATTTGACCGCTTAAAAAATAATGTTGTAATGGAATTTGTTCAGAAAATGAAATTGAGACAGGTTTTAAGTTTAAAATCTGAAAAAAAAAACAAGACACTTCTAGTAATTAATATAAAGATAATTTATTAAATGAAAAATAGAAAATTGAATGTGATACAACCATATATATTAAATATCCAATCTGTGTATTTACTCGAATTTTATGATGAAAGATTGCTGTTGAAATCTATAACTAATCATTTCATTCAGAAAAATTGTTTTAGATTCTATAGAAAAAAAAAATTAAAATCACGTTTCTTCAGAAAATTAAAACGAATGTCGCCAGAAAGCAACTTGAGATATAATTTTGAACAACATCACTTTCCTACAAATTGCCAACCATTTTATCTTGGTGTTTTCGGTCCCATTCGACGCCAAATTGCATTCTCCATCACGTTATTATCTACTTTTTAATATACATGAAGTCGTTTTAATTATAAATTACAAAAAAAAAATTCAAAAAGTCTTTTTTAAGCTTATACTCTGGAAACTAGTCTGTACTTAATTTGCTTACCCGTAGGAACGTTATGTTAGAACAGATTAACGTTCTAAAGTTAGATTAAGTTTGACGTTAAATTTGATTTAAGGACCCTCAAGGTTATCCTTCCTTAGGATGACTCCCTGAATAATAACTTTATTCATTATTATTATCATATTGTTTTTATATTTGATGTTGATCATTTGATTGACCAGGTGGAGGTGGGTATGTACGATAGCTGCCCCTACGGTGGGGGCCTCGAGCTGAAGAGATGTTCCATAAAGTCTGAAGAGATCGGGTCCAGCGATTGGTATAGGTTCTGCAACCCGAGCACCTTCCAGCAGCTGAAGCAGAGTGTTGAGAAGGCCAAAGCTGCCCTCAGCGTGTCCAGTGCCTTCACCGACCTAGCCCCGGCCTTCCAGAATGAAGACAAGAGGCATGGTAAGTGAATGTTTTAATACTACAATTCTCAGATACTATTACCCCTTTTTTTCCTTTACAAGTCTACCTTTTGGCGTAAGGTACCATGATATAATATAGAGCAACGAAGTATTTGAAAGGGGGAATTCTACATCAAGACTGAGGATATAATTCCGAAGGAAAACATTTGTCCTATCAGTTACTGATTCAATGGAAAACTGATTCAGTGAATTGCTGGGAAAAGTTCTATGCCTCGCCAAAGTAGTGAGGGCGACGTGTGGTCCAGTGGTTAGCATAACAAACTACTTAGAGCAAAATCGCGGGTTCGTACACTGGCAGGGAGTAAAAAATCCATATGCCGTCCTTCAGAAGGAACTTTAAACGGTGTACCCGAGCCTGTACGACGTTAAGTACTGGTTAAACATCCCTAGCATAATTAATCCTAGATAGGAAAATTTTAAAGCTCCCACTATAGCATCGTCCGATTAACCATAGCAGCATAAAGTGACGTTAACCAAAACAAACAAAATCTACCTGCGATGCAATAAGGGAGGGGGCTATATCCAACGGCAACTTTTGACCTTCAACATATCATTATTTTTTTGATCTATGAAATATATTTGCAACATTCTTTAAGATCATACATTACTTAAACTTCTTACATATACCAAGTACTTCCATCCAATCACTCCAAGCCCCCTTGAAACATGTTAACATGTTATAAATACTTCAAATGGTTGAAATATATTAGATTAGTAAGAAATAAATATTGAATCATCTTTCTCGTTCCCTTACCGCAACAGGCTGGTCTGTTATTTATATAGAGGTGTTTATTGCCCGCAGGACGTCTTTTTCGGGGAAAATATAGTAGGACCTCGAACAAGCATAATCCGTGGACTAATACGGATTTATGACCATCCTTAAACCCTAGTAAATCAGACACTGTCTTGGACACAACGGGACTAGTTATGGATATATGGATACACTGCTGCTACTGATTGGAAAACATTGTTCGTAGTAACTAACTGATAATGGTTTGTTACTATGCCCTAACATGCTGCCAGTGATCCCGATTGCAATATTTGTCTGAAAGAACCAAATATATATATGATAATGGAGTTTTTATATGAGGTTTACTAATACTCAAGGCTCATCTTCAAGTTATCTATTGATCCGTTGCTCCATAATATAAATTAATTGAAGATATATATCAGTTTAAGTAGCTTCACAGACCCCTATACAGTACTAATTACTTCAAGTCTAACTTAGCACCTGGTTAATCGGTCTTGTTATCTGCCATCGTATTAGTACTTTAACGACTAGATAATGCTTGATTAATCGATTTTAATTTGGGCACTCCCCTCCTCCACTCTGTTCCCTTGGTCTCTGATCTACGATCTCCCTCGCCTGCCGTTTCTGTTAGTTAAGATTTGTCGCCTATTCAACATTAATAGATTAATTGATAGATTTGATAAAATTATATTAAGGTATTAAATTTATACAATACCAATCAAGATTGTCATTATATTATTAAAATTAGACACAAAAATACTTATTTTCTTTGCTGCTTGTAGTGAGAAATGGTTTATCTTGGTATCTATAACTAATGCAAAATTGTATGACTATACTGTTCATCATGCTCATGTGGATTGCTGTGATTCATTATCTTGAATTAGGATCTAAATGTTCTAACCTATTTATTTAAATAATGACATGGAGCACAATATTGAATAATATTGGAGCCACGGGATATCCTTTGTTTTGGCCTAATAAAAACTTTCCTTGCCGAAGTATGGTGAACCAAAAAATCGAATCAACAACTACTATTTGGACATTACTATGTGGCTCCTTGAAGTATGTAAGGCTGGTCTTAGCAAAGCCTGTTTAAAATAATTAATATTTTCTCTACCGTTCACCTGTTTGGTAGTAATCCTTCTTGATAGCCAACCAGAATTCTTTCCACATTCGTCTTCAGAAATCCTTTCAAATCATCAGGATCAAATCATGTGGAAGGAATTCTACAAGGAATACCACTGATAAGATAGTCTATGGAATGTTAAGAATGATAATTCTTCGAGTGTTCTGACATCTGGTTAGTATCCCTTTTATAAACGGAGACTACGATTCCTTTTCTCCATTCTGATGACATTGTTCTAGCCACTTGTTCTTACAGCTCTCTAGTCTCTTGCTTTTTAAAAAACTCTACTGGAAAAGTGACGATTCCCGCGTCCTTACGGTAGTTTGACTTCTTTACTATTTTCACTATTTTCTCCGTAATTGGCGATACATTCTCTTCTTCATACCCGTTATCTGCAGTATTTAATCATATTCGGCTATTCCCGCTTCTTCGGAGTTCAACAGATCCTTGAAATACGCTCTCCATCTTCCATGGACATAGCTTCTTAATGTCTGTATTTTCCCATCCGACACTCTCACTGATCCTCCCCGTTCAGATTTCTGACTTGAGTGGTTTAATATTAAGCATATGATAAGGAAGCAAATCAAAATACAAAGAAAGTAAAATAATAATTGAACAAATCAATAAAAAATTATATTAAATAAAATATGTACTGCTAATCCGATTGATAAAATGACTCACGCTCATTATCCTCCATAATGATTAACCTTTTACTCTGATAATTACACAATTAAAAGTTATCTTATTATTTTACAAACTTAAGTAATGACATGATAGAGATATCAAATGGGAGCTCAAACATGCAGATTATAATATTATAATATTTCTATTATAATATTAAAAACCATTAGATATGAGATTCTGGAAAGAAGCGAATAAAATAAATCATAGGGAGCCACCCTTGCTTAATCTAAAAGTCAGATTAAACTAGACATTGTGAGTAATTTGCTTTTAATGACTTCAAAACTCGTTTGGGGTTTCACTGTTTCTTTTTATTTTTAAGGAAAATAATTTATTTCTTGAGAACCGTTATGAGAAAATCGATGAGAACGATGTTAGTCTTTGATATGCTGGAATATCAATATAGAACCAGAGCCTGTCTATTGAATATAAGGTTTACATTTACAATTGATTAAGAAGAACAAAAAATAATGGTGGTACCATAAAATATATATACCATAAAAAAATGATAGTAGGTTATAAATAAGCCGATTGATGGTACACCATATTTTAGAGGTCTTCAGACGCATCGAAGGATTATCGGAATTGGTTGACTTGAAATATTGTTTATGGAAGTTGAAGACGAGGTGTCTTCTACATTAGCGAGGTTAATGTTCTAAATCATACTTTTAAAACGGATTATAAATCATATAATTGTATAATTTTATTTGTGGCATGATAATAAACTTAGGATTAAAAGATGGATTTTACAATATAAAGCTTACAGCTAGCAAAATATTAAAGCCACTTGATACTCTTCTATTTTTGTAAAATTTAATTTAATGTGTTTTTTTTAATGCTTTTGATCATTTTAAATTTGATAATTAAGAAATAAATTATTTTTTTTATTCGTGTTTACTTATGTAATTAATTTCACATTTTCCTTATTATGGCATTAAATGTGTTTATAATTAATTTGTAGTTAACATAATTGAGGGAAGTTAAGAAGCTACGCTTGAATCATTAACGAGACAAAACTTTACCAACTTATGTTACAGCTCCACCAAACCATTGAATACCTCTGATATCCTTATAATCCAAAATTCTTCGTAAAATCCTCTTATTTTGTTACGAACAGTCATCCTTAATGACCTTAATGTCCCACTCCTAGCAGATTTCCACTCAAATCCACTAGATTCAAACCTTACTACTTCTTCACTTGCCGATAATCTTCTGAGGCGTCCGAAAAGAAGATCGCCTCATGACCTTTGAAGTAGAATTAGTTATTTGAGTATAATATCTGGGTAGTTTCTCTTCTTGCCTTTAACCATAGCATTTTATATTAGACATTATATTTACTTGTAAGATTGTTATGATACAATTGTATAGTTCTATAAATAATAACAGAAAAAGTTATATTGACTTATAAACGTTTTTATCGTTAGGATAGAGGTGTCTATTTCCTTCTTCCGAAAATGAGATTAGTTTGGTTCTACTGGACTTTCAGATACTAACCGTGCTTCTATGTGCTTGAGTAACCAGAACGTTTCTAGTAAATATAATGTTTAATAGATCTGCAATTGATAAGTACAAAAAGTAAATGAGCTGCCATAAAAAAAGTGATAGTAGCTGGAGCTTGTTAGATCATCAGTGTTGGCTCGCTATTAGAGTCGTAAATTGGATAGAAGAATATTTTTTGCCGTATGTATCTCGATAAAACATTTATTTAATGCAATGAGCCATCACCTATATAAAACGAAATGTTTGGAAGATTATAGAACATACATCAATATAAAAATATCCGGAGGATTAATACTAAGCTAATAAGTCTTTCCCAACAAAATCTATCACCAGATTGAATGAACCACCATAAACAATCAAAGACCTATAAGATGTCATGGAAGAAGGGACTGATTATGTTATCGCGTGGCAGAAGAGGCCGTAGCTAATAGAGATTCTGCATGGTAAGGCATTATTGGTCTTCCCACCAACGTCACGGTCTGGTGTCCACCCCACATGGGAACCCCGGGAGCCACTATTTCACTGATCGCCTCTATATATCTCTCTTCCACTCCGCTGTTGGACTAAATCATTTAGTTCTCTACAGGGACGATCGAGGTAAACAGTCTAGCGAATAATTCATTATGTTCGGGGAGAAAGTCGTCGTCCTGTCTGCGGAATATTAAAAGATTTATAGCCCGGTGCTGTCCGGATAAAGAACTAGCTCGTAGAATTGTCTTCTATAACACGTATGCGGGAATAAGGTCGAAATTCATTTTTGTGTTATTCATGCGGGGAAAAACAAACATGATTAATATCGGGATAAGAAATATGGAGGCCATATGAGGAATAAACTAAGATTAGTGATCGTAATTTTTTTCAAAATGGGACGTATTTCATTCCTTATCGTAGTAAACGTTATCGTAATTTTTTTTTATATGATGAATAAAACCATTACGATATTGAGTTAAAATATGAAATGTCATTTTTCCATTTAAAACTAAAAAATGAGTAAAAATAAAAAAGTGTATCTAATACATTTCTTCTCTTTTCAAAATTTTCGTCCACACGCTTTATCGCTGTTTTTTTTTTCGAGTTGCCATTATTTCAACAAGAACAAATTAGTATATGGATTAATATGAGGAGTTACCCTTAATCGGGGGGGAAATCTGTTGGTTGAGCGTAATAATGGACAAAGCACCTGTCTCCTCCCTGCACAATTGTTGTCCTAGGAAAAGTACAGTCTCTAATTTTTACTGACTCTTATATTCAAGCCCCATCATGGATTGTAGTTGTACAGTGTTTTTTTTTTTATGGAAAATTGATATGAGTCAAACCCCCGAAGTGTTATACTACATTAGTTCTAGAAATGTCAATTTTATTTTTAATTTCAAAAACCCATGTATGAAAATTATTCTATAATAGTTTCCTAGCTCTTCTTTGTATGGAATTCAATGTATTTTAAGGTATTGAGTGAGTTATTAGAGTGATCTTCCGGGACCCATATTCTTCATTAGGAGTGAAATATGATTGAGTATAGTTGCTCAGGGCATTCTAAATCCATGCGTTTACGACATAAAATGGCGTGACATAGTAGTTAAATGCCTTAGTGGAACCTTTTGAGACCATCGCTGTTGCTGTATTACGATTGAAGTTTGTGTTCACTTCGGATTGCAGTTTCATTAGTTGGTGTTCCGTACCCATCTGGGCTTGAAAACCAGGTTGATAATGTATTACAGATTGTTCATCACAGAATTTTCGTAGATAATTCAGGATGATTTTTTCATATTCCTTAGCGAGGTGCGGCAGTAGGCTAATTGGTCGGTAGTGGTCTGCTTTATGAGTGAGTAGAAACTTTATGGGATGTTTATCGGACTAGTTTTGCAGCCTCAAGTACGAGCTGCACATAATCACAAGGTGGGCGATTTCCAGTCGAGGGGGTTCAAACAGACGCGGAAACAATTTGTTATTTGGTTTTTAAAACATAATGCGAGAGTGACATTTTCCATTATGAGAAGGACATATGTAACTTCTGCAGTTAAAAATACTGCTTACTTTGATTGTGAAGAAGCAAAAATAAAGAAAACGTATAGAAATCTTGGAAGGGACTATATTTTAATCAGTTAACAAATACTATTTTCATTATACAATTAAATATTTCAAAAATAAAAGAACTATCGTTTAATAAATTTGTTAAATTTTAGGGGAAATGAGGATTAGAGGAAAGTGTTGAATAGTCATACGCACGTTGCACTCTTTACAGGTATTTTAATCAGAAAGTATTGATATAGTCCAGGATCCATGGTCCATTTTTTCACTTGACTAGTATCAAGCTGAATCTTCGTGAATAGTTTCGTTTCGATGAGACGCCAAAAAATTTCCTGTGCGAAAATTCTCGATTGTGGTAGCTAACAGAGGTAGCAAGGATAAAATATGTCGATTTGATGATTCTCAAAAATTTATTACTAACTGGGTTTTTTTTTTTGTTAAATCTCAAGATGATTTTCTAAATTATTTGAAAAAATATTTGTCCTACAAAATTTATGGTCTGATCAAAGAGTCCCCTCCTTCCAATATGTATCGATAACGAAGTCAAAAAAGAAGAAGTGAAAAAAAACCCAGCTGTTTAGTAATCATTTTTGATGACCTCGTTATCGATACCTGTTGGAAGGAGGGGACCCTTTGATCAAACCATACATTTTGTACATTTTTATGTTGCACATTTGTTTAATTAAGTGGTGAAAGTCATTTCATGACTTTATATACTATAGAACATTTGTTTTCTTTCTTTTTACGAATGAGCCACTATGGGCTACTGTTTCAACTGTACTTTTCTTTTCTTCCATATCTCCTTCATTCGCCCCCCCCCCCGCGAAAGCTTTTGCTTTCTTTCCTGCATTATAATTCAATACTTTGATCTGATATACTTTCCTGGCTGGATAATAAATTTATTTTTTAAACCAATAAAAAGTCATGGAAAGAAGAATTCTAAGAAAAATCATGAGTGAAGTTCAGACAGAAAACGGATGGAAATTGCGAAATAATAGAGAAATCTACAAGGCTGGGGAAAGAATTTGGGATAGCTTACGGAGAGGTGGCTGACATTCCTAGGACTGTCACTGTATAGAATGGACAATCATAGATTAACAAAACATATATTTGAATATTTCTGAAAAAATAAATCCCGACAGCATGGACAAAGTACAAAGAAATATTTGGGAAAGTTGAACATTACTGAGTCTCATATGCCACAGGGAAGTGAATTCGAAGTAAGAGTGAAAAATCTGCAAGGATTTTAGGATGAAGAAAAAAGGCGGTGGTAAATCAATTATTTAATCTTTTATGTGGGATCTATAGCCCCTCCTGGGACTCGGAGCCTGTTGGTTGAGCGTAATCTCGGAAAAATCACTTCCCTGAACAACCGTTGTCCTAGAAATAGTACAAATGCGAAATATTTGTATTAGCTAAATAAAACGACTCTAACTTATACTAAATTAGTTAAAAACTAGGAGAAATAAATAAACCTATTTCTTTGTCTGCTGTCAATAACTGTTGAACTGTCATAAGTATGTTAACTGTCTCGGAGCAGAGTAGCTTCATGTGTAAGTTCCTATGTTGAAGGTTCCAGGTTTAAATCCGGTTGTGACAGATAAATTTATTAAATTGTTACAAGCCAGGTATGGACCCTCTGGGATCTTACAGACCTTCCTGGGGCTCACCAAGCTTTTATAAATGAGCCTCAATTGGGGAAAGCATGGCGGTTGACCAATCACCAGCCTGCACAAACTTTGTCCTAGAAATAGTAGTCTCTAATAAATTTTCAATTTCATTTTTCATATTCAAAGAAGTACGTTGACCTAACTCGAGTATAAACAATCAACAGGGAATCGCTAAATCATTTTTTTTTCATTCAGAAAGCATAGATATGTTATATAGCCACAGAGGATATGTTTAAGCCCCGCCTTCAGTATTTTATAAGACGTATATAGCCGAAGGAGGGAGAGGGGATGACGGGGGGGGGCGATGAGGGGTAAGCGATGGTTGGCACCCTCCGCCGATTTAGGGCCATCCCGGGGGTCGCCATGGAGACGGCCCTCCGGAGGAGGATAAAACACACCTCGGCTATAGATCTCTCTAATCGCCTCCCGGGGCTCCCAGTAATTTATCACCTACTGCTTTTGGAAATTATTTCTAAATCTTCCTCCTTACTGATATTTATCTTCTTTCTACTTTCTCTCGGCTTTTCTTATTCCTCTCTTACTCTTTATTGTTATGGCTCCCGTCGTGATTTACTCGCAGGAAGTTGGAATTTCGAAATGAGGAGAATAAATGAAAAATGTGGGACTGATATTTTGTCCGAACTTATTCTTAAGGATGATTCAGAATCGCTGTTAACAAAGCCTATTTTTTACATTTTTAGAAATGGTTTAGGTTTTGGATTTATATATACATGTTATTAAAGGCAATTATGAGCCTGAAATGCGCTATAGAACTAAAATAAAACTATAGACTTTAGAAATGTTTAAAATGGCCGAGGACGTCTGCTAGATTTAGGTATATAAATAAATCTTTAGGACAAAAAATATATATTATTTATTTAATACAATTATTATTAAATTCCTAGGAACTTCTTTATTTGTATTCCATTCATCGCGTATTTCTTCTGATTTCGACCATGTTGTCAAATTGTTTGCCGACGTTTCCATAGACATGCTGCTAGCTTCCTCGGGGCTTAATCTATGAGTCTCAGATTTTTTCCCAGGTCGTGGCAACTTAAGAGAGTAATTGACTTCTGTATTTGTCTATTACGGACCTTCTTAAAACATCTATTACTCTTCATATTTTTTTGACGTCGACTAAAGCAAACAGAATATCCGTTTTTTTTCTCGTTATACTCATTACCGATCGCGTGTCTCTTATCTAACATCATTAAAGATAGACTTTTAAAAAATATTTTACTTTCTACTATTTCGTATATCGTGAAATGTATGTATAACCTATTTTAAGGAAAGAACACCGATTTAAGGTATTGCTTTGAACTTTCAGTTCCTCACGCACGCTGTGAATATTTTTTAATTTCTACCATTGTAACTGTTGGGATAATAACGAAGAAAACCTTTGAAAGTTGACAAGAGCTGGTCCGACAGGAAAATGCTTGGATGTTTGACCAAAACGTAAGTTCCTTGTTGTAAAGTTATTGTTACGACTGTAATTATAAAATATTACGATTTGGGTTTCAATAGTTTTGCAAAATATTATGTCAAACATTGTTGGATTAGTAATAAATGCAAGGTAGTATTTGTGCACTGTTCTATGTCTAATATTCTTTGTGATTACAGCTTCCATTAAAAAATTAAGAGTTAGTTCTGACCGCATTATTTTAATCATTCTGCTGAAGAAAGAATATTATTAAAATTCCTTTCTTTCAATTGAGACCATTAAAGACGAACCTCCGTGAAGCGAGACGATTTATAATAAGACCCTATTATGAGCTGACTAATGGTGGCGCGACAATGCTCCTTGAGACAGCGCCGCTCCCTTGAATATCCATGGAGATGTCTTCATTACAATAATTACTGCGACCTCCCCACCCCGCCTTTGTCTTCGGGATAACGCCCCGTCTCATTAAGCGGAGGGGCTGTTGCTTAGGGTTGCCACGATTTACCATTCCTCTTCTTCTTCCTCCCTTCTTTGTCTCCTGCCTTCGTTGCCTCCTTCGGTTCCAAAGTTCGCTCGGTTTAATGGAAGCGATCCGTTCAACTTGTACAAAAGACGGTTTGTCGGATATAATATCTAGAATACAGATGACACAACTTGGATATAATGGATTTTAGATAAGGGCTGGGAAATTGAAATAAAATTAGTAACAAAAATTATTTATTAAATGAAACTCGGGACTTTAAGGACTTGTGCATCTTAAAGCTCAACCGAAAAAATTTAAAAAGCATAAGCATCCTCAGGATTAAAATGGAATTGGTTACTATCTCGACTTTATTTCCACTAACATCAATTACCAACCCAGGATTAAAACCTGTATTGCTACAACCCATGAAGGGTCTTGGGTTCAGTACATGATAGAGACTGTACTGTTTATAATATTACGGCTGTATTAGAAGTTGATTTGGCATATACTTAATTAGACTGGGTGTACCCTGATACGGTTTTCAGATCCTAGAAGGTCTATCCGTGGTCGTTAACAAATAAAGTAATTTATATGCCTCAGGCGGGTTGCCCGCTTCTTGCCAACGACTGCCCTATCTTAGCGGTATCATCATTTACAGGTACCCGGTATGCTACCTGTTACATGACCCTTACCTATTTACTTTACATAGTGCCACATATAGCAATCCTAATATCGATAAGGGTCTGGGGAAGAGTACTTAGAGGAATAAGGTCCTTCTAAAGGCTCAACACTCAACGAAAAACATCAGACTTGTGGAATCTAGAAAATTTAAGAAAGATTCCACCAGAGAAGCTGAAACGTTTCAACATATAGTATTCATACGAGCACTTATGTAAATGATGCTCGTAACCAAGTAGTTATTAAAGTATTGCCATTGCTTAAATTCAGGGACAATGTGTTGGGACACTAAGAAATCTGTAGCTTGAATTCATTGATTGGTAGCATTTATGTTTTTTAAGGATTGCCGTGGTCTATTATTTTAGCCTAGTAAATAGAATGAATTATACATCTTTCATCCATTCTTTCCTATTTGGAATTACGAGAAATATAAAATTTTAAAAATATGTCTATGTTGTTTCAATCCTTCCAGATTTCAAAAAGGATACCCAGAAACAAAGCTATGAGAAAAGATAAGGCCATGAGAAAAACAACTTTTTTAATATACTTAATTCAAAATATTATTCCACATTAATTTCTATCTAACTGTTGGAGTCCTCAATAGAGGTAAAGGTGGAGGTAAATTCTCCCTCAGAGCTTTCCCAATGGCGGACTGATTTGGAACGAAACAAAAGTGATTACAGGTGAAAGGTGTGACGAAGAAGTTTTGTTGGAAGAGAGAGAGGGGAGATAATGGCGATTGGCCGAGACAGTGGTGCCCTCTGTTAACAGTTTATCGCCTCATTGTCGCCCGAATAAAGGCGCGCAGAGGAAGTTTCCTTTTGACAGAGCAGGGACCAGGCGCCCTACAAAGCGCCATTGTCACCGCTAAGACTTTATCTTCCCCCACCTCATTCACCGCTCTTCAGAAAAAATTCCTCTTCGATACGGGAGAGAGAGAGAGAGTTCTGTTTAGCGAATAATTATCGGAGCCAAAATGGCCGCTCGGCAATTACTCCTCCGCGCGGTTCCGCTTCCTCCCCCGGGGTTAAGTATTTCCTTTCTTCGGCTTTTTTATATTTCCCCTCCCCGCGAATCTTTTTTTTCTCTTTTTCATTTTTTCCCCCGTTCTACTCCACCCCTCTCTCTTCGCCCCCATTCCTTTTCCCTCTTAGTTTCCAAGTCAAATCTACCCTTTCCTACTGCGTTCAATGCCCCCTCTCTCCCTCGGTGTCTTCTAAAGTTGGCTTACTGTTGAAGGACTTCATTATAATAATTGAGTTTTTTTTTTATCCCCGCTCGTTCTTAATATAATAGTTCACACTTTTGAAAATAAAATAAAGTGATTATGAAAATTTTACAAAATCTTATACCGCACTAGTGTTTCTAAAGTGACATAAGTCAAAAACCTACATTTTTAGGAAAGTGGGAAAAACTATTACTGAGCTGGGACACTAAGAATGGCCTTCTGGCAGAGAAGCTCTGGAGGTAGGTTGTTACAGTTTTGATTAGTGATAAAGAGATATTTACCCATTTCTATCATGTTATAACTAACAACCTAAACACCGATTTTGGTCATTTTAGAAATATTAGTGCGACATTTAAAAAGATATATTTTTCTATGTTATACTTGTTTGTAAGGTTTTCACCAGCGAACGGCTTAATTGATTGGCTAACATTTTTCGTTTTACATCGACTTTTAAAAGTCTGAAGTAATCTAAACCTATTTCCTTAAATTTCTCCTAACACATCATATAACAAAATGATCAGGGGATAAAAAATATGGATAATTTCTCAGTCTTTCTTAGAAAAGCCGTAAAAATCAATTCGATATTATTTACATAAGGGTGTGTAAAATGTTTGTATTATATTCCAGTATTCATTTAACGTAACTTTATGGTGCTATGGCTAAAAGGACGAAGCTATAGTGGACATTTTACCACACCAGGTATAATTAGGAAAGGAATCTTTCACGAGTACTTGACGCTTCAGAGGCACGGGACCCTCATTTGCCATCCACTAGACCATAGATACCCTGGACTTTAAACGTCTTGAGGTATTATTGAGATCAATTTTTTATATTTAAACTTAGCTTATAATTATCTTTTAGTTGTATAACTTGTCGCTCAGCATTTATATCAGCCTCTCTGTATCTTATAATAGTGTGGATGTGATGATGAAGAAATAAACACGCCAGTTATCAAAGAGGTTGAACCCTCTGGTACCTGCTCTTAATTTGTTTTCATTTTAGGTATTAAATATATATGGATATATGCTTCCACGAGCAAAATATTTAATATGTTAACTCATTAAATTAATGTCTTCATTTTACTAGATACTAAATACTTTATCTGATCGCTAATGATTCAGTATTAACACATCTCCTTTGTTACCCTGCCTCATCTCTTATAACGCTACATCTGTCTCTCCAATTTGAATCTACAATATGCGTCTACTCCTGGCTTCGAGGCTATCACAAACTTGCCTTTCAACCTGTCTCCTCAGACTTTCTTCCAGTGATCAGTTCATTTATCTGTTCTTTTCAACATACACGTTTAGGATTCAACTTTCAATTCTACTTTTTCAAGATGCGAGATGAGATTTCTATTATCTGGTCTCATTTTCGTTTATCGTTGCTTCAACACTCAACACTAAGCTCTTTCCTGTGTAGTGTCGTTCATCCAAAAAAGAGAGTTATTTTGATTAATTTCGAACTACTTCATGTTGATTTATATCCTTTTTTTTTTTTAGAAAGGAAAATAAATAACAATATTCTAAATTTTCAAAGTGAGTGGGAGAGGGAATGCATGATAGTGATGGTAGGGAGTTACTTAAACCGAGCGAGTGAGAAGAAACATATTATCAAATAATCATCATCATCATCACTGGCACTACAACCCGGTACGGGTCTTCGCCAAATCAAGACGACGCCTCCAATCATCCCTGTCTTGGGCCAGGGTCTGCCAAGCTCGGGTGTTGAGGAGTTTCTTTTTGTTTCGGCTTCGACCTCATCTGCCCATCGTGGCCGTCCTCTGATTCTCCTTCCATCCACATACCCAAAGAGCAGCCTCTTGATAGGTGTGTCTCGGTCCATTCTTGCAACATGACCCGCCCATCGTAGCCTTGAGATCCTTATAAATTGTACTACATCCGGTTCCCGGTAAATCTGGTACAACTCTGCATTTTATCTCTGCCTGCACTGAGCGCCATCCCTTACAGGCCCAAACATTCTTCTCTGAATTTTTCCCTCAAAAACCTGCAAGCTGATAGCATCTGTACGTGATGTAGGCCATGTTTCTGAGGCGTATGTCAGTGCAGGTCTAATTAAAGATTTGTACAGAGCGATCTTAGACTTTCTTGCCAACAAACGACTTCTATGTATTCTGGGTATGCCAAAATAGCACCTGTTTGCTGTCGCTATTTGTCTCTGAACCTCCTGACAGGGCATATTCTCTGCACACACTAAGGAACTATTAACGCTTTCAAAGGTGTATCCTTCCAACCTAAGAGTAGGCGGTGGCTTAGAGGGTTAGCAACCATGTATTTGTTCTTTGCTTGGTTGACTTGAAGACCCATTTTCCGCCCTGCTTCCTCTATAGCCAAGATGGCCCGTTCCAAGTCCCTCTGTGATCTTGCTATGACTTCTATATCATCTGCGTAGGCTAGAATTTGGACTGACTTGGTGAGAATCGTACCGATTCTTTGCACTTCGGAGTCCCTTATCACCTTCTATCAGCAAATAATACATTTTTTTTTAATATCCTTAGTTCGAAGAAAATTAGTAAATTTATCACATAGCTGTTAACCTATTATTATTATAAATTTATTGAAATGTGTATTCTAAGTTATATAAATTAACTTTAGTCTATTCATTGATTTAAAAAACATCAATGATTGATAAGAACTACGTTAGAAATTCATAAAAATATAACTTGCTTTCTCTATTCCCTAAGGAGAGCGTGAGGACCATCAAATACACTATTTCATTATTTATTATTAACGCATTATTTAACTAAAAAACGTAACAGTTAATAAAGGTTTCCCACAACACAGATGTTTTTGAATTTTTTTAACCTCAATTTCTGGTAGCTTATCAAACTGAAAATTCACGTGATGGGACCTATGATTTGTTTAAATGTTAAAAAAAAAACTATGATTATGAATGTAAAATTATAATTAGAATGAATGTTATCAAATATCATCATCATCATAATTCATCCTCTTTACCGCTCACGCAGTGTGAGGTTTCCTTCTGTACACCTCGGACCACACCGTACGATTCTCTACCATTTCTCACCTTCTGTTCCACTGCAGGCTTCCCTTGACGAAGCTTTCCTTAACACAATCTTCCCAGGTATGTCGGGGTCTTCCTCTGGACCTTCTTCTTTTTACCTTAGCCTCGTATGCCATCTTGGCCAGCCTGTTATTTTCCATCCTTAAAACATGTACAAACCATCTTAGAGTGTTTTCTTCAATGACTATTTCCAGGCTCCACTCCGAGGCTTGCTCTAATGATCGAGTTGCGGATTCGGTCTCGTCTTGTTTTCTCTCTATCTTCCTAAGAAATCTCATTCTGCCCAAGATTCTGAATGGTATGGGGGGGGGGGGTTGGTCTCCAACATGACCATTTTCTTCCTCATATATATACAAGGTCAATTAATGTTATTTAACAAATATTGTTATTCAAGTTTATTTGTTATATTCGCACATTAATGTCTAAAAATAACTTTGATTATATTGTGGACTTGGATTTTTAGGATAAGAAGTTAATATTTGTAAAGTAACAACAATAAAATAAAAAATTATATTTAAAAGATCCTATAATATTGAAACCTTTATTTTGTATTGTTAAGATGTGTATATTACATTTTTTAATATATAGTAAACCAGATAGTTTTTAAGTATTATTGTTTAAATATTTCTTTGTTTAGGTTTCGAACACCAGACGAGATTGGAGAAAAGCTCTGCCCTCAGCCAAATTTCCTCTTCCCCAACCGGTAAGTCAAGTTCTTTTGGTAGATTTATTAAACTATTTATCTCAACGTCTAAATTATAACAATCTAAGTGCTCTAGGCAGATAAATATAATACATTACATCATTGATCGTCATCAGATTGCATGATTAATTAAAATGATACACTTATTCGTTGATGGACTATAATGGGAAAATTCAAACACAACACCTCAATTCTCTAAAATACTGGAATATGAAAAGCCAGTCAAGGTTTCATCATTATAAATAAAGACATTAACGGTTTGATTGGATGCCTTGGAATGTGTTGTCTTTGACAGATGTCTTGGAATGTGCTGTCTTTTTTTTGCTTTATTTATTTTTTTTTATATTAATGTGAGATGTGCTGTGTATTGTTTTCGTGATTTTTTATGGCTGCATATCCTGATGATGTATGCATTGACGAATTGTGACTGGTTATTCAGTTTCCGGTATATTAGAGACTTGATTTATTTATTCCTCAGGTTGCCAGCTTATATATATTAAATATTCGTACAAATTTAAGATTCTATTAAGAACAACTGAGACCAATCAGACTTTAAACTAATAACATTTTAGAATCCACTTATTTTGGTTTATTCTAATATTTTCTGTGAAATTAGTTCTAGTACAGGGTCATTTGGTCAATGAATTCAAATTTTTAAAAAATATTTTTGAGTACGTTAAATATATTATTAAATGTCCTAATGTAAAGTAAAAATCCTGATAGAAAGCGGATTAATTTTTATTTTACCATATTATTAAGTTATTATTGTTACCTACTTTTGATAGAAACAAAACTGTCAATTGTATTGCCCCTTTTTAACGTTGGTCAGCTCCGCCCGATTCAGGCTCCCCCTGGTCCAGGCTTTATTTCATTCGGAAACCTCCCCTTGGTTATAGACTACAGCCGTTCTAATCTTCTTAAGGAGAGATTGGCTTAGGATAAAGAAAGAGCGGGGATGGTGGGAGTGGCGCCATTTTGAGAGGGTTGCCATGACGATGGAAGGTCACATGATCAGCGTCTCCACCCACCAAGATGTGCCAGTCGCCTGCCGGCTGTCCAGCTGTCACAAATAATATTTTATCTCTCCTTCACAATGCTCGTCGGTTTGACGCCTGTCTCAAACGTGTAATACACCCTTTGAAGCGGATTCCAGATAGCGTTTATTCAATATATAGACATTCAATGCACTGTCATAGCGGTAGTTAATATAGAATGCATCTGTTGCTTCTCGACCGTCATTGGCATGCAAATGATACGGCCTGATTATGCTTCGGGCACGATTGACAGTTCTCGAATTTACTTCGGAACACGGTTTATTGTTGCATGATAACGTGCTTTTACGAGGTGGGAGTTAAACGGACTGTTAAAAAGACATTGTTATAAAAGAAGTAGCTTTATTCCAATTGCGATGTTCCTACATTTTGAATTTTTAATATAAAAATTTTGAAATAACCATTACAATCTGTTTGGGAAAGAAGTTGAAAGGAAGAGAAAAATGATCTAGCCCTTTTTCTATTCTCAGAACTTAAACATTACAAATTATCCATTGGTTGTACATGCTTGTAGTTTAACCATAAAATTTTAGTCAAAATTTTTCAGCGTTTCGTGCCTTCTTTCATGTCTCATTTCCAGTTATTTTTTTCAAACAAACATTCATAAACAATCGGGTTTGTTAGTGATACAATTTTTTAAGAAATAAATTAAATAGTGATTTATGATTGAAAACAAAAAACTAATAACCATCCAAAGCAAACATAAGATCTTATGACCCTAAAATAGAACATAAAAAATATTGATACGACACATGTATCAACTACGTCAATTTTTGTCAACACGTCAAACGAAATTACATACACATAATACAATGTTATACATTTTAAATTATAGAAATAAAAAATAATTATATAATCAAAATAGTTAGGAAGAAAGAAACACAATGAGTCGAAATAACGAAAAATGAGTATAAAAACTGAAATGTTAGCTCATTTTTCAACATCTTGAAAACAATGGTTTGTTTGTTTGTTGTTGCTTAGAGGCGTGAAACCCTAGGGTCATCAACGCCTGTAGATTTTTTATTTTTATAATTATTTATCTTTAAAAAAAAAAATAATAATAAAAATTAAAAAAAAAAAAAAAATAGTCATATACACATACATACTAATAAATAATCCAACTATAATAAGGAAAAAAATAAAGCAATCGGAAAAAACAACAAATGCATCTATAGCAGGGACAATGGAGGATCAAATATTGGTTATTAATTTACGGTTTGTGATGAATTTCACCACTTTGTCGATTTCAGTTTTGTTGTCTCTAAGTGCTTCTCTAACATCGGGGGGTATTTTGAGCTGATTAAGTATTTTTTTATAGGAGTAGCATTCCTCAAACATATGTCTGATGGAAAGATTTTTATTACACCTAAGGCATATCGGTGGTGGATCCCTTGCAATGAGATGTGCGTAGGTAAGCCGGGTGTGTCCTATTCGAAGGCGAGCTATAGCCACCTCTTCATGGCGTTTACTACGATTAGATGTAGCCCAGGGCTTTACTTCCCTTTTTATATATTTCAGTTTACTGGGTGGACTTTCATCCCACATTGCTTGTCATCTTTTGTCTATACATTCTTTAAGGGGGCGAGCAAGTTCTTGGGCGGTTAGAATAGCCGTGCCTCTACCTGGGAGGTTTAGAGCTGCTCGAGCAGCTTTGTCAGCCATCTCGTTCCCGACAATACCCACATGTCCCGGGGCCCAGATGAAGAATAGTTTTTTGTTTATGTGATTTAGCATTATTAAATATCTGTGAATGCGTTGGACTATGGGGTTGAGCGAGTACATGTTGTTCAATCCCTGGAGGGCGCTCATTGAATCGGAAATTATTACTATATTCTCTGTTTGTATATTTGTCATGGAGAAATGTAGAGCGGATGCTCTGGCATTTAGTTCGGCGGTATAGACGTTGCAGAGGTGGTGTAGCTTTTTTTTATGGGTTGAATTGGGCGTAATAAAGGCAGATCCAGTTGAGTTATCAGACATATGAAAACAATGGTTTTCATATGTTTGTTAGCGTCAATAATATTCTTTTGATTTAAAAAAAGAGGAGAAATTATCTGTCAATTTTAATCAGTCAATTAATTAATTTATTTTTATTATTGTTCAACTTTTCTCAAGTTACTTTTACCAAGTTGCATATTATCTACAAAGTATACAATATGATTAACAACTTTGTCTCAAAGATAATATCGCTCGTACTGTACTAAGTTGATTCATAAAAAAAATCAATGATGTTCATTCGAACCATCTACGAAGAAGCAGTTGAAGTTAATATTCGAAAAAAATAAATAAGTAAATAACAATTATTAAACTGAAAATTTAATTAAAGTTAAACTGTGAAATGGATAATTAGTAGTTATGGCCGAAAAAATAGAAAATTTATAAATAAAAAAAAATATTCAGGTTTTTCGTGTTATTAACTATATTCAGTTTTAATTCAGGAATAATGGTTTTCTTTAAAATTCAATATGTATTTTTCACGGAAATTTATTGTTCCTAAGGCTACACCTACATTGGATCCGGTGTGACACGATGAGACGTCGCTAGGAAACTCAATGACTGAAATATATCGAGAGTTATAAGATATGGTTCTTTAAATTTATAAAATTAAGATTACTTATTAATTATTTTGAATACATTTATATTTTACCATAATGTATAGTAAAATATGTATAATGTATACACCCCAGCATCGTATGTGATAGAATAACGTCGCACCGAATCGGATCCAATGTAGGTGTAGGCTTAGTCTTAATAAAAGTTTACTGAACCTTGAAAAATGAATGCCTAAAACTTGCAAATGAAAACATTTTACTTCTTAATACGAGTATAAGAGGCTCAAAAAAACAAAGTAATATTTAAATCCATTCTTTGAAATTGATTGAGTTAATGAGATGAGATTATTGGTAATAAAACGAAATGAACATCTGATTATTTAAATGGTTTTTTTAAATAAGTTCCCCTAAGAAAAAAGTTTGACAAAATTAATGATTAAATTTGTAAAAAGAGGAATACACTTGATAGAAAAGTTATTAATAAAAGATAGTAAAAAAACAAAAAAAATAAATCCATAGGTTTTAAATGAGTTAATGTCCAATGCTTGATGACTTCGGTAGAATCTAAGTGCTATTCCCGTGATGTCAAGAACATTAAGGAGTTATGTGAAATATCAGCATCGCATAAAAGTAATTAATAAATATGATTAACTAAAAGAATATCTTTAAACTTTGTTGACACATTGCCCTGATTTTGTACCATTAAATGAGGTATTGTTGTGAATATGCATTCATTTGTTGGGTGGAGATAAAAATCTATTAATTTTTTAATTTGATAATTGATTATAAAAACGAAATGTTTCTATTGCATAAAGTTTTAACTCTTTCTTAATTCTACTTTCCTGCCAATATTAAATATTTATATATGCTGATAATATTATTCAACTTTATTATATATGAATTAATCGATATTTCATTTTTTATAGATATTTTTATTATCTGTTTAGGCATGAGCGGTATGGGGAAGACCGGGTACCACTCCCTAACGAGTACAATATCTGAGTCTCTTAGGTCGACGAAAACAGGTAGGTCCTTAAAGCATGATTTCAATTTAATTACCTAATGGTATGTAATATAGTATTTCATAAAAAAACTATATTTTTGTTTTTATATATATATATATGTATAACTTACCATTTATATCAGACTTCTATTGCAAAACTATAATCTGACCGAACCATACATTCACTTTTTAAATTAATTATTTGGAGTGCTACCGACGGGTAGTTTCTCCACAAGTGTTTTCATGTCATATTGTACATAGCACATTTACTTGTTATAATAGCATTATAGTTGTAAATATCAATAAAGTAAATTTAAAAAAAATTAATTGTATTATAATGTTAGGGCATTAAAAAAGTACAGCTAGCATTATGATAATTTATTACCACAATTATAAGCAATTATTGTTAGTAGAAATGGAAAGCTAAAATATCATATTTTTGGTAGATCTTGTTTGAACAGGTTCAAATTTCATCCACACGATCAATCAGTTACATAATATTGTTATAAAAGATAGCACAAATTCTTAATTATTCCTTTTTTTTTTAAGTCAAACGTCTTAAGCCTCATTTAACGACTTTCGGTGGGGTATAACTTCTGGCTTCACGCCAGCAACATGCTCAAATCTGGCGACGCCTAGCGACTTGTGCACGAGTTATACAATTTCTTTTAGTTTAAAGGTTAGTAACCTACTAATAATTGATTAAACTATTAATAATAATTGGATTTATCTAAAAGATTGTTTAATAGTTTGTTTGTTCATTTAACGTCACTTTATGCTGCTATGGCTAATCGGACGATGCTACAGTGGGATCACTAAATTTTCCCTATACAGGTTTAATTAGGAAAGGGATTTTTAACGAGTACCCGACATCGTACAGGCTTGGGACCTCCGTTTAACGTCCCTTCCGAAGGATGGCGTAACTAAGGATTTTAAACTCCCTTTAAAAAATCCTAGGGTCACCTGCCGGGCTACGAACCCGAGATCTTGGGCTTAGTTGGTTGTTTAATAGTAATTACGCAATTGAAACTAATAATAACTTAAAACATCAATAACTGGGCTAAGATTTATTTAGAAAATAAAATAAGGACATAGCTATTTCAAAATCCTGAGTTTCCACTTCTGTTGGCAGTCTTCTAAAAGCTTACGTAATGTTTCACGCGACACCTCCCAACCATTTAAGTTTTTAAACAACAATAGTTTATAAGGTGCTGTTTAGTTATGCTTAGTCACTTTGTTTTTCATAATTTCATTTTATTGTAACTAGTACTGAGTTTCTTTAACCCTTAAAGTGATATGGACGCATTATGTGTCCGGTAAAAAGCAATCGGTGGGTACCTACTATAAGTGCGTACATGTGTTTTTCACGCAGTAATTACATGAAATTATGATTGAAATATTACGTATAACTTTATATGAAACAGATATGAAAGTAAGTCAAAATATTAAAGAGTTGAAAATTACTAAAATATCCTGATTTTTTAAATAAATTTTATGTTAGGTGGGATTGAAATATTTTTGGTAATAGACCGAGACTCAAAATAGTTACGAAGGCACTCTAGATCCTTTTTAATTATTTTTATGTTGTAATTACATTAAATATAAATTGTACTCATTTTAATTGATTATTAATATTTGAAAATAACGTTCTGTTATTGTACGTGTAGGTGCAAAAAAAATACTATAAAAAATCATAACCCTGCCATTCATAAATCACATATTATTGCACTCATATTGCACTTAGTTTATTCCATTATATGCTGCACGTACATAATTGCTGCATTTAATCCAAGTTGTACACTGTTGCTGAGGATTATAAAGCTAAATAAACATATTTCTGGAGGGGGCGAAGCCACCCTCAGAGCACCTCTGAAAGAAGGGTTGGGAAGAGGGTGGTCCACCCCCAACTAGTTGTTATCTAGCGATATTTTGTTATTCATAGCTTTGGGGGCGGCCGCCGGCTGAGTTATTAGCAATAAACAGAGATTAGGGAGGCGGTACCCGATCCAACAAATCACTGCTTCTTATGTGCACCGCTCTGGGGACTGCTGTCAGCAACAGTATCGGTGTGTGCTAGGTTCATTTCTCTTTTTGGCTGAAGGTTTTTTCGAATGAAACTGATTAGGAAAGAGTTATTCCAGATTTATGACTGGTGTAGAAAAAATATAAATAGACTAGAGAAATAAAAACAAGTGCATTTTCATCATCACAGACAAACTGCCCCTGGAGGGATTTAAATTGGGGTGAAGATTTTATGAACACGGGAGCTCTTAATTTCATTTGTATATTCAATCACATTATATCCCTACTATTCCCCAAAAATCGGAAATAGATGATCAATTATGAGCTAAATTCTCTCATTTGATGAATGAATGATGTGTACAATGTATAAATATATGTGTCTGTTTATGAGTGTACATACATATACAACTCACCTAAACTTCAGAATTCCTGGGAAGGTCCGTTTAATATCATCAAGAGGATAACCGACGTCATCTATAGGATCAAGAAGCAGCCCAAAGGAAAACCCAGGGTAGTCCATTTCCATAGACTGGCCTTTTTCAAAGGAGACCATGGCCCGACAGAAGACCAGCAAGTCAGGTACCTCAACAACGTGGGGACAAATAATGACTCAGCACATCCTAAGGTACAAGGTTCCCGTAGAGCAACTCAGACAGTCTACAAAGATATCTTCTCGTTACAAGTGGACTATTCTCTGGCCCATTGCGTTGCCGGAGATCTGAGAACTTCTCGAGGGATTGCAACGGTCTTCAGGAAGAAGTTTGGCGGAACTGAGGAACTAGAACGCCAGGGACCAAATATCGGGAAGGCAGTCCACCACACGCACGAGGGCCGACACCTGTTTTACTTAGTTACCAAGTGTGCCACTGAATAGAAGCCAACATATGATGCACTGCGGCGAAGACTCGACGACCTGCGGTGTAAGCTTCAGAGACTGCGTGTCACAAAGCTCGCCATCCCTAAGTTGGGCTGTGGATACGACAGCCTGGAATGGAAGGTTTTCAGGAGCATGCTGGAACAGACATTCGCCAACTCTGGAGTCGCCATATTGGTGTGCACGTCCAACCCCTGGAAAGAAAAAGCGTCTCCAACGGTAGAAGCTCATAACTGCCCGATTTTTCCGGACTATGCCCTGGGGCAGAGCACTTTTAAGGAGAGGAAGTGTTACGGTCCGAGAGAGAAAGACGGGCTGGAAGGATTAGGACGGGCTATAGGGATTAAGAACGGACCAGAAAGATCGAGAAGGGTCGAGAAGGCCTTGCCTATATAAATGCCGGCCGCTTCAGCCTAGGAGTAATGAGTACTAAGTCAGTGTCAGTGTGATGAACTAGTCAGTGATAAGTCAGTCAGTAATAAGTGAGTGTAATAAACTGTTTCTGTTTATTATTGTGTGTCAGTTTGTCATATTTGGATAATCTTAAGGTTGGTGGACTTTAATTAGAGGACTGTAAGTGTCAATTTGTGGTTATAAACTCATGTTTACTTTTATTGTATTTGTACAAATTTATGTAAATAGTTAAGTTATTTAGTATTAGCAATATCTTATGTTATTTGTATATGATTTTAGTAATTAGATAACAGTTAGGCCTAGGTTATTATCTTTAGAATACTGTTATTGTAAATTTATATTAGTTTAATAATTTAATTGTTTTAAGTAATTTCTTTGTATTCTTTTTAATTTTTTAATAAATATTAGTATCTTGAATTTAGGAGTAGTTAAATTCATTTTACACCCAGTAGCCCGTAACAATACATTTTCTTCAAAGGTGGCTGTTCATTCATCATTGTTCTAAATAAATAAAGACTTTATTATTATTAATTTATTATGAGCAAAGAAAGATTAGGACCTTTGTTCTGATGATGTCTGAATGGGGATAATTTTGAAAGGCATTTTTGTTTCCTGTTTTAGTTTAGAGACTTTTCGCTTTTTATTGGAATTTTCCACTAATGTCTTCCCAAGTATTTTATCTCTCTTTTGAACTTTTGTTCTTCAACATTAATATGTTTTATCGAATAGCTCTATGTCCACTGGTTTCTTGATGATGTCCTTTTTTTCTTGCACTGTTACTTTTCTTTTCTTTTTTTTTTATTTGGTCTCCTGTCTTCCGGGTTTGTGTTGCATGTTATTATAACTTATCTTATTTTTTTCCTGTTCTTTTTTATGCTTGCTGAGTGTACCTAACCACATTCTATTCTCTGTTTATCAACTATTTTTATCTAACATTTTCCAGCTTGGGTTTAAGTAACCTTGCTTATGATTCTAGCAGAATTATGGTATCTGAAAAATGGATAGCCATAAAGTGTTTTTTTGTTTTTTCACCTATAATGCTTAAACGGTGCATTCGATAGGAAAACATATTTTATATACATTATATAGTCTTACATTTAATGTCAACAACAAAATAGTAATTTG
This sequence comes from Troilus luridus, assembly GCA_964056705.1. Lineage (NCBI taxonomy): Eukaryota > Metazoa > Arthropoda > Insecta > Hemiptera > Pentatomidae > Troilus > Troilus luridus. The sequence continues at coordinate 163,667,496 of OZ057412.1, forward strand.
TTAAACGAACAAAAAACATATATTGAATAAAAATCGTAGCTTTTTAATCTTGCAGGGCCTCTGTATTTTTATTTGTTTTTGAAATGAATAATAGCTAATGTAAAACCATTTTTCAACATATTTAAAATATCTTTATTTCTTTGGTTATTCGTATGTTATAAAAACCTAGTAATATTATTTAATTAAATCACAAATAAATTCACTTTTTAAATTTGACAATGTCACCACATTGTAATATTTTAAATATTACAATCACCATTGTATAGCAAAATTTTTGTTTGCTTTAATTGTACTAAAAGCAAGTTATTTTGGATAAGGGAGGTTACCAAAATGGCGAAGAGTCCACTTAAAGAAGGAGTTCGAAAACACGATATTTGCGAATTACAGGCACAATACATTTTACGTACTTCAATATCACCATCACTTCCAATTTAGAGACCAAGATATAACATCTAAAGGACTAATAAACCATTTACAGGAGATCGGGAGTCGTTGTACTAGCTATGTTTTTCTACAACTTTGGCCTTTTTCGACCCTGGCGTCTATGGCAGTTTTTGAAAACTTTACCAATTTTAATCATCAGACATTAAAAAAAAAATGTTCTTTGAATATAATTCCCCTTTAAGAAATGTTAGGTGAAAAAAAAAATAGTCATAAGATTCAACAACTTTGGCTCGCATTTATTCAGATATGTTCTAATAGTATTCGTTTTTTATTGCAATACTATTCAGGCTCAAATAATCACTGTAGATCTCGTATATATTTTATTTTTAATCTTCCCGTCATGTATGTTTAAGATTACCATAAAATGTTTTTTTATGAATCAGTCAAAATTTTATCAATTTTACACATTTTTCGAAATAATTTTCTTTGTACCGAAAGAGACCGATCACTGAATTTCATTGGAACTTCAAGAGCACTGACCATTGCATAAAGTTGCTGGTGCGAACCCGGACTGAACAGAAAGCGATGAATAGAAGAAGTCCATTCTTCCTTCCAGAAGGAGGAACTCACCTGTCCCCGAACAAAAAAATTCCTTCGACATCCTTTTTTTTCCAGGCTATCAAGCTGACAGTGACATTGTCATCTCTCGTCCCCAACTGCATTTATCATTCATCGCTTTTGTTTTTTTTCTGTTTGTCGTTTGTTTTTTCAGTTTTTTTTTTAATCGGTCTCATTCCATTGTCTTCCTCAATATCCCTTGCAGGCGATCTGTTACCAAAGTTAAACGAACGTTTCCGGTATTGTTTTTTTTCCCCCGAAAGCAGAGTTGTTTTACGACACAAAAGCGGTTTCACTTGCATCAGTTTTGATTTTTTTTTTAATATTCACGGCTGGTGGTAATCATTACGTAATTTCATTCATTGGGGGTAGTGGTATAAATCCGATCGATAAATGAAATACTTTATTAAGTAGTGAAAGATTAAATTTGGCAAATTTTATGGGTTTCCACTGGTAGATTAATGCACTGTCAGTTATTACTAGGTTTATAAGAACCTGCTTTTTGAAAAAACAACAATAAATTACAACATAAACATATAGTATATTGAGCATAAAGTATGCAAAAAAAATATTTTATCTGTAATCTGAATACATTATGTATCATATCTTCACATAATCATAACACAAAAATCTCTAAACTAAATGTATTTTTATCTTCTTTACACTCATAATTTGTTAAATTTGACCAATTAGTATCCTCAATGTTTAACCTTTTTGTAAGTACTTTTAAAAGTTGATGTTACTCGTTCAGATATTCTCGTGGAATAACTTGAACGTCATTTTTTTTATTTTGTTCTTCAAGAATTCGTGACTTCTTGGAAATACCAGAACTGTAAGTTTGAGATAATACAGAAATGTAGGTTTGAGCTAACTCTTCAGTAGCTTCTATTAGGGATCATCTTCTTTTTCTTACCTTCTTAATTTCTTTAATTTAATTTTTCTTTTTAATAATGTGATTGATTGTATATATTAAATCAAATCCAAATATTTTCATGTTCTATTCTAACCTTTTTGACTATTACTTCTTATCTATTATCCTGTTCAACACCTTCTTACCAGAATCTTAACTTTATTGTAGACATCTTAAATGTTTATTTCTTCTTAGTTGAGTTTTAAGATTATGTAATGGGTTGTTACTGGTAGAGCTAATGTACTTTCAGTTATTACTACGTTTATTAGTACCTGTTTATTGAACATAACAGTCATAAATTACAATATATGGATATAATTAATACATAAAATATATTTTACCTGTATTATGGATACAGTATTTATTCTATCTTCTCATTAACAAAACACAAACATCATCTCTAAATTCGATGTTTGGTGTACATGTTACCTCAAGAATGTACGGTGATCATGCTCAAAGAAAGAAGGTAACATTGAGGTTAAACAAATAACTATTGAAAAAATACGAAAACGTCTCGTATCCTGTACATATAATAATACAACAAAAATAAAGTAATATTATTTTCTTTGTGCAATGGCATAGTCTTCTTTCGGTAAAATTTAAAAAAAAAATTTAATTTAAAAGAAAAATTGTCGTTTCTAAAAATGTAGAATTTTTCTTCAATCTAGCAGAAGAAGCTAGCTTTTTACAAACAATCATAATTGTAATTACAGAATAATTAAATTATCTACCGCAACATGATTTGAACACGGGATCTTCGGCACTGCAACTTAGCGCTCTGCCACTCAGCTACCCATATCCCTTACAACAAATAGACTCAATTATTAAATTATATTCCTTCTTAAAAAAAATAAAAACTCAATTTTCAGTATTGTCATTTTTCATAACTTTTAACACATTTTGAATTTATCTATTTGAATAATATTAAATTACAAAATGTTGTTATATGAACTTTGGTTTAATTTATTTTGTTCTTGACTATCTTTATTGCCAATAAAACAAGCACAAGTTTCATTTTTTCTATGTAAACATAGAAATAATTTTTATAATTTCCAATTAAATAAACACAATGGAAAGGACAAAAACACAGGAAGATTGATAATTGCATAAGATTTTGTGATAGTAGAGTAGGATCTACGCGAACAGGAACCACACACATAGCGCTTTCCCATCAGAGCTTGTGTCAATCGTCTTCCGATTGTCTGAATGTATTGTTCTCATTCACAATTGTTGTCGACACCTTCTGCCAACTTGTGCTCCAACTTTCCCAAATATTTGACAAAGAGATTCCTTCACGATATTAACACGGCCAAGAACAATATCTACAAAACATGTTCACAATAAGATTCATGTCCACCTCAATGAGATGCATATCGACATAAAGAATACAAATTAATATATTTAAATGACAATATTTCTTTAAAGATCAGCATATTTCGGGTTAATATTTAATTTGTCTAGTAATCTTTATTTATTAGATTAAAAATTATATAAAACAGGATTTTTTTCGTTGTAACCTATGTTAACAATCCTGCTAAAACATCAGAGTTTAAGTATCGAAAAGGGAAAGGTAAAAAGAGATATTACATAAATGTTAAGACCGTGGAAAAATTCTAACGGAAAGCCCTTACGTCTCCAAAACTAAAAACAGATTTGGACAGATATTTTCAATTTCAAACAGAAATATCTGTCCAAATCTGTTTTTAGTTTTGGAGACTTAAGGGCTATTCGTTTTCCACGGCCTTAACATCAGAGTTTTAGCTTTTGAAACTTATGAACCTAGTTTAAATATTTATTTTTGAACAGTAAATCTTAAGAAATTAGTAATTAAACTAATCTATCTCACTTGGTTGTGCTGTGTCAGAGGTTTATTTATTCATCTTTCTATATGAGTAGCTCATACTTCACATACCCAAAGGCAGTACTTGTTCAATAGACAAAGAAGATCAGACATTTATATAACATTTAATTTAAGATTGCCAAATGTATGACAGACAAAGTTAATTAATGAAAGACAAAATTAATTATTTCAATAATAATAAAAGGAAAAAATTGGCCAGTTTCTGAACATGAACAATAATATACATTTTGGCCCAAATCAATTAAATTCATTAATAGCATTGATTTTGAAAAGTTGATATCAATTCGAGTAGGAATGTAAAACATGCATAAAGTGATATTTTTTAAAAATAATTTCTTGTAAATGTTTTTGTATACATTTTTGGTTATCATATATGATTTCTTCTTGTGAATGAGTAATTAAAAGGCATAGTATACAGTGGTATGGTTTGTGTCAATAAATAAACGGTCCTTTCAGAAAGAAAAAAAATAAAATAAAAATGGTAAAACAAATAAGAATGTTAATTAAAAAGTTCATTTGATTTAAAATTATCAAAAAAAACCCGATTAAATGTGTCATTGACAATTTTTATTTTAAAACCACAATCACAGTGTCATAATTGATAACTTCAATTAATAATATTAATAATTTCAAATAATAATTATTTTTCATTTTTAACCATAATTAGTGACTTAATGATACGTAGAATAGAAAACAATGTCAATATGAAAAAAATATGAAGGTAATAACACTCGTCTTTCATCTATGGCTTATTCTTGCAGCACTAATGTCTATTAGTGTGCTCGAAAAGTTTTAGTTTGCTATTTTAGTAATAAAATTTTGGATACCGGATAATGGACTGACATTTTTTTTTTCATGAGTCATGTTTTAAATAAATTTAATTAAATCTTCTTTCTGTTTATTATGTCCATTTCATTAAAAAAAAAAAATTTACAAACGAAAGGAGCGCTAAATTTAATGAAAAATAATTTTAAAGTTAGTGAAAAAAGAAGTTTACTTTATATTGCCATTTATCCTTCGCCTAGATTTGATAATAAAATAGTAAAAGAAAAGTGTTCAATCTTTAGCGTAACCTATAATTATGTTAGGAAGAAAATAGTCCGGGTGGCGGAAAAAAAATTCTCTTATATAGCCAGAACTATTTATTTGGAAGCCGACGTTTCGACCCACATTGAAGGTCTTCTTCATTGCTATTATAGTATTATATGCTATTATATATTCCTCATTTATATATAAGTTCAACTAATATTATTCAATATATAATTATGTTAGTTCACTAAGAATTTAATGAGTGGGGAAGTTAAGAAAAGTTAACTCCATAGCAAAAATTACTGTTATACCAGGACGTATAACGTAATAATAAATGGTTACATTTCTTTTAGACTCCAGTATTTGTTAGAGAATGTGCTGTTTATGGAACATCGGTTATTGAGGGAGGGGATAAAGACTCATTCAACTCTTGAAATCGGTTGTAAGGAATCCAGCTTGTCAAACGCGTTATTCAAAAAAATCATATTTAATAGTAGTGCCTCATTTGCGTTTCACTTTGGTATTTTATATTTCAACTATAATATTCTTATACAAAAAACTTCAGTTGTTTCTTCTGGTTTAGACCGTGTAGGTGAATTTTCTGCCAACGTTTCGCCAGACATGCTGCTGACTTCCTCAAGTTGCCTTGAGGAAGTCAGCAGCATGTCTGGCGAAACGTTGGCAGAAAATTCAACTACACTGTCTAAACCAGAAGAAACAACTGAAGTTTTTTGTATAAATAGTGGCCGTGGAAACTTGAAAGAGTATATAATATTCTTGTTTTAATTTAAGTGTATTAATTTATTTTTTTTGGTGGTGAATCTACCATTGCCTGGTCAAAAGTTGCCAGTCATTTCTACTAGTTCCGATCTTCCTTTTAAATTAACCTATTTTTCTTGGTTCAAGTGTAAGCTAATTAATATTTTATAATAATGTAAATAATGGAAATTTTAGTACGGACCAAAGTGATCTGTTATTATCATTCAATCACATGTTGACAAAATATGTTGTGCAGCTAGTTATGGTAGTTCATGTCATTCAAAACTAGTGATAATATTTTTTTACATAGGAAAGCATGAAGAAGTACTCTCATACCCTACGACCCTAGGTCGTTTCCTAAAAACGTCCGTTATCCTTTAGAACCAAATGGTTCGGGACAAGCGTAAGGACTCAGGACTAAGGACTCGGGAGGAACAATGGCGATGAGTAATCTGGCGCGGAGGAGCGGGTGAGGATAATTGGGACGCGTGGCGGTGCGGAAGCCGCGACACCGAGCCGTCATTAGCCGTCCCGCCGCTTCCTCCTCTCCCATTGGTCATAAATAACGAGTCCTTATAGCGAGAGGGGGGAGGGGGTATTTTATTGTGCAGGAGGGGGAGGTACCGAGTGGGAGGGGCCGATCTATCTGATCCGAGGGTAATCCGGTTAACTGCCTTCGGATAATACTCTCACTATATCCTTTTCGGATAGTTTATATTCTCTGTTCCATATATAATCACCTAGTGAAAACGTTATTTCTCAATAGTAATGCCTATAAAAAAAATTCTGTATCTGTTCCGCAAGTTGTTGCTCCGAGTTGACTTACAACTTTAAACTGTTTATTCATTTCATTTTTAATATTTTCCAAAAATACAAGTTGGAACGTTCATTTATAGATGAAATGATTACCGAAATTATTAACTATAATTACATTTTATTTTCTAATCTAATAATCACGATAGCTTGTATTTTAGGAAAATATTAAAAATGAAACAAATAAACAGTTTAAATTGTCAACACTATGGTAATAAAATATGCTCTAAAGATTCAACCACTTTTTGAATTGCTTTTAATGAAAAATATTTATAATTTTCCATTAATATAAATTGAAAAAAAAGAAGAAATTTTTCAAGTCAAATCGTAATGATTTATTTTTCGAGGCAGGGAATAAAACGAAGCAGTTTAAGCATGTTTTCATTGTTTTGTTTAATTCTGTTTTATCTAGAGAAAAGTGGTTTGGCGTCTATTCCGATTACATGTAGAGAATTCATACAGGAACAAGTGACATCCAAGTGAAATAAATAATTTATTAAGAACACGGGTATTCTATTCACTTTAACCTAAAAATACCATTATAGCTTTAATTAAACTAACCCTTTATTAATCACCACTGTTCAAAAATCTTTTCTAATTTTATAAGTATTAATTAACAACTGAGTTTTTCAAATCATGAGAAACCAGCTTAAATTAACATGTATTATATGGTATAATAAAAGTGGCACAGTGTACACAATGTAAAATATTAGGAATAGTACCACCTAAAATTATTATTGTCGGGTGGGAAAAATGGTTATCTTAAAAATATATATAATTAATAAAAAAATATATTCTAATCCAAGTTATAAAACTTGCACTTACATTAGTGAACTTTACAATCGGTATCTAAATACAATCTACTGTATTTATTTGAGTAATGTTGAAATATATCTCGGCCAAGAAGGAAAAATAAAAAAGTGAGAAATTTCTGCTTACAGGAAAATGAGATTTTAAGCTAGGAGTGACTTTCTTACTTAAACTTAGGACTATATTACTTCTTAAGGATTGGGGTGAACAACGATGATAGCACAAATAATAATAATATTCCTCAGTAATAATAATTATAATATTAATAACAAACTTTTTTGTACATATATATATATTAAAAATTATTAGCTACAATATAATTTGTTAATCAGGATATTAACAAATATATCCACTCTTTCGAATCTATTATGCGTAAATTTACTTCGAAACAGTTTCCATCAAACATTAATTCTCTATGAAAATTAATCTTCCTTACAATATTTTTGTTCAAGTTAATGTTTATTTTAATTATAACATTAGAAAATAAGTTTTGAGATTTCCTTCGTTTTCATATACTCATCTCCCCATTCACCGTCTGAAATCGTATTATGTATTTCAGAAATTAAGTTTTTAAAAGAAAAAACGAGCAGTTCGATATACTGTCAATAGTCATCGCGTTTGAAGCATCTTCAAATCTTAGAAAACGACACAAATGCATATATCTTGTTCTTTTACTAACCCGATCATATTTAAAGCTTGAACAATAAGGCCATCTTTCCATTCTTCCCGGCAGTGTTTTCTCTAAAAATGTATCCATAACTTCTATTTATTTTATAGAACTTTCTCTTTCAGCTACATGTCTGTAGTTTTGCATTGTCCCCGTTGGCTATCCTTTATCAGATATTTTATTGACTTTCCCCCTTTGATTTAAAGAAATTTTCGTTTGCGTAGGACTACTCAGAAACTAAATTAACTTAAAATAATGTAATAGTATTTCAAAAAATTGCTGATATTACAAAGAATTAAAAAAAAAATTAATATTAAACACTGCATTTCGTTTATCAAATTACAACGTTTCAAAAGTGAATCACCATAACTTCTAACTTCTAACTGCTTTCCACCACACTAATAATTTATGCCTTTAAAATGTATTAAATCTTCAATTTGTTGGATTTCGTTTCAAAGCTAAAAAAAAAAATTGGTATCTCCATGAATGATACATATTTACTTTTTATAATCAATCCGTTGTTCATTCGATTCTTCAGGGTATTCATTTTTAGAAGGCTCAAAATTTTTTTTATAAAAATACGATTGCCCTAAGTAAAAACTTCCCTATGAAAAAAGTTTAAAGCTTCATTTTTTTTTTTTTTTTAGGACACGCTGATTACTTTGAAAGCTGACAGCATACACGATTCTGACGCATTTTTGTGAAAATACAATTACATATTTTTTATTAAATCGATTGATGATATATCTTTTATTTTTAATTCATCCTAAACCACGGGCAGTAAAAATATTTCATTATGACTACCTCATAGACAAATCGAGAGGTGTTTGTTCCTAAATGACATTTTAATTTAATAATAAGTAATTTAATATAAATATAGATTAATCGTAAGATGTGGAATTTTCTCCCTTAACTCTAAATACAAATACATGACAATGAATTTTATTTTTTACTAGGTACACTAATAAAACAAATTGTTAAGTATCTTTTTGTGACATTAAAACATTATCAGTATGTGTGCATTTCCCTTTATTTAATTTAATAAGTGTAATGTTTACAAATCGGATAATGAACTTTTAATAGTAATTCATGATTCCCTCAACAGAATGAGCCAGCAGCCAATCTTTGAGGTCGCGACCGGTCGTTCGATAATTGAGTGAATTCGCTTTCAGTTCTCACTCCCTCCGCTAGAATGCACTACAGTGGCAATAGATGTGTATATGTTTCTTCTTTTGTTGTTTTAAATAAGTGAACTAGGTACCTCAGAATGTCGATTGCTGAATTGGTATGCTGAAGACCTGTGCTTCAACTCCGGTTACGGCAAATAATTTTTAACAGCCACGGATAGACCATGTTGAATCTACTGACACCCTAGGGCTCACCTAGTCTTTTTTAAAGTGGGTACCCTTAATTGGAATATCTAATGTTTGAGCATGATCTCGGATATACCACCAACCTGCAAAACCATTTTGAAAGAAACAGAACAAACTCTACCATGTATTGAACACAATACCTTCTGTCCTTTCAATTTCACATTACTCCAACTGACATTTATATCAAGTTAATTTTTACTAATTTTATTAAAATATAAGTTAGGATCAAACATCTCTCGATTATTCTATGAGGTAGTCACAATGAAATATTTTTACTGGTCATGGTTTATGATGAATTAAAAATAAAAGATATATCATCAATTGATTTAATAAAAAATATGTAATTGTATTTACACAAAAATCTGTCAGAATAGTGTATCATGCTGTCAGGTTTCAAAGTTATCAGCGTGTCCTTAAAAAAAATGAACCTTTTAACTTTTTTCATCGGGAAGTTTTTACTTAGGCCAATCGTATTTTTATAAAATTTATTTTTGAGCCTTCTAAAAATGAATATCCTGAAGAACCGAATGAAAAAGAGATTGATTATAAAAACACAGATGTATCATTGATGGAGATACCAATTTTTTTTTTAGCTTTGAAAAGATATCTTACAATTTGAAGATTTAATACACTTTAAAGAAATAATTATTGGTGTGGTGAATGCAGTCAGCTTTTGGTGATTTGCTTTTGAAACGAAATAATTTGATAACCGAAATAAAATGTTTAATATTAAATAATTTAAAAAAAAATACTTTGTAATATCAGAAATTTTTTAAATACTATACTTTGTACATTATTTTAAATTTATTAATAGTCCTATGCAAACGAAAATTTCCTTAAATCAAAGGGGAAAGGCAATAAAATATCTGATAAAGGATAAGTTCATTTTCTATATTAAAGTTCAACATTTTATCATACTCAATTGTCATTGACTATTGAAATACTCACATAACATATTAATATTTTAATAGCTGCATGAAAAGTATATTTTCTAAGGCCGTATGGGTATACTTTATATTAAAAATAAATAAACAAAAAAACATTTATTTTATTTGATTTTTTTAAAATCAATAATTTTCTCATATTACTAATAACATCCATTTTTCGAAAATATCAGATATTGAGTATACATCGAAAGTAAAAAAATGAAGTAAATATTCTTAGTAAGTAATTCTTAGTTAGGAAAGCGGGTGCAATGAGGCTATCAAGGTTGAATCACGCCCAACCTCCTGACTCAAGTCAACCCATTGAAACATCAAGATACTCACTTTATGGACTGGATGTGCATGGGACGTTAGATGCCATATAAACCTTGTTGGATAATATCTAAAATATGTTAATTAAAATAACAAGAATTTTTCTATGGAATGGTTTCAACTTTCATAAAACCAGGCCATAAAATTATGTAGTTCACCCAGTTTTACAAATATTAGAGGCTTCTTTTGTTATTTAATAGGCTTTACTACTTTCGTTACTGCATCTTTCTCATTTGCTTAGGCTTATTATACATACTCAGCAACCTATGAAAAAAGTTACTTTTAATTGCGATTGCCACTAGCTTTTCAATTATTTTTATAACGCAATTTATTCTAAAAAATTATTAATGTTATTATATAATGCTTTTTACTTAATAAAAAACAATAGAGCAAAAATAAATTACATATCATAGATTGATAAGGGAAACACTATTTTCTGTATGACTTGCAAATTTAAAAATATATAATAAAAATAGTCTATTTTATATGATAGAAGGAATGTGTGAGAAACTATCGGACGATCCAAGTTTAAAATAGCGGTGAAAGAAAAAGTTTTCTCTTTCCAGCTTGTTTTATCAGTCAGATTTCTCATCGTGTTTCCAGTGTTTGTACTGGCTCTACACGTGTTCCTTAAAAGTTGGAAAGAAATATTTTCTTGACGTGAATACGTCTTTAAAATTGATTTAATAGTTGGAGACAATTCAAAAATAAGAATGATAACAAAATCGGGGGATACAGTTTAGTGTTGTAACTACATATCTACCATCTCCATCCAAAATTCAATTATACCACTGGATAGCTAAAGGATAAAATGATTAATTACGATAAGCGAGGACTGTGAAGCATCGTGCGCGGTGGAGTGGTAAGCGCCACCATTTAGAGGTAATTTTGCTGTGCATCAAGATTTCCATACAGTATAACTTTTGACTCGGAGAAGCTACGACGTTCGTTTAGGTTTCAATCGTCAGCTGTCGTCAAAATCTATCGATTTTATATATAAGATTACTGCAGAATAGTGACAGTGAATATAATAAGGTGTTAGAATAAAAAAATATTATCAAAATACATAATGTCGGCCTAAGCGCGCCTAAAAGCCAAATCCAAATACAGAAATCGTACACGGTTGGAAAGGGCTTCTCAAAACGACCGAATGGTAACAATAAAACACTATAAGACCGAATCAAACAGACCTATAATTGATAAAGTTATATTGTAAAACAACCAATATTTGTGTTTTTTGAATAATAATTTAACACAAGAAATGCAGTTTAAGTTTAAGCACACAATATATTTTTTCTAACCTTCACAGCTTCTCTATTAATTTTATATTAACAAATGATCCATGACTCCCCGATCACAACTTTACAATATTATTTATATAACAATTTCTTTACTTGATTTTTTCCTGAATACATAAATAATAATATTATATAAAAAATAATACCTGTTACGTAAACGTATTCACGTAAAATATGTTGTCCATGGCACAGCCACACCACATTTTAACTTGCCAAGGTAAGCAATTTTTACGAAATTTTAAACTGAAAATACAAATTAAAAACATACTTTCTAATTCTACAATAGTCTACTCACGGCAGATATAACTGAACAAATAGTTATTTAAAACAGCCGTACTCGAACCCGGACCCGAAAGATGGAAACATGGTGCTTTAGTGAGCTAACCAGCTCCTTGATCTATTTTTCTCTCAATATAGTTTCTTTTGGTTTAAATTAATTTTAATATTTGATTACATAATTTTTTTTTTAACAGAAAGAAAAATACTTACGCCTACTAATTATGTAGTCGAACTAAATGGGCCGCTATTCATGTTGGTAGTATACGAGATCCAATAGATTTATACTTTATTTAATTACTGTATTTTTAAAAACATAACTGCTATGCTGTAAGAAATGGTTATAGTAACCTAACCTTAGAGTTGAAGGCTTAACACTCTTTGCAGAATAGTAGTCCTGAATTAATAATGAATGCTAAATTTATGATCGTTTTTTATTCGACTATTGTAGAATTCAAAATTAATATCTTATCCATTAGGGATATTAATTAAAACATATTTCCTCCGAGATGAAGAAGGGTAGTTCTGTTTGTTTGTTGAGTAAATTAAGATACTCTGTAATTATCACAGCGAATTTCAAATAGCAACTTACATTTCTATATATTTACTAAACATCTTTTATAAGTTGTTAACAACTTTTTTTTAATGTATGGATAATTAAATTGTTTGGAGGGCAAAAAGGAGCGCAGTGGCTCAGTGGTAGGGCGCTGCGTTGCCATGTTCAAGGTCCTTGGTTCAATTCCGGCTCGCTGGCAGACTTTTATATAATAGGATAGCGGCCGGAGATGGACCCTATGAGATCTTGGACCCTTCTGGGGCTCATCCAGCCTTTATAAAGTGGGTACCCAAAATAAGGGGGACAAACTGGCAGTTGAGCGTGATCTAGGACAAATCACCTCCCTGTACAACCGTTGTCCAAGAAACAGTACAGTCTCTACCATGTACTGGACCCTTCACGGGTTGTAGTGGTGGTTGTTTTTAAGAGTTTTTTTACAGATCGAAAAAGAGTGGAGTATTAAGTCTTATCGCCTTATAACACCGTAAACATTATGGGAATTTTTTCGTATTACCCCCTTGCAATGCAGTAATTTGTAAATTCATAGCTCGTTACAAATTTATTTTCCTTTCCTCTGACTGAGTTTTCTCCATCTCCAATATTCCTTCATGCGATAGTTTTATTGGTCAACTAATATTTTATAAAAGTATTTTCCTTCATATGTTTATATAGCCTTGGCTTAGCGGACCTGAGTGTTATCTACCCGAAACCCGAATACCCAAGAACCGAATAGCCAAGACCAGAACCCAGGTAGGACGGAGTAGATTAGTAGCGGCCGTGGTGGGTTGTAATTATGAAAGGATAGGATCGATTTTCCAAGAGCGGCATACGTTAGCTCTGTCTCTCGCCCCCGCCTAAATTACTCCAGTGCCGTATTGATCCCGTGACGTCACTGTCTTACCTGCCCTTTCCTCTTTATCTCCCTCAGGCGCTACATCGTCATTCAGGAGGCAGTCGCTACCTCCATCGTCCATATTTTTGTCATGGCTGCCACTTTCCGAATGAGATTAACTAATAAATCTTTACAGATTGTTTAAATATATCTTTGATCTAAACTATTATTATTACTTTAACACTTCTAGATAGTAATTGATTATAATTAAATGTTTAATAGCAACTGTATTTTTATATCATGTATGTAATATTAAAATATTTGCATTTATACTCTGTTCAATTATTAGAATAACAGTGATATGATAATGAAGAAATCGTCAATTAATGAATAATATAACCAATTTAATTACTTCAGATTGCATTAATTTTGTATCGAGCCTACATACTGTGATCCGGAGGTAATGGACTCCCATGTCCACAACATAGGTAATATTTTAGATTAATTATGAATACTAAATACTATGGACCAATACTTACAATTACTTATTAGTGCACATAAAAACGTGAACAATTTTCTTTAAGCTGTTTCCATAAATAAAGAAGAAATAGATTTTACAGTTAAGGAAATTTGGTTCTCCTGAAAACAGCTAAAAATTACAAAAATGTGACTTGGGTGTACTTTACTTCCGGGATACAGATATTTAGACTTAAATAAGACTGAAGTGCCGTTTAGTTAATTTTAAATACATAAAAATATATTATAAAGTTGACAATGATCAGCACGTGGATTAAGGACATCGAAGAGCTCGAGGGATATCCGGATGGTATTGAATAACATTCTTCACTTATTTTGGAAGTTCAGAATACCCCTGATTTTTATAAAAAAGAAAATAAGGGAGCCACTGGGACGAAAGAGAACAAGCAAAAATACGGGGAGGGAATGAAAAAGATATGGAAGATAAGAAAAAAGTTGAAACAGACGTAATCACTAGTGGCTCGATTGTATAAACAAAAGTTTAATATATAATCCAACCCATGACCCCATTATAAGCCATGAAGAGGATCTGCAATGTGGGTCGAAACGTTGGCCTTCCAATAAATATTTTTCCTACTTAAGAGATTTTTTTTATCTCCACCCTCACCAATTACAACAATTGCCACATAAATAAATATATTTGATTGTTTTATTTTGTAAAAAAGGAATTTCACATTATATTTTTATGTTTTCTAACAATGTCATCAATAAGCCACAGTGAAGACAGAGAGTCATCAGTATTTAGTACTGATCATTAATAAATTATTAGTAGTACTGGAGTTTTGTCTATTTCCATTTTTTTTGTTATATCATCATCTATAATCAATATAGGAAGTGTTTACGCCCAATCGCAAGTTAAAACCTAAATTTTAGGATGAAACCTTCTTTGAAAAACGACTACGATTCGATAGTTATGCGACAATAACTAATATTGATGGATATAAACATTAATAAGGATGATGACATACAAATGAAAAGGCAGGTGAACGTACGGAACCTATTTATAAAAACCTGAACCCTCCGTGGGTGCTTTTTATCAATGAAAATTACATTTTACAAGTAAATGCTGAATGTATATTTAAAAAAAATATATTTTATTCAATGTAATTTACAACTGTATTATATTAATACATCCAGTAAATAGAAAGAATGTATACAATGACATGAAATGATAAATAGAGAAACTACCCAGTGGCAGTACTCAAATAGCAAGTTCAACTTAGTATATCACGAGGCCATGTTCTTTCTGAAATATTAAATGCACCATATGTAGTTGCTCATTATGTTATTATACAACCTCATTACAGATTTGGACAGTTCTTAATTTATTTCTCTCTCTATGTGTTTTGGATTCCGCTCTTATCATTTTCAAAAAAAGCATTATAAAGGGTATACGATAAATATTTCATAAACATAATAAACATTATGTTTATTAAACGCTACTTTATAGATTCTCGCAAATAGTAACAAGAAAAAGACGTTCATGAAGGCAATCTACTTGATATTATTAATTTTATTGGAGATAAATATATTCCTTACATTTTTTGTAAATTTGGATTAGGCAACCAATAATCCTGCAGGGATATAGGCAAGCTCATTCGTTATGAATCAATAAACAAAATATTTACATCTCCTTCAGTTGTTTTCACAAACTGGAAACATTTTTCCGCACACTTTATTCTGGTTACAGCATGTATTGCTAGAAGGAAATAGAATTCGAAGGAGCTTACCCAGCTACACTTTGGTGAGAGTTTTAACGACATATTCTAACCAAATCCAAATATTAATATTGCTTTCGAGAATAAATGACATGAAGTATTATGTGGGATGAAGCTTTAATTACAGTTTTACGTTGTCCCTAAGTAATGGTCCATGCAAGGAAACCCCCCTCAATACTCATTAGGGTTATTCCGAGCGGATAAAAGCCTTGTAGCCAACACTCGGGCTGTTCAGATCAAACAGGCTCGTTCTCTCGGGCTGAGCCATCGGCGAAGCAGCGGCCTGTGGATTATGGAGGCCGTAATTTTCGATTGTGGGACAATCAAAAGGCGAAGTGTCTATTGTATTTTGAGGGGTGTTTAGGACCCTCTAGTGCTTTTTAATTACTCGAGCGAGACCCCTACATTAGGTATGGTACAATATCTCTTTCTTACAACAATGGCGACTCGTTAGGACTCTTTGTCCCGCCCGCGGGCCGTACTTCAGTGCCGCGCGATCCTCTTCTTAGGGGGTTCGTTCGGGCTGGCGTCTGGGTCCTTCCTGAGGTCCGAGGGAACTCGGTGGTTCCGGTGGGATTGTTTTCGAAACTTGTTGTTGTTAATAAGATAATTTAATACAACGACTAATTTGACGACGGTGGACGTCTATATGTTTATGAAGACGCATCAAAGCCACACAAATCAAACATGATTAAAAAAACATTAAAAAAAAAATTAAAACATGTAGGAACCCAAAGCGATTCAAGTGATGTTAGATTGGATACTTGAATGAAAGAAATGATTTTAGTATTGAAAACTTCTTCACCTAGCGGCCAGTGCATGGGTTATACATTTACTTTTAATCGCATATTGTTTAAAGGTTAGAATTTCATTGATATAAGAATAATTATATTTATCTAAAAAGTTGTTTAATAGTTAGTACTAATAATAACTTAAAACATCAATAACTGTTTGAACTTTTCCTTTCCACTATTTTATTTGTAATAGTAGAATGTCTTGTTTTATGAAATGATTGAAAATACAAATGATCCAAGTATTGTTGAACTTGACGATGTTAATAATGCTACAAAAGAAAATAAAGTCTATGTAAACACAAATTCAAGGTATAGATAATATATAGTAATTATTATTTCCTTGACATTATTGATATTGCTATTGAGCTTACGCAACCCATCATATGTTTTGATTGATGAATAAACTACATAAAAATGCTTATAATTATTGTTCGGGGTGTCAATATATATGAAATAATTTAAATTAACAAATTAGAAATTTAAATGACTCGGAAATTCAAAAAAGCTCACAGCTATTTCAAAGTCTTGAGTCTCAATTCTATGGCCAATCCTCATGACTACCTATTTTAATTTGTTTTTGTTTAGGATCATTGCTATTGCAGCAATCAAATATAGTTATATTGATTTTTTATCTCATAATACACAGTCGCGAACCCGAGTATTGATGTTTACGTAACGTTGTAATCCATCTATTTAAAAAAATTTAAACTTCAAAAACCATGAACTTAAAAAATCATCATGAACATCTGTTCTTTGACAATATATTTTTTTGGGCGGGCAGTATTAAACAGAGGCTTTAATTATATTCCAGATATTTGTATCTGTGTAGTAGAATGAAAATAAAGTAGAAAATGCTTTAAAGCAGATTGTTATAGCTTTTCCTCAATCTTTCATTAAATTTATTATATGTTTGGGGAGTACAATAGGCAGTGATAGGTGTTTTTTTGTCAATATGGCTAAGTATGAGCCTTTTTGATGTAGTAATACTTAGGTCTATCATTGATTTATCTATGTTTTCCAACATCCATCCTTATTAGGACCATGTGTAAAAGAGTACCAATGACCATGATTATAGAAGCTACGAAGTTAATACTACTTCTTTCTTGATATTAACTTCCTCTTAAAATTTACTTGGGAAAAGTAAAAGAATTTTTTTAGGTTTGTGTGAAACGTACATCTGATCATTCACTCACTCACTCACAGCCTGGTGCTATAGTCCTTGTATGATCTGGGCCTCCTCCAACAACTTGCTCCACTCCACTCCGCATCTGAAGCTAACCTCCTCCATCTCCGCACTCCCATCCTACGCAGACCCTCTTCCACATCTTCCATCCACCTCAAACGGGGCCTCCCGCGTTTTCTCCTTCCTCCCGGATTATCATACACCATTTTTCGAGGAAGTCTCTTCGGATCCAAGCGTTCAATATGAGCTAACCAGCCAAGCCTTCTCCTTCTAATGACCGTGACTAAGTCTGGCTCCGCTAGCAATTCCATCAGTTCTGCATTACTTCTCATTCTGCATTGCTCGCCTTCCTTAATAGAGCCATATATTGTTCATAATATATTCTTCTTTCCCAAATTCTGAGGGAATCTTTGGCTGCTTTTGTTAGGACCCATGTCTCGCAGCAATATGTAACAACGGGGCGTATGATTGACTTGTAGATTAAGATTTTATTTCTACGGGAGAGATTCCTAAATGTCAAGGCCAACCGTCGAGCATAAAAATACTTGTTGTCCGCTGTAATTCTATCTGATCAATTAATACTTCTAATAATAAATAAGCATTTGTAGGTAGTCTCAATGTCATTGTATTCAAATGAGGAGTCAGTGCAATCGGGGATTATTGAGTCAAGTACGCCAGAGGAGAAGGAGGCTACATAATCGATTAAACTTCCAGAAGAAACTTCATTTTTTCCGTTCCATGACGATTAAAGTTAATTTATGAACTTATAAAAACTCTGGGAAACTGAAATTCTTTGTTCGTTACATATCCTGATGTATTTATAAACGCGTTAAGAACAAAAAATATATTTAAACTTTATATTCTCCACCACCTAGAATACCTTTTAACTATTCCAGAAGTACAGCTCAGAAGAACACGATAGGGCAGGAAACATGACTCACCCTAGACATTGGTCGAACATGACTCCTTGACTTGGGCCTGATTTCCTGGCATTACCCGTTTTTGTTGAGGTGGCGTGACCGATCCCTACGCACCGAGTTGGCTAATCAACGTGTCGAGGGTGTGCCACTGCGTACTATCTACAATCACGGTCATAATCTCGATACTCAAAGTCAGTCATATTCTTACATCCTTCTGTATTCTCAAGGTTGCTGGGTTACTACATTCCATTTGTTGACAACCTTGAATTGATTATTTAAAAAAAAAAGAGGATTTGTTGTAAAAAGAATACTCTAAATTTCCTCTCATAAGACATATATAATTAAAAGAATCTGCAAAGAAATTAAGGCACTACGATGATGTAGTAATGCCAGCTATTGTGTATGGCAAGGAAACAGGGAATCTCTCAAGCCTTGAAAGACAGATTCGCTCTTGTAGATCCAATATTGAATATTAAGGAGAATGTCAAGGGAACTACAGATTGAGATGTAATAAAGAAATTTACGAAATGACATCGGACTTGGAAACATCTAGGAGGAAAAGACGACTAACTTTCTACGGAAGCTTGGTCATGATGGATCCGAAAAGGTTGTATAAGCAAACATTTAATAAGATATACAACCTGAAAAGCAAGAGTGGTTATGGTAAGGAGAAGAACTTAAAGTACCTGGAATTACTGTCGAGAACTGCCTGGACAGAGAGGCATTTATAGCTCGATACAAAAACATTTGGGTTTTTGGAAGAGAGAACGGAGCATGGGCAAGGGGAGATGGACGGATGAGAGAAAAATATAATATTGGAAGAGAATGAAGGATTATTGGAGGAGAAGGAAGATTGAGCGAAGACACGATATCTGCGGTGTCTTTTGTTGGCCTCTCCATAGAAAAAATCTATATATTCTGGACCATTAAAACCCATGAAAGTCTTTGGTTCAATTCGTGGTAAGGGTAATACTGTTTCTTTCAGATTAAGCCCTAAGGGAGCTAGCAGTATGGTCAGTTAAACGTGATGAATGGATTAAATATATGTAAAGTAGATTTTTACAATTATTAATAGTTATTATAAAGTTAAACTTATTAACTGGCCATTACGGCTGAGGATATTGGGCATTAATTTGTCTAAAACGACACCGAAATGAATAGCACATCTTAAGGTCGCTAAAATTAATCCAATAATCCATTGATCAAAATTAATCTATTCTTAAGTTTATAGTTCCTAACAGTGCTAAATTCGCACAGGCTGTAAGTGACTTCATCGAAACTAATTAGATTCGAAAAAAGTATTCTGCCACATCTGATCTTGAACCCGGAAGCCTGGATGTTGGTTAAAACCGAACGATATTTGGAAATACATTAAGACAGCTACAGGAACAGGACTTACTTCGCAATTATCCAATACGAAGCACATTATTTCATCGAATTTACCATCGGACATTACTTCTTCCCGGGAAAGTGACAATTAAAAACCGAAAATCCTTCCTGATGGGGAGAGATAAGGAACGCTCATTTTGAAATCTATTTCCTCCCGAACCGAAGCCAATAAGGCCCCGAGGGTGGAAACCTTCTTCATCCTGTAATCTCATTGTCTGCAATATCCGCTCAGCCAAAGAGGTCGCTGCAGCTTTATCATAGAAGAATTGTCAAAGTAATTTTATTGTTAATAACCTACAGTAGTTTTTGTCGTTCACTTCAATTTATAATGTTTTATTGGATTGGAAACGTTCAATCAATATTTTTTTAGGACATGTGGGAAATGACT
Organism: Troilus luridus; assembly: GCA_964056705.1. Taxonomy (NCBI): domain Eukaryota; kingdom Metazoa; phylum Arthropoda; class Insecta; order Hemiptera; family Pentatomidae; genus Troilus; species Troilus luridus. Next base: position 163,687,867 of record OZ057412.1, read on the forward strand.
CAACTAGGTAATGAGACAATTTTCTTAGTAGATTTTTTTTGTTTCGAAATCTCCGTTTATTCAAAATAATATTTACATTACAATATATATAAATATATGTATATATATATATATATATATATATATATATATATATATATATATATATATATATATATATATGATATGATGATGATGATGATATAAAATGCTCTTTATTATTAAATTATTTACAGCTGTTCTTTTTAATTTTATTTTCCACATTAGCAACCACAGCATGGTACTTTATACCGTCTGCCGTATATATATATATATATATATATATATATATATATATATAATATTATATTAACGAATTTGGTTGTGTAAACACCACACTGTGTAGTAATAATAATAATATTATATGTATATCCAACAATAATTTTCTACCCGTAGGTATTATTTCTTATTTCTTAGTAGACGAGAAAATTTAGTTCAATATATTGAATGGGATGAAATCATTAATGGAGAGTAAACCTCAATGAATCTGAAACAAAATTGGCATATGTTTCTATAGTTAGCTTGGAAATAGCCGACTTAAAATTATTGTTCTCTTCTTTCAATGTTGTAACTAAACATTGTAAGCATTGAAATATTAATATGCCATAGAATGATGATTAGATGATAATGTATTAGGTGCCCTAGTGGCAAAAAATGAATCAATAAATATTACGTCAGGATACAACCAAAACCAGCTACGATGAGGATAGAGTTTATTGTTTATTCTTTTAACGCCTCTTTATGACGCTACGGCTAATCGGACGATGTTACAGTAGGAGTCCTAAAATTAGCCTGTTCACGTGTAATTAGGATAGGGATATTTAACATGATAGCGTACAAGCTTGAAATCCCATTTAGGTCTTTTATGGCCGTCCTTCATAAGTGATGTTAATGACTTTTTTTTCTCACAATAAAAGATCCTCGGGCCAACTGCCGGGCTGCCAATTCGCGACCTTGGCCATTTAATGTTGTTATCACTTCACCATAAAGTATAGATTGTGATTATGTTGGATCAGATTATATTAACGAATATGGTTGTGTAAACACCAACTGTGTAGTAATGATATGTTTCAATTTTAGCAATGAATAGCAATAAACGAGTTAATATTTTTCCTAAACAACATCACGATTGTTTATACAAAATAACAATAACTGGGTCAACTGATTCAATCCAATGTATTAGTAGTATGTAAATATTCTATAAAATATTCGTCCCTTTAATTGTAATTTAATCTGAAAAATCTTATGCCAGAACTTGATGCCGGTTTTTAAAAGTATGTCCTCATTTAAAATCTCAGCCGTCATGTAACTAACACCAACTTACACGATACCCCAGATAATTTTCTTGTTCTTACACGAACCCTCGGCAGGTGATCTCTAATTACTTATTTAAATTCCCCAAAGGCAAAGGTAAATTGCTCTAATGAGGAGAATGCAGTTCGTGCAGAGAGCCCTACTAATGTATGCAATTACCGAGGTAGGGTTAGGTACGGTTATTATAGGCTGTATCAAGGAAATGTATTAGAGGAAAATTAGAAGACAGAGGGCGAGGTAGATAGGGTGGTATTGAACCACTGGGTCATTTGAATTGCATATCAGCACCCGGTGGCGGTTCCTTCCGAGGCCCAACTCCTTCCTTCCGAGTTAGCTTTAATCCTCAGCGCTCGCTATTTAGTAGAGTCCTGTCTTCCTATCCTGTTAGCGGAACTTATTGGATATGTTATTTGATTGAACCTACCTGTCATTCTAATATAGCTATTATATAAAAAAATATTTTTGATATTTAATTACTTATGTAAACTTTTAAATTATAAAAAAAGATTTAAAACGAGCTAAGGATATATAGTGCAAATCCGGCAGTGTCAAATAAGTTATTTAATCTGTTAAAAGCCACAGATGAACCTTTTGGGATCTACAGATTCTCTCGGGGCTCACCCAGCTTCATAAGTTGGGAGTAAACCAGGGGCTTTAGCGTGAACTCTTTTGAACCCTGTACAACAGTTATCTTAAAAATAGTGTAGTCTCTACTGTGTACTGAACATCCTTCATGGGTTTTAGTGGTTCACGCTATTTATTGTTTTAAACCACATCATACAAAATGGTATTATTTGAAGATCATTTTACACCAGATAGGAGATTCATTTTGGAAGATTTTAATATATTAAAATATTCCTAATATTCAATTCTTCATTATATTGGTGAATTTTAGTGATGCTATTACAACCTTCCTTTCTTTAATTTAATAAACAACTGAAATTCATGCATCGCCAAGATTCACAAAATGCCCGTTTTCAAAGGAAGAAAGGTTATCTATCGTGAATAATATTAACTAACTCTGTATGGGGAGTAATGATCCGGATTTAGGTCAGAGAAAGAATTTCTAGAATAGGATTGAACTATTCATTTAAGACCAACGTTTAGACCCACATTGCAGATCATCTAAATGGCTGGATAGACGAAGAAATTTTAATAGATTAAAACTGTTTGCGTTAATTTGAACTTAAGTCTGTTTTTTTTAATTCTTTTATATTAAATTTGGACGTGCGCTGTATCACGTCCAGCAAATTCGATCTCAATCATTTTTTCTCCTCGATCTACAGAAAAATGAAGGTAACTTATTATGGGGTTCTGAGCAGGTCTATAGGCAGTTGTATTTTTAATATTGTATACATTTTTAATGACCAGATATAAATGATATATAAAAATTGTAAATATTAAAAATAGATTTAAAAAATATATAGTAATAACGCTATTGCAGTAAACCAGATACAAACGTTGGAATGAATTAAATTATGAAATAAAATAAAATAATTATTTAAATATATGGATTAGGGACAATGGGTTATGAGTACTAACACTGATGAGAAACCATTTAAATAAAATTAAAAACAACGAGCATAATGGTAAGTAAGGTTATTTAGTAAAACAACTTTATGAAATCAAAGCAATTTTATTCAAAGCATTTATCCTCATTTTCTATACATATTCTTCAATGTGCTATCAAATTTTCAATCCTATATCTGAAATTTAGGGTTTTATGGTGAAATAAAGCCTGAAAATGGGTTTTTTCCTTGAAATACATTTTCAAAAATTATACCTTTAAGGAATTTGCCCAAATTTCTGAACATATTACAATCCGTTGGATACGAGACTGGCGAATAAGATGGGAGTTTCTTCACTGTCTGTCGTGAACATGAGGTCTAGTGTTGTCCTGTAAGACTATAGATCCTTATAACCAATGCAGGCTGTCTTTTTTATATCCCTACTGTACGATGTTTATATGATGGTTTCACCTCAGAGTTGAAAGGAGAAATGAATTATTCCTGAAATTTACCGCCACATAAAAACCAATAATTTTTTTCGGATGAAAATTTGACTTGCCATGTACCCCCTTGATGAACCCTGTGGGATCTTCAGATCCTCCTGGTCATTAATTTGCTACCCCATCCTCATAATTGGGGATAAATCTGGAGGTTGAGCTTGATCTCGGACGAATCAATTCTCAGCACACCCGTTGCTTCAAGTGGTCCATTTAAAGTTATATGACAAAAAATTCTTTACTTTCGTATTTGAGGTGTTACCAGTAGTGTAGTTGTTAGCATAACAACCTACCAATATTGAGAGTGCTTAGCCCGGGAGATGGCCTATGGTATTTTTAAAGGGAGTAAAAAATCTTTAGTCATGCCTTCCTTCGGAAGAGACGTAGAATGTAAGTCCCGAGCCTATGCGGGTGCTAGGTACTCGTTAAAGATCCCTATCATAATTATACTTGGATATGCAAAATCTAGGACTTCTACTGTAGCACCGGCTAGCAACAGCAGCTATGTTATTATATCTATATAATGTTTTATCACTTATATTTCCCTCTATATTCACCATAAATCCTCCAGGATGTTATTATAGAAGGGATCCAAGAGTGAAATACTCCACACAAGGAAAGAGTACTATAAATAAAATAGAGATAGTAGAGTAGTGGATATAAAGAGTGTGTTAGCTAATAGCGGTTCGTTAGGGCGGTACTGGGGCTGGGGATTGATCATTAGCTGCCTCTAAAGTTAGTAGTGTTCCAGCAAGGCCTTCCCCCTCCGGCTGCCCTCTCTGATAGATCTTCTGTGTCTGGGGGAATGTTTTATAGGATAATCCGACGATATTAACAGGCGATGCAAATCAACTAAATAAAAACACATTAGAACTTAATTGAGAAAAGGTCATGTCATTATTTTACATCCATATGAGAATCTTCATTTCTCTTTGGTGATAATGCAGAATAAAGGTATGTGTCCGGAAGTTCATAACATTTTTCCCCTCACTCGAACAGGCTAGTAAAGTCAAATAAAATGGTACTTTAATAACATACACATAGAGAGAATAAAAATGTAGTTAGTGATCAAGACGTGCAAACCATTCAGTTCCTACGTTCAATTTTCTAAACTTTGGATAAAAATTTAAAGGAAACCTATGTCTTTTTTTGAAAAAGATATTCCCTCTATCGAAAGACGTTAGTCAAATGATTCCGATAGACGGCAGTATCGGACAGAATCTAAGGAAATCCTTAAGGATAAAGAGGGATCTGTTTAAGATAGTTGCATGTATATATATATATATATATATATATATATATATATATATATATATATATATATATATATATGTGTGTGTGTGTGTGTGTGTGTGTGTATTTTGAGCCGTTTTTTCCCAATAAGGTAGAGTTTGAAGATTGGTATTCCAAGTGAGAAGTACCAAGCTCCCGATGAGAGCTGAAGAAGGATTAATTCTTAAGGCAGAAGTCATTGTATTCAGACTGAATTTTGGTTGTAGCAAGATATTAGTTACATTTGGTAATAGAGCCTATCTACCTATTATGACAAACAATTTTTTTTTCTATTTTTAGTGTCGACTCGGTCACTAACCAGAAGGGATTGTGTAAATGGACTGTATTTAGTATGGTTGTTGCTATCGACAGTTGTTGGGTCTATATTTTGTTTGAGTATAATAGTGTTTGTTTTTTTATATTTGAGGATGTTTTGGGTTTTTTTTTAGCCCAAGTTTCCCAATTGTGCCCTTGATCCTTTATCACACGGCCCTGAAGATGGCCTAAAACTTAGGTAGAAACGTAGACACAATAAAATAACTCTATCTTATTTTGTGTAATTAATTGACTCACCCCCTGACCATTTTGCACTCTTCTTAGAATTATCCAGTCAACCATTTCCTTTTGATATAATTTATTTTGTAGTTTTTGATGATTGTAATTTTTTGTTCAATACTATGAACAGAAAATGTGGTATAATAAACATTTTAGAAGCTTATCAAAACAGTTCCATGTATCGATAGCAATATACACCACCTCTGAAGTTGCCATATAAACCCTATTACTTGGAATCCCTTGGCATCAAAGGTAGCGCACGTGGTAGTTGTGTAGCGAGGATACCCAATGAACCGTGCATCGCCTCAGGTTCCGAAGCGATTAGATCTCATCTGAGCATGCGCTACCTCAAGCCTCAATATCACCTTCGTATCTCAAATAATGTTACTAGACAGAACAGAAGCGGATCCACGTGGGGTTGGAGGAAGTTTCCCTTCCAAAATAACCACACAGAAAAAAACATTTATTTAAAATTTACCTAATAGTGCCAATAGTCGTGAGCTGCTAGTGAAAATTATCATTCTCTTAGTACAAAGGGAATTTCTTTAGGAAATTTATGAGCAAACAATGAACAAAATCTTATTGCAATACATAATTTCTAATATTATTTTTTCTTTTATTATTGAATAGAATTAGTGTGCTTCTTTGATTTTTAAACCTGATGAAAAATCAAATCGTAAAATCGCAAAGACAACCAGAGCATATCTCGGCCGTCATGATTTAAAAAATTATAAAGAAATTATCTTGTTGAATTTTTTTTAATGACTATAGTGCTTCAATACATAAATATATAAGACAATGATATACTGTTTCGAAGTCAACGGTTGTGAACTGCTATAATTTGGCAAATGTATGAACTTTATAGTGATCCCAGATATTTAACTAGGTCGATCCAGGCCTTTAAGATGATAAATAATTTATCTAACACAGTCGATTTTCAGCATCAATCCGAACCCATTTTATAATGAAAGTGTTGACTTTTATTGCAGGAGAGGGTGGAAAAGAATGGGTGGCGAAATTGATCGCCTCACTACTACTTCCATCACTTGACAAAAATGCTGGTCCAAGTTCTCTTCTTTGTTAGTAAAAAAATGTGTTCATCACTTTTATTTATAAAAATTAAAAAAAAATACTTTTGCTATCAGTCTTTCTCTTTTTTTATTTTAGTTTAGACATTAAAAAACTCACAGATTAATTTAGGTTTGCAAATATTTAAATTAAAATTGATATTTATGGTAAACATAATCATGAAGTTCCAGAAGATTTTTTAGCTTTGTAAATATTTAAATTAAAATGATTACTTATGGTATATAAATGGTATCAGTGTTTTACGAGAAAATTTAAAAGTAATCATATTATCGTATTCATACGAATAATACGATAATATAGTAACATTGAAAATATAGCTGAATGAAATGTTCCAACTCTGCCAACTATGTCTATAACTTTAATTATGATTAAACATATAATTTTAATTTATTTCAACATTTCATAATTGAAGTATATATTGTATTTTATGTTTGTCAGAGCTACTTATATCATTCATTTTAAATTGCTTGTAATACGGGGCGAGTTAACACGATCAAACAAATCACCCATGCATGTGTTTTTTCCAAAGCCGTTCTTTTGAATTCCTCTTTGTATAAATGTCGAGCAAACTTGCACCCAAATGGGCACTACGTGCGGAACGAGTACAGACCGCCTATATAAGACGCCTCATCATGTATTCGGCAGCCGTAGCCCAGATCTGGAAGGACTCCTCGGCAGGATACAAACATGCAGACAATAGATGAAGTAGAAGAGCACAGGTGCGGTGATAAGTACGGCTGTGGAGGGTCCTGGCAATCGATGCGTTGCCATGGTCTCCCTCCCCGCGTAATATCTTACTTCTTGCCTGCCCTCTCCTTCTCCTCTCATGGCTTCTTCAAGATACCTTTTATTGATATGTATATATCATTAATCATAAGGAATTTAAAATTATTTTAAATTAAATAAATAATTTCATTGAATCAGAGACTTATAAAATCATTCAGAATGGCCTCTGCAAAAAATAGTAAATAAAACTAGTGTCATTGGTGACATTTAGTTAAGTGCGAAACTGTATTTTTGTAAGATGAACGTCCGAATATTTTAGCGGTACTTATGGAGATTTAAATTATTTATTTTTATGTTTAGTTAGATTGTAAAATTAAAATGAAATATATATATGGAATATATACGCAGATAACTGGGGCTCACCTAGCATTTATAAAGTGTGTATCATAAGTTGGGGGAAAAAAACTGGCGGTTGAGAGTGATCTTGGATAAATCAAATCCTTTTACTGTCAAAATTCAGGTGGGCCGCATATTTCTTCAAAGTGTAAGGTCCCATATAAATAATAATGTATCCCTTCCAATCGACACTATTTTGGAAGGAGAATATATTTCAAATCATCCGGAGTGAAGACTCTACTGAATCCAAGGCTCCATATGGGTTGTAGGGGTACAGGTTTTTTTTATTGGACTACTACTAGTAAAGAGATACTGCAAATTTATTATGAGCCTTGTCTAAAATCGGGAAAAAAGTCGTGTGAGAGTATTTTTAATAGAAGCCAGAAGTTCTTGTCATCCAGGAGTTTCTAGTATTTTAAAGTTTACTATTTTTTTAAAAATATATTATTTTCAATTAAATTGTATAATGAAACGTTATCATTCCTACTCATTGTTCTTATTTGGTTATATATTTAAGATAAATACAGAAGTTTCCTAATTTAGAAGGAAGATCCCGATCTACCGCTACCGTATGAGACGGGATCCGGTGACATGATGGGTTAGCTATCAGAGGGTGGGTGTAAAGAAGCTGCGAGGGCCAGCCATCATCCTTATCAGTGAAGATGATGATCTGCTAGGCGGTTGTCATCATCAATCATCCTCCTCCCCACCGATGGTGATCCTCGTCGATGACTGTCGAATTAGTGACTTGTTCGTCGGTCGCCTCACGCCTTCAAGACTGATGACATTTCTTGGAACCCATGTCTTGACATTAAACGTCCAATTATTTATCATTATTGTAATTGGTTGTATTTCTTCCTAATTATACCTGTATATCAAAATTGATGAATTTCATAATCCTTCAATGGATGAAATTTCTATATCATCGCTGCCTAGATTTTTATATTATTTTAGGTGAATTAAAATTAAAAAACTTTGACGAGATTTTTTTTAAAACATGGTAATATGACACAAAAATAGTGATTTACACGAAAAGACAACGAAGTAGGTTGGAAACTAGTCAGATAAATCATCTGCTTGAAATATAAAACTTTCTAATACGGAAAATAGAATTATTTAAAGCTATCTCGCTAACTATTCCCGCAAATTTACTGAGATTCAGTTACTAACGGTACATTACAATAATTTTTTGACAATTTACTTGCCATTAATAAAATGTTCATTATACTCAGACTTAAATAAACTTCGGCTACACTGAATACCGACTTGAATAATTGTAAATTATTTGTTATGTCATTCAGGAATAGTTGAAAACAAAAAGTCTCTAAAACAATAAGAAACATAAATACTTGCCGACAATACTGAAATGGTTATTAAGATCATCAGGACAGAAAAAATATATAAAACATATCCCAAATTAACAGTCCAACAAACAAGACCCCGACCAAAGAAACATCTCAACCATCAAGGCACAAATGCAGTTACTCAATCATAAGGCAGGTTGCAAGATAGCAGGTTAAAATTAAAATTATAAAATTCATTAATATCTTGAAACGATTTTTGACATTGACTTACAAATGTTTGCTTATATTTTATGGAATAGAACTTAAGTAAGAATATAATGTCTGCCTGGCATACAGAGCTGATTAAAAATAGTCGGGGGAATTTTTAGGGAAGCAAAAGAATAAAATAAAGAAGCAAAAAGATGACATGGTAATTCAGCAACATTTCAAATTTTCAATCTGATCAATTTTCAATACAGACCTGGCAACAGACCTTTGCATTGTCACGGCCTTTACGTTACAGAGTGAATAATGTATACTTTTTAAAATCTACACCACATTAATAGTGAATTTATAAGCAAAATTATATATTTTAAAGATAATAAAGTCTATATTTACTCTGGGACGTCTTTTTAGAATAACAATACAGGAACTAATATATACGCTATCATGTCTTAGAGCATAAGTTAATTACATTTAATTGATTAATATAATTAAATAAACAAATGAGAAAGAATCAAAAATATTAATGAAAATAAGACATAATAAATAATACGATAGTAGACGCAATACGATATCATATTTTTTTTAGATTGGTTAATAAAATACATAGATCAATACAAACAGTATGAACAAAGGAACCCTTAACAACCCCCAGGACTATTATCCAATACGATCCAAAAGATGCACAACATTGCAGCCAGGCCATTAACCGATTCTCACAGCCGACGGAGGCCAGCGTCATCAATCCCCGATAGAGAGAAGAAGAAGGTAACGGTTCGTAAAATGCGCAAGGAGTAAACAGAGAGGAGCGGGTGGGCACGAGTCAAGTAGGAACGCACGTGCGCTTGTGAGAACCCGCCGCCGCACCGTTCCCAACGCTATAATAGACTCCCATTGTCCCCTGTTTGAGCATCATCAAGTGCGGCAGATGCTACCAGTCATTCCCGCTTCATATAATTGTGTCACTTATATCTCCCAGTGGAGAGGGTACTCCTAGGTGTGCCGCTCATCCGATTACACCACAAATCCAGAGCATCCTCCATTCATCCGGATCATTGTCCGGGAGATCAACATCAAGAGCTACGTGTTGGATTACGTCCCGTCCTCTCCAACCCTGTAATCCTTGCGCAGTCAATTACTTCTTTGAGTATAATCATTTCCATCTTTCTTCCAGATATGCTTAGGTTTTTGGTTTTGTTTTTTAAAATATATATGCACTTAAAAACAAATAAAATATTAGATATTTAGAATGGCCCCTTTCCTAAACGATTTTTTCTCATAAATTGTTTAAATATCATGCTCAATGTTTCTTAATAATTTTAAATTAAAAAAACATTTTATTTTTTAATCTAAGATATACTATAAAAAAAAACCATAATAAATATTTCCATAGTTTGATCTGGTATCAACTCATAGCTATAATTCTAATTTTATCTTCACCGCTATGTTCAGAATTATTATTTTTTAAGTTGCATTCCATGTTTTTTCCTTTGTTTACTTTTACTTATGTATTTTTTTTTTTAAATAATTTTCTAAACAGACTCTCTGTATTTTACTAATGAAAAAATCAGAAATAAATATATTTAAAAAATACAACAGTTAATCCATTAGTTTTAACAATCTTATTTAATGTTTATTTATATATATTCATAATGTTGATAGATTTAAACTCTAACTTTAGTGTGTCAAAAAAAAAATTAATTAAGTTTCTCAGGAAAATAAGAAAATTTATTTTTTCATCATTTATTCGTTCATTTATTTATATTTTTCTTTAACTGATTTTACTGAGTTATTTTATTATACAGCCTTATCTGTAAAATAAAAAGAAACGACATTTTAAGCTAACATTTTACACATTAATTACAAAATCCTTTTCCCTCCTCGCTTTTTGTATCACAGCTAGTACCATAGTAACAGCTATTACCCTATTAGTAAAATTCAAATGGATGACGTTTGGTGTACGTCGTTTACACATTATAAATCTTATTTAGTATATATAATACTATACGTTTCAGATCACGGCTTAGAAAATTGCTTATTGCTTAATATTATTTTATCTTATAAATAACAAACTTTTAAGACGTAGATTTTTTTTAATAGTAATAATATCAATTATATATTTCACTTGATGAAGTTGCCATGTTTATAGAATCTAATATCACTATGTTGTGTTCAGAACTCTATTGAAAATAAAGACATAATTAAGATCCGATTGAATAACAACAGTTATTCCGTTTAGACTATTAAGGCAGCATGATAGCTAAGACTATCACAAAACTTTTATACATTTACCACTTTTTATATATTCGAATCCAACGGTAGATAGCACAACTTGTTTCGAATAGTTTATTTTGCTAAGGGAAGCTTAACTTGAGTTGTTTCTTGGGCCTCACAAGTCTTCATCTTCTCTGTTACACCTGTTTTTTTTTCTTTAAATACCGAAATTGGTACATATTATAGCACTTATGCATATGGTATAATACATATTATGCAAATGGAACTTTCTTGTAGTTGATAAACGGTATTGATTTTAAGCTGAAATCTGTTCTGGTTTCAGAAACACCACGACGTTTCTACAGGTAAAAAAGTGTGGAAGTTTTAGAAAAACGTATGTTTTAAGAAAAGCTGAAAACTACACATGTTTTGTACTTCAATGTGCTTTGACCATCTGCTTAGTAGGTTCCTGATTTTTTTTTAAAATAAACTTAAAAAGATAGATTACTTATGTTTGAAACTTTTTTGTATATAATTTATATTTCATGTATAACGTAAAACAATGTATAACGAGTGTTACAGCATACATTTTCAAGAAGTCGCAATAAGATCTGATCAATGATTCTTAAATGTAGGTATATTACATTTAACACAGCTACTGTACTTACCAGCTTAATTAATTTATATGTTAATTTTGAGTGCAACAATATATATTTTTTGGAACAGAACAATTTTGTTTAATCTTTTTTTATGTAAAAAAAGTCATTGTTTATATTGGTAACGTATACTTATTAATATTATTATTTTGGCTCTAAAGTTCTGCAAGAGCCCTGGCCCCCACCACCACAGCCGACCAATCTCCGCGATCCTTCGCTATCCTCCTCTAGTTTTGTACACCCAGCAGTTTCAAGTCCTCTTCAACATCATCCATCCATTAGATCCGAGGGCGTCCTCTGCTTCGTTTCGGTATCAGACCACAGGATACCAAAGAGAATGTTCAATGAGAAACAGGACGGTATACTTAATATAGGCAATAAAAAAAATTACACCACAGGGCTTTAACACAGACGTAAGACAATCTTATTAAAATTCAGTGACTACCTGACAGTCTTAGACCATCCTTTAAGACTGAGGGAAGGCGTAGTAAGATCATTAAGCAGATCCGTTGCATGGTTATTAGATCGTAACTCCAGTCTTCTGCAAATACGTCCAGTATAACTTGGTGTCTTTTTGGACTGTCAGTTTTGGATATGTGTTATACATCTTTTTCCTCTTATTACACTCTGTCTTCCCTGATAATACCTTAATTAAACATATACCGGTAAGTATTTCGATTTCTTGTAGTTTTAAAGATTTTTCATTTTAACCGATTCCTGAATCTCTTATCAAATATCCGAGAGGTATTCTCAGAAGCTTTTTAACATAAAAATGATTAATTCATTTCAATGTTTTTAAAGTCTAAGATCTTTATTTTATATATATTTTATCTGTTTTATATTTTCAACTTGAACTTTCAATTTCGTTATAAGGAGAAGGTGCTTCCTTGCTATACATATGAGCTTGCCCTTTACAAAATGCAGGTATACTCTCCTCGAGAATTCAAAGGACCTTATCTGAATTTATAGATGTGAAAATGTTGATATTTTATAGAATTTTCATATATGCCAAGGCTGACAAAATGAGAAGGAAAAGAAAATGAAAAAAAATGGAGGAAGAAGAGCGAAGGAGCTATCGATTGTGAAATATAAATTGAAACGGGGCAGGAGATAAGGCTCCTTCATATATCGCCAGTGGCTCATTTCCTCAGCGGCGCCATCTGCTGTATTAATCCTAAATTAAAGGATCAGGTGTCGCCCTTCGCCTCCAGGGCCCTACTAATTAGTTCTCGGGAGGGGGCGTGGCCAGGGGAGATTCTTCATTAGCGAGATCAGGGAGGCTGAGCAACGGACCAATTAGCTGCCTCAAGAAGGCAGTGTCATATTTCACAGCCCAATGTATCTCAACACCACCCGGTGTCACCTCCTTGCGTCATGAATATTTACGAGGTGTTGGTGCAAAAACTCTGACAGTTTTTTGTTCGTTTTTTCCTTCCCTATAGTTGACGCTGTTTTCATAATGGCTGAGGCCTGCGAAGGGTCTCTCTGCTAATTATGAGAGAGGGACAATTATATATACATTATTTTGAATCTGTTCACTTCTACTCGGAGAACATTTAAAATCTGCTTACGGCGAATAGTGAGAACTTTAAATATGTTAATGAGTTTACATTTATTTTTAATTTTTGAAGTTAAAACTTCTTTAGCCGAGTTTAGCGACTTTTGATAGTTACCCCCCATCAACTTGTAGCTTCGCGTCAGCAACATACTCGAGACTGTCGACGCCTAGTATCCGGTGCATGAATATAACTTCTGACTATTTAAAAAAAAAAAAATAACCTGTACCACTACATCCCGTGAACGGGTCAGGGGTTGACTACATGGTAGAGACTGTACTGTTTCATGGACAACGGTTCTGCAAAGAGGTGGCTTGTCCTAAGTCACGCTCAACCGCCAGATTTTCCCCTTATTTTGGGTACCATATTTTTATAATATTTTATAGCGGCTGGGTGGGCCCCAGGAGGGTCTTAGATTATATATGATCCATCCCCCGCTGCAAGCAGACTAAATAAAAGTCATGGCTTGCAGCGGGATTTGAACCAGGATTTCTGGGATGGCAACTCAGTGCTCTCCCACTGAGCCACTCCGCTCACTTTCTAACTATTAAAATACTAGTATTACATCGATAGAAGAATAATTGTATTCACACAAAATGTTTAATAGTACCATTGATAGCAGTAAAAACTTAAAACATTGTAAAAAATTGTTTAAACTTTTCGTTTCCCCTATAAGATTGTAATAGTTATGAAATATTATATTTGTAATTTGCTTTATGAAATGATTGAAAGTACAAATGATCATGGTTGAACTTAATGATTATATGTAATAATGCTAAAAATGAAAATACATTCTATGTAAATACAAATACAAGGTATAAATAAAATAACTATATACCCAGCCCATCAAATGTTTTGTATATTTAATAAACTACTTGAAAATGTATATAATTATTGTTCAGAGTTTCAATATGAAAAACAGACTAATATTAATAATTTAAATTTACAAATTTGAATTTTAAATAAATCAGACTATAATTTATCCAGAAATTCAAAAAAGTACTTGGTTATTCCAAAGTTTTGAGTTTTCACTTCAATCGGCAGTAATAATGACCGCCTGTTTAAATTTATTTTTGTTTCAGGATCATTATTACTGCAGTATTCATATATAGTAATATTAATTTTTTATCTCAGAGTACACAGTCGCAAACCCGAGCATTGATGTTAACGTTATAATACCTTTCTCTTAAAAAAAATTTAAACTTTAAAAACCATGGACTTTTAAATTTAAATAACTAAGACTATAACTTATATAGAAATTCTAAAAAGAGCACAATTATTCCAAAGTCTTGAGTTTTCACCTCTATAGTGGTCCTCATTTCAATACACTTTTTTCCTCTTGGCAACTGCCTGTTTAATTTTCTTGTTTTGTAAAAAAGGGTTAAATTTCAAAGTATACTTTCCTGTTTTCACTTTGTCTTACAGAGGTTTACTTTACGAATTTTCATTTTAAAATTGGGTTTATTATCATCGCATGAGTATTACTGGCAGTAATAATCAATAGACAGTAATGTATCATAAGTATATATATTGGCTTGAAATTCATTCTAAAGTTCGATGATTATTATTATTACAATGGCTCTACGGTCCTGCAAGAACCCAGACCTCCTCAACTACAGCCAACCAATCTCCGCGAACCTGGACTATTTCTCTTCATCTTCATACACCCACCCGCTTTAGATTCTAAGACTCCACATCGTCCAGCCATCTGATCCGAGGACGATCATTACTACATTCCGGATTTCCATAGCGCATCTTCTTTGGTATTATATGTTCTGCCATTCTTTCCATTTGTCTTATCCATATTATTCGGGTTCTCTTTATAAATGCCAACATGACGGGTTTTCCAAACTGTTCCATCGATTCCTTCTTCTTCTCCATATTCTATTTTCCGGTACTCCGCGCCATATTCTTCTTAACATTTTTCTCTCCCAGGGGTTGAGTACAAGTACTGATTTTTTATAAGGATCCATCTCTCGCACCCATGCATGACTGCCTGTCTTACAATGGTCTTATATACTACTATGTTTTGCATAATATTTCATTTGAGAGTTATTTAAACTGGTACACTCTCTGCAGTGAGGAATATCATCTTAGATTTTACGATAAAGTTAGATAATGCTTTCACAAATTTCTACAAAGAAACATGACATGTCATTGGTTTGACATTCTTGGGGTAGAGCCAACTCGGTTCAGGGCTGAAGCGTTAAAACAGAACTATAATTAAAAGATTAAAGAAACGTAACTTATTAATATTATTATAATGGCACTTCGGTAATTTAGTGCACTACTTAAGCGGATCAAAAGTGTCAGGCGAAAACTATTAGTTGTATTATTGTATTAAAATTGTATTGTATACACTATATAGCTGTATGTATTTACAAATATAATTAACCTGATCCTAACTACCGTAAATCTAACCATTAACTAAAGTTATAAAACAATATTAACAATATAAACAATTAATTAAAGTAATAAAACAATAAGACTTGTATTTTATCTAATTACATTGATATAGTGGCATAAGAATACACATGCGAAAATATTCAAAGATGATACAAAAATACAAATGCATTGATATTTTATTACTCAAATCGTATACGTACTATATGGACAATCGTATACGTACAAATCGTATACGTACTATATACTTAATATATGGAAGTATATGTTGCATATACGTTCATATTATTTCATGATTAAGATAAACTTTTCTCATCGTAGAGATGACAGGAGTCACGAACAACTCTATAGAATTCACTAGGTATAAATTATAGATAATAATAATATAAATTACAACTAATTACATTTGTTGTATAAAAAGTATTCTTAATTCTAATCACTTTTATTTCTTTAATTAATTCATCTGAAGTTATCACAAATATTTAAAGACGATTCAAATATGCGTGAATAATGAATTGCACATAACGCAATATTGAACACGTAAAAATAAAATAGAATTAATGATTTAGAAAACAAATACACTAAAAGTGTATACTTGTTTTGTATTTTTAATAACAATGAGTAAATAATTTTACTGATCACATTTTATTGTCTATTACAAATTCAACTTTGAAGAAGGTGAGGAGGCCATCTTATTTTCAGACGCCTCGGAGAGTTATCAGGAATTGAAGAAGTAGCTGAGTTTGAGTGGGGATAAAGTTTGTCAAGATGGGAAAAAATTAGTTCGGGCCAATTCAGCAACAAATGAGACATTGGGGTCATTATGGATAACTTTGTTTGTTACAAAATAAAGAGTATTAAGGATTTCATGAAGGATTTCGGATTTTAAGGATTGGACACGAGATGAATTCGATGGCTTAGTGAAGCAACAAAGCTCTACTCCATAAATCCAAATAGGTCTGATAAAAGTCATGCATATGAGTCTTTTGTAAGAAAAAAAAGCCTGTTTTTAAAAATGGTTGTAGAAAGGACCTAAAATCGTTTATTTAAACTAAATAACTCATGTAGTCGCTTGGGGTCTTTTAAAACTTCAAAATATTCGATAATCTATTATAAATGTTTAACTTGAAAAATGTAGGAAGATCTTGGTTAAAGGTTAGCCTAAATGAAATAATATTTCATTAAAATTAAAGTAAAATTCCAGCAATAATTCTTCCCACCTGTCACAGTGAAGGAGATAAGTCGACCAAAATATTTTATGTCACGGCTTTAGAGCAGAGGTTTAGTCAGCTCTTCTTTTTATTTTTTTTAGTATTTTTTTTTTTTTGTAAATGCGTCCTCACCGGTGAAAACAAACACCAAGGCGGCGATATGTAAGAGACACTTCCCCCACTCCCAGGGAACTAGGTCAGGGGAGGGGATAGAGGGCAGCCGATTGGCCGGTCTAAGACACGCCTTCCCCCCTCCAAGACCACCTTGCTCCTTGCTCATTCGACGCCGAGACCTGCCAGAGCTGCCACCACACATGCCCGGGACATGTGCTTGCCGCGGGGCCACTCGCCCGCTACTACGCGTCTGACTGACGGGCACATCGCAATGCTGGACATCAAGACCTCAGCCGACTACCTCACCAGGACTGGCACCTTTACCAACTTTTCTATGCTGTTTGCTGGTAAATAAGTCGTTTATTTGAAGAATCTATGATCTTACAAACATGAGCTTAAACAATTGTACTTAGCGAATATCATTAATACCATTGGAATAAAATGACGATCTAATGATAAGAAAACTGCATTCCACATTCAGCTAATAATTAATAATAATACATACCATTTGTTGATTGTCATATTTGCAGAACTAATACAATTATTGGTATCAGTTCTACAGGTTGTCGCTTCAAGTCACAAGTTTTAACTTTTCATTCGTTTTGTTTTTAACATTCTCGGAAAAAAAAAAAAAAAATGAGTTTTAGTATGCCTAAAATGTGTGTAAGAGTACTTATGGAAAATGTGTATCTATATTTCGGTAATCATTTGATCAAGAAATAAACGTTTCAACAAAAATTTCGATGATTATATAACCTAAACGGTATGTGTAAGTCGGTTCTTTAACTTATATAATGTCTATAGGTATTAGTTACAATATACAGGTAGTAATTATTCAATTATTTTTAATTTTCGATAATATTAAAAAGTGAAGGAATGAAAGGTTCAAACGTTTTGTGACAACTTGAAGCGACAACCTGCAGAACTGATTAAAAATAAATAAAAATACTGGCTTAATAAGTGATTAAAATCATTAATTAATAGCTTAGTGAATAAAATCAATTTTACTAAAATCATTGGAATCAAATGGGAATCCAATTATAAACAATTGTGTTAGAAGTTTCAATAATAATTAATTTTTTATCTCATCTCTTCATATGAACAATAGATACTAGTAAATACCGTTCCCTGATTGTCATAATATTTACAGATCTAATACAATTATTTAATGTAGAAAAAAAAGGTTTATGGATAAAAATTCTAAACATGGCAGTAGAAATTACATTCTAGCATTGCATTGATAAAACTTGAATTTTATAAAATAGTAATGCTTCCTTGATTTAATCTATACCGAAATTGGATTTTGATAACACTTTTTTTGCTAGCAATTCTATATTATTTCTTATTTTGATTTAGTATTGATCTAACTTGAAATAAATCTTGATTGGTTACTAATTCCATGAGAGGTTCTGTTTTTAGGTGTCTTATTAAGAAGATAACACATTTTATTGGGTTTACATGTTCATCATTTTTGAAATTTGATGGTAAAGCGCTGTTAGCTTTTTCTCAATATACTCACACGCACAAAGACACACTCACTTATCAAATATTTTGACGAGAATTGAATTATGTTATAACATAAAAATTGAATAGGGATCTCAACTATCCAGTTTTTGTATCAGCATAAAAAAGTTAGTCAAGTTGTGTTTCCGCTATAAGTAAATAAATAATGACAATAATTAGTTTTAAACTTAAGGAAAAACTATACACCAAAACAATAACTAACATTTACCTAGCCTGTAACAAATTGATTATTATGTAAATATTATTTCATCAACTTTTATCAGTTCTACTTATGGCTCCTGAATTTGGCAGATTTAATATTGATCAAAACATAAATTAAAAAAATATCATCATCATTGTCAATTATTTATATTGTATATGGTTAACTTTTTATTTAGTTATTTAAGATTTCTAGAGAGTACTAAAGATTACAATTTTTGTCTATTTTTCCGAATGCTTCTTTCATTCGGAATGCTTTCCTCTAGTCTATTTTGGAATAAATTATTGAATTGTGCAATAAATTAATGATTAACATTCATTAATCATGATTAAATCCTTTTTAATATTCATTATTGTGTTGCAGATACCGGGTATAAGGGATCATGGAGCTCACACACTACAGCCCAGACGCAAGGTAAGATTTAGCTTTCCTGTTGATTAATTATCATTATTATAATTATTGTTATTAGTACTTAGTAGTATCGGTACAAAATTACGATCAATAAACACATCCTTAAATGTCAACCAAATAGGTATAAACATTTGTTTTGTATGTTTTCATATTATTAGTTACTTTTTGAATTTCTTAATAATGCACAAATGTTATTTGTAATATTGTATTATAGTAGAAGTATCTTTTATTTCGAAAAGTTAACACTCAGAGCCTTGAGGAATAATGAATAAGACCTATATATTGACACTAAAATAATTTAAAACAAATGTATTTAACTATTTAATTATATAATTGATATGACTTTTTAATTAAAGTACTGCCTTAAATACTAGACTCTTCAAAACATGAAATTTCTCGTGTTCCCTAATATTCAAAACGTGGTTTGATTTTATGAAAAAAAGCCTCTGAATATATAATTGAAAACCATGATTCTAACTAGTAAAAGCACCTCCATTTGTCAATAAATGTTTAGAGAACTTGTTTTGATAAAATAAAAAAAAGATAACAGGTTTGTCAAAATCTGTATCTGTTCGAGTTAATATCTCACCCCGTATGATGAACAATATCGATAAAATAATGTTATTTCATATTGTTGACAGTATTCAAGAATAAGGTACTCCCAGTTGATAAAATATATTTTAACATGATAATTATGTTATCCTTTTTATTTATTATTCTGAAACAGTGTTTATAATCATGAAATTGAACACATGTTGTTATCAAGTAATCAATGGAAATCTTGAAAATACATCCTTTACATGCTTTTTTTTAGGTGTAATCATATTTGCGTCCCTTACATTCTTCGATATATTTTTATTTATTACATATTTAAATTTTAATATTGAAAAAAAAATTCCTGAAATTAATTTACAATGAATGGCAGCTTTAGCAAACATAGAATCAACTATAATCAAATCTACTATTTATTATCATTTATGGTAGTTATCAAGTCAGCCATCTTCATAACCAATAAATATCAGATAATATTTAGGTTTTAAGATATATCAATGTAAAATATAAACATTCCTTTGGTTTTCGAATCTAATTGAATGGTTGAGTAATATAAATAAATAAACATTAAATTTGTATTAGTTTTAATGACAGAAACTAAAAATGTATTGACCGGCTGTGGTAGATTTTATTTAATCTGCTAACAGTCGTGGAGCCTTTGGGATCTGTGATCCTTCTGAGGCACTCCCAGTCTCTATAATGTGGGTACCCAAAAAACGGGGAAAACCTGGCGGTTGAGCGTGATCTAGGACAAATCACCTCCCTTCAGAACCTACCTCGCACTGATCCCAAGACTCATCATGACTTTTAGTCGTACAGGTGTATATATTTACACATATATGTGTGTTTCTGTGTATATATATATATATATATATATATATATATATATACCATCCGAAGATTTATAATTTTACCTTTTCTTAATACTGGTTAAACAAAATGCTTGCTTATTTAACTAAGATGTTTAAAACTGTACCAATATTTTAATGCTTTCCTGTGAATAAGAATATACTTAGTTTCAATAGGTATAAAATGTCCTGTAATTCTTTATTTCTAATGTTTAGTAAAATTAATTTATCGCTTCATTCGGTTCAACACCTACTTCTTCTTCATCTTTTGATGTTTATCAGATAAATTGACGGGCGAAAGAGTGGATTTCCAACGAAATCGTATTGTTCTGTAGACAGGAATGCAAAATAAAACCTGTACCATAAGAACCCATGAAGGGCCTTTGGTTTAGTAAGTAGTATAGACTGTACGTATGGACAGCGGTTGTGTACGTAAAACCACAGCCAAGTTTCCCCCACTTAAGGGTACCCAGTTTATAAACGCTGGGCGAGCCCCTGGAGGGTCTCCAGATCTCACCCGGTACTTTCTCGGTAGTCAATAAATGAAAAAAATGATAAGCCACTGTCGGGTTTGAATCAGGACCCTTCAACGTAGCAATTCAGTACTCTACCACAAACCTACCCCGCTACCAATATAATAATTTTTATATTAATTTTTCTTTAGTAGCGACTCTGAGTAAAACGTAAAAAAACATTGTTCCCTTAACAAGCAGCTGTAAGATAATAAATACTAGATTAGTTACACCGCTCTCTCTGATCGGACAAGACCCCTCCTACCTCCCGTAGCTCCGGGGTAGCGGCAGACAACAGCCGTTGATGATCAAAGATCCGTGGGGCTGCAATCAGTTGGGGGTGGCTGATGCAGTTAGCAAGGGCCCTGTCTGTGATTGCGGCAGCTTAGTCAGTCGGCTTTGTCATTCTTGAACTTTAGGTCAATCGCTTAATGAAATGTTATGAGAACGATTTTTGTGGCGGGATTTATTGATGTAACACTGGCTAACGAAAATCCACCATATCTAAAAATTATCTAGCACACGTATTTTGTTTTTTACGAGCTATTAACTACAATACTATCGGGCTTACTTCGGAAACCCTGAGTAATGATCACTATCATAAGAAAACTATTTTTCAAGTTATAACTGTTATGTTCAATGTGGTCCGACGGCGTTACCTTCGAAGAAGAGAGGTGACAAGGCAGACCAAACTGGCAGTCTGTAAATCGACCTTCTTATCTTATCTGACTCATCGTAATCGTGGAACCTCACCTCAAAACACTAGAGTCAGATACAAGCAAAGAAATTACTTGCGAAAAATAGAAAGGATTCGAATCAACCCCATACGAGCTAATTTCAACGTTAAAACAGTTGAGAGCATTCTAAAGTGCCAGAAACTTAAATGGTCAGGACATTTTTTTAGGATGGATCTAGTACCAGGAAGATTTACGATACTCGCACGGAAGGAAAATGTTCCAAAGCACGGCCTCGCGTCTCCTGTGACAACAGGATAAGGGATACTTTCAGAAGGCGAAGAATAGACTGGAAAAGGACAGAGTTGGCACAGGGAAGAGACTTGGTCCAGGCTCTATAAGCAGAATCCTCACACAGCACAGCAGTAGAGGAAGGAAGAATTAAGATGATGATGATAACCACAATGGGACATTACTACATTAATTCTTATAGAATCGGGTTCTTCAACAACGATGAAAATTAATGTCAAGCATTACTTATTATTTATTGAGGGTTATGTATTAATGTCTTTTTCGGCAATAAACATGTATACAAATACTTTTTATACCGGGTTTTCATAAATTTTTTACAGTATTAATACCATGAACTCACGATGAAGCCGATAGAGTACCCGCAATACTGAGATGTTGAGAGTTGATGTCTAAGAAATGAAATCGTTCGGATACTTCTAAAGGTTTTAAAATACCCTTAACTGTAATTTTATCAGTTGGTGTTGAGCCAAGAGTACATTGCATTACTTCATAAAGAAAAGCTCCCATTCCATCCTGCAGTGCCATCACATCATTTTTCCTTTTATAAATTTTTCATGTCACTCATACTCCAGCTATCGGAGATACTCGCAAGGACCCCTATCAAAGGAGAGATAAAGGCGGCGAGATGTTTAGAAGTCTCTATTATAATAGGGAGCGGAGATGAAGAGACGAGACTGGTGATAAAGGAAGAAGGCGAAGAAGAAGAAGGAAGGGCCCTGATTGGGGAGGAAGTGGAGGGCCCGCAGAATATCCTCAGAGGAAGCCTCACCAATCCGCTGCCATCCGCCTCCCCGGTCCAGCGCTCTCACTTGCCCGTGGAAATGTCCTGTTTCCAATACTTTCCTTTTTAAATTAATAACTATTATTCCTTATAATTATTTTTTATTCCCCAAGTATATTCGTGACAATATTTTTTTATTCTAGAAAACGACTACAAACTTTCCAATCAAAAATACTCAGACTTGTAACAAAAGCATTCTGGTATGTAAATAACAAAACTCTGCATACTGACTTAAAAATACCTATGTTCGATGAATACATAGGAACACACGGAAAACCTACTGATTATCAATTTGTTTCATTGACTGGTGTGGATAAATATATAAAGAGAAAACAAAATTGATAAAACAAAAACGGAGGGAAAAGCTTAATAGTGTTTTTTAAATTTTTGTTTCCAAGATTTTATGTATTTATAAGAAAAATACAATGGCTCAAAGTCAGAATGGTACACCTGGATATTGATAGGAATCTTTGAATAAATAAATAGTTCAACTTATATTGCATAAAAAAAATAATTTATTGTAAACACTGAACATCCTAGTAATATGTTCTTTATGTATAAACATATAAAAAGAAACAGGGATTTAATAAAACAAATTTGTTTATGATTAGCAATCTCACAGTGAAAATCATACACCTTTTTTCCCCCAATATTTGTTTACCTTAACCTATTTTTTTTTTGTTCAACTCTTGTGTCGGAAGTACAAACTCACCGCATACATGAACTTTTTTAAAAATCGAGAGTACGTTAAGAACGTTGGCCATTCAGCATTTTAAAGATGGGAAATCTCTAAATCAAATAGCAGAAATTATTAAAAATGGCCGTTTAACTGTTCAGAATATAATGGGAAATTAAAAAAGGAAAATCGTATTGCCAGAAAAAAAAAAATTAAAAGTGCAAGAGAATTTTGAAGTGATAAAGATAAGACTTGAGCCGTCAGAGAAATAAAACAAAATCCAAGTTTAAATACACTCAAAAAAGCTAGAGAATTATAAAAACGCCAAGATAAGCCTGTAAGTTCAAAAACAGTAGTTGATAAAGAGTACATAAAATTTAAGAGGAAGTGAGGTGTATCATTTTAACTGTATGTGAACATATTAATTCATTTTTGTCTGTAATTTTTTTTTAAATAATCAAAGTTAAATATTATAATTTTATTTTTTGTACCTCAACCTAGGCCAAATGGCATTTGTATAATTTCTGAAATAAATATTTTTATTATAATATTATTTTTTGTACATATTAAAATTGAAATTATAAATAAATGTTTACCAGAGTTTCTGATTTTGTTGTATTTAACCATTTAAGTTTTTTTATCTACAAGGTGTATCAATTTCATTGTGAGCGACTGTCTATTGTTAATATCTGAAATTGCGATACAATTGAGAATATAAAAATATGTTTACTCAAAGAAGTTAATATCGTGTGTTTTTTACTCATTTTGATTGCTAGCATATCGGTCTTGAAATGTTTTTTTTAAAGTACCCTGAGTTAGATGAAGTATAAAATGTACTTGAGAAGTATCAAAGTATCTAAGTGAAGAAGGCTTACTGCGAGTTGTCCCTAGGCTTTATCGATTGCCAGGCCAAGGCAGCGAACACTAACTGTACACAGTCTCAATTGGCGTACACGGATTTTATTGGGTTGCAAAAAATCTAATTAATTCAATTAATATTTATAAACTACGGCACAGACGTGATGCTAGTTATATATTTTCTATTCCTCCAAATGATTAGCACAAGTATTGTTGTATATACAAAAATGCATTAAAATTTCATGATATAATATATTTTCTAGAAATATCTTCCATTTGTAGTTAAAGAGTTGTTTTAAAAAAATCAAAACACATACTTTTTTTTTAATAGGAACTCATGAATTAAAAAGTGTGGCATTCAACAAAACTAAAAATGCTGCCAATTCTTGGCAAATCTTACTTGAAGAAACATTTTGAGGGCTAATGTTTTTCCCCTTTATTTTAGCGTAATATGAACATGTTTGTAAACATAAATAATAAATGAAATTAACTTTGAACTATGGTTA
The DNA here is from genome assembly GCA_964056705.1 of Troilus luridus. Lineage (NCBI taxonomy): Eukaryota > Metazoa > Arthropoda > Insecta > Hemiptera > Pentatomidae > Troilus > Troilus luridus. The sequence goes on from OZ057412.1 coordinate 163,712,754, forward strand.
AGAAAGTAAAGCGAATTATTTCTGTTCTGTTTTGAATTATCTAATATATTGTAATTAAATAAAAACCTTAAGTAATAATTCACATATATTTTAAGTTGAAACTATTTTGTTTATTCAATAAAATCGTGAACCGTATTTTGTAAGACCTTTTCGAGAATAAATCATCTGGTACTGGATAAAATATTCTCAAAAATACAAAATAATTATAAAGAATTTTATGTTTATTTATTAATTTTTTTTTTTTACGACTGGACCACTATGAGTTACGTTTGTTTCAACTTTTCTTTTCTTCACTTCCACATCTCCACATCTACTTTCTTTCCTATGCCAAAACATATTCTGTTTTCTTTCTGGTATTTCTAGATAGCCCTCAGCATCCTGAAATTCCTTCCTAAGTGATGAACCTCCTTCAATTCCATGTCTTCAATTTTCGATCATTTTCAGGACATTTCAGTCTCCTCAATTCACGTGTTGGCCATTTTCACTATTTTATGATACCTTTTTGGTCATTCTTCTTGGGTTTATTCTTTGTAGGTGCCCAGAGACTTGAATTATTCGATTTTTTTTGTTACACAAAGTGTTAAAACAGTTATCATTACCATTGTAAAACAACAGGGAGAACCTAGCCCAAGCTATCAGCATCAAGGTCCTTATTTGTTGATAACGAGAAGGATGATGGAATAATAATTGCTTACTAACCGCAGATGACGAGCGACACCTCGCGGGGTGACAACCGGAGCAGAAGAGCTGTCTTCACCAAGAGGCGACGGGTTGGAGCGCCCGAGGCTAGGCCTTTGATGTGGCACAATCAGCCATCAGCTGGGGCCCCTTTTATTAACTCACTCTTTATCCGTAAGCAAATTGTTCCAGCCGCCTCTACGGCTAAATGAGAAATCTCTGCTCTGTTTGTACGAACCACAGAGCTGTGAAAACAGTTTGCCTTTGGGGGTAACTGTGGTTGTTTAGATCTGCGGTTTCTTGTTACTGGAGTTTAGTTAGCACGAAAAAACTAAAAGCAGTTATACACATACATAACCTCGAAGTGGGAGGTGCACAAAGGAACGTAACGTCTCTCAATATATTTATATTTTACTGTAAAGTTTATTGACTAAACCTCTTCCCTGACCATTTAAAACATTTGTAAATCTATTATCTCATAATAACAAAACATAAAAAACATCTAAGCTAAAAGGTAACATTGAGGTTATATATTTATCTTCTAAACTAGTTCAAACAAAGCTCACCTTAATTAGAGGTTTTAAAAAATTATCGCATTTCAACACTTCCAGAATAAAGCAATAGAATACACTGTTACCATAGATACTGCACGTATCTCTTCCCGATTTGTACCGGAATTTAACTATTAATTTCTATCTTTTATGTAAAACAAATAATACAATATTGTCGAAAAAGGAACGTAACTCACCACATTTAGCTAAAATTCGATTTTACTCCTCATAAAATGTTCATACCGCGGGATAAATATGAAAATCGTTTCTTAAGGAGTAAACTCCAAAAGTTCAAAATTTAAAAACAAACAAAACTGGATATTATGTAAATGACAACATGAATACAGGGATACAAATTCAAACTACATTCCATGAATAATACATCGAGAAGACACGTGGCTTGTGACCGGAGACCTGCCATCTCTGATCATGTACAGTGATAGGAATGAGGAATGAGTCTTGTAAATGAGTTGTAACGTTAAAAATGGCTATATCAATGACGGATCGCTTTCTTAAAATTCACACAATCTTTTTATTCAATCTATTAATTATAAAGTGTTTATCTATTTGCATATCATTAAGATTTGTTGTAGATATTGTTCTACTTTTTATTGCTCTCTTTTATTGTTGTTGAAACGTCCATTTTTTCTTCCTTTCTATGATTACTTAGAATTTAGTTGGAAAATTATTACTTTCTCTTTTGCCCAATTTGTTCGGGAGCCTGATTGTCCTTATTCACTGGAACATTTCTTATTTTCCAAAAATATTCACTACTATATCCCCTCTTTATTTCATTTGTATCTAAGAAAAAATTTAAAATTCTCTTGAAACTTTTGTATATTCTAAGTTGTAATATTAATTAATTCTTATGTTTGAAACGAAACAAAAGAACCGGTAAGTTCAAATGATTTCTACTTTGCTTAAATAATTCAATCTTGGTCACGCTCAACCGCCAGATTTCCCCTCTTATTTTTGGTACCCACATTATAGAGGTTGGGTGAGCCACAAGTGGATCCTAGATCACAGAGGATCCATCTCCGACTGCAATCAGAGTATATAAATGTCCACTAGTGACCAAAATTCGAACCCAGGACCTTTGGCACGGCACTCTATCACTGACCGATTACGATATCCTTGGTTAATAATAAATACTTCCTTCTTATTTTTTTTATTTTCTTTCCATACCAGATTAAACACTGAAACTGTTATACGTCTTGCTCTTTTCCCCCCGTATTTCTTTTTAAATTCTATTTAAAAAAATACTGATTTAATTAAGTTTTATTTATTTAAAAAAAAAAAAATTAAATAGAAGAAATAAATTTAAGAAGGTGAAGGCATACATAATCTCGTATCCTTATTTTAATTGATAATGTATGTGCATGTGTGTACATTCAGAAATAAATAAGGATTTAAATTAGTTCGTTAGATTAAAAAAATACCTAGATCCATAGTCCTTTAACCAATATATGGAGTGGTATAGATGTCATCTGTCACTGATCCAAGATATAGATTTACAGTATTAATAAGCAGGCTACGAAGGGTTTTTGCTTGGACAGACACCCCCAACTCTATCTGGCACAATGGCATTAAAGTGGCAAGGCTTATCTCAATGTGTAGTTAATTTCCTGGCTCGTGGCACGTCAATCATAGGCCGACTCGCGCGTGAACATCCCCTCCTTTCATCGAACCCCCTCTTTCTCTCCCAGATTATGCTATTCACTAGAGCATATGGTTTTCATAGTCATTTATTAAGTAGTATCTCTAGTTTTTATAGGACCATTTCTTAACTTTTTAGATATCTACTGAAAAGTTACCTGAATGAAAAATGCAACATGAGTAGTGTCTCTTTGGAAAACGACAAACAGTCAGAGTTCTGCTGGTTGTACATAAATACTCATGTTTTTGTTTAAGTAATATCAGATTCGTATCATTACATTCATACATAAATGAATACAATCGCTTTTATATATCTTTCTTTTATAATATTTTATTATTATTGATTGTTAAATTGATGATGGCATCTAAAATATATCTGCAGTCTTGGTGAATAAGTTAAATTTGTACCAAAATGAAATCCTTGTACTTATATACCGTTTTAATATCGTAGTGAATGAATGATTAAATTAGTCATTAGCTTGAAATACAATTATTTTTTATATTATAACTTCATTTCAAGCCAAAAACTACAAGAATGCCACGATTTCCCTTACCTCAACGCAGTTAACTCAATCTGGACAAAATTCGACTTAACCACCTAATAACAGGGACCGCGGATATATGATGTATAATATGATATATGATTATCTATCTAGGTAATTTTTTTTATTTTATCAATAACCATTCAAAGTCAACGTGAGTGCTTCGTAGGTAATTCTAATTCGTAGTAGGTATATTTGGTTCGAATAATTAAGACATGAGCGAGTAAAGGTGGAAAGGAGTGAGTAAACTTTCTTTTTTATATATATATATATTTTTTTTTACAAAAGTGTTATTTCCAATTTAACCGAAGCTTTTTTGTACTTAATCATCAGATAATCGTGTAATGTATCAGTTGATTGGATTAGTTACGTCATTAAAAATAACTGTATGTTAATACTTCTTCATTCATTTCTTTCTTTAATTGAAGTAAAAACGTCGCAATGAACATTATAAAGTTTTTATTATTGTTATTCTTGTCAACCGCTGTAGTAAATTACCACGAATTTCAATAATGTTATTACTTTGTACCGATAAGTTTTACAAATCATAAAAACAAAAAAAAAACCAACTTTATTTGCAATTTTACATATACAAGCAGCGTAAGTGTGAATACATGTTTAAAGAACAGTGATTTTAATTAATTACAGTTACCTATTATAAATAAGTTTTACAATAGCAGGAATAATGTAGAAAAAACCCGCTTAAAAAAATAATAAAAAATAAAACTAATATAATAAATAAATAAAAATGATAATAATAAAGCAAATAAATACAACAATAATAATTAAATAGAAAATAAATAAACAATTAGCAATAACTATAAAATAAATACAGATAAATAGATTACAATACCTGCAAATAGTGATTTATTAAGAAAGAAGTATATGTTTTGTTCTTTTGTTACCGATTTCTCGGATTAATGGGTTTTTGGAAGCTGGAGTTTTTTTCGAAGTATGCTTTTGTTTGGGCTGAAACATATTGTTTAATAGTGGGAAGTTCGAGATCTCTAAGCATAGTCGATATTTTCGTGTAGCGGGGATAATTATTGATAATCCTCATGCATAGGTTTTGTACCCTTTCAAATTTTCTATAATTTGTGGCGCAGGTTGAACTCCAGACAGGTGAGGCATAGGTTATCAATGAGCGGATTACTGTTTTGTAAAGGATTAGTTTGTTTTTATGGCTTAGCCTAGATTTTTTATTAAAATAGGGAAACATTTTGCAGATGGTTTTTTTCGCTTTTTCGGTTTTCCTGTTGATGTGCTATGTGAATGTTAAGGACTTATCTAGAATTAAACCGAGGTATGTTACGGATTTAGAACAGGGGATGTGTTCGGAATTTAAGGTGATGTGCTGGTCTATGTTACGTCTGCGCTTTGTGAAGATTATGGCGGCCGATTTAATTGGATTGATTTTTAGTTTCCACTTTTGACAGAATTTATGGATTTTTTTGAAAGATTGTTGTAATCGGTTTACTAATGTATCGATTCGGTATGATGCTGTGTACAAAGCGGTGTCGTCTGCGTAAAGCGATGTGGTTACTTTTGTATGTTTTGGGAGATCTGATATGAACAGGTTGAATAGGATTGGGAATAGGCAGGCGCCTTGAGGAAGTCCAGCGGGTAGGGGAAGTGCTTTGGAGTTAGAAGTGTTTATTTGAACATATAATTGTCTATTAGAAAGGAAGGAATATATGATATGTATAAGGTATGGAGGAAATTTGTGCAAGATTAATTTGTAAATAAGACCGTAATGGCAAACTGTATCGAAAGCTTTTTCGAGATCTAACATTACAAATCATATTTATGCATTAATAAATGCAGCTTTGGCTGTTTTCCATTCATAAATTACTTCGATTTATCCAGTTTGAAGTAACTTATAATTTATAATTTAGCTAGCTGATCATTGACTCTTTATCTCCAATGACAGCAAGGCTATGACATCAACCAAACCTAAAGGGAATGACTGTATCCTCAATAATCCTTGTTGTGGGTTGAAAGGGGTTCAATGAACACTTCGATCCCAATCTATTGGGATGGGTGTAACAAAAAAAAACGTGTTCTGTTATGAAGTGGACCAATATCGTAGAAGCCTAACCAATAACCAGAAGCTGTAGAGCAGGATGCTGGCACACACACAACAGTTCAAACACGGAGGTGGTGCTCGTGGTGTAAGGATATTGGAGTTGACAGAGCACACAGGACAATATTGCTTCCACTGCCTGGGGCTGTATTTCGTTCGTCTGCCCCTCGTCATTTTTATGTCTCTTCAATCGGCCCTCAGCCGCTTTTATTTCCGATTGCTACCGAGCTCTTTTGTTGTTCGTAGTTCGGGTCTTCCATGTTCAAATTGAATACGACTACTGCAATAGTAGAGTGGAGACAAACCTTACTTTATTTGACATTCATTGTTTATTCTTTCAGTAATTAACATGCAACTAGAAGTAAAAAAAATCTTAAAACCATTCTCTATATTTTCTGATTAATACATTATTCGATACTTAAACTATAGCTGTATGAAGCATAGGTTCGTACATATTCCAGAGATTTAACACGTTTCATTATTAAATTTTAACAATTCATCGTTTAAACAATAAACAATTTGATTTTAAATCAGCTTAGTCACAAAGTTATATGCCTGTCTATACCAGACTGTGGAGTAGAAGGATAATCTACTTTACAAGAATGGTCAATTTTCCTCCTTAAGGGTATGAATAGATAATTGTTTGCATATCTATTTAAATACAATCGTGAGTTGCAAGTCCGTAAAAATTGAAACTTGGTATAGTAGTTCTACGCCTTACACTACAAAAATTCAAAGATCATTACAAGTAAATTTCTTCACATACATTTGCATCCTTCGCAATTGGATCTCATTATCGAAGGTATTCTCGTAATGTAAAAAAAAATCGAAGTGAACTCACGAAGAGTCTAGGGCTCAACACGTTGTAGAGACTGTACTATTTCTGGGACAACCACTGTTCAGGGAGGTGATTTGTCCGAAATCACGATCCACGTATTCCACTTTTTTGGGTACCTACTTTATAGGCGCTGTTTGAGCCCTAGGAACCCCCAGATACCAAAGGATCAACCCCCTACAATTAAGAGATTAAATAAAAATCTAACGCAGCCAAAACTTCGGTGCGGTAATTCCGGTTGTATTAAATCATACAATTACGAAAATATGATTTACGTTAATTCTTAGAAACGTAAAAAGATTAAATTTTAAAGAAAAAGGTTTCTGATCTAAAACTAGGTTAGTTTGGTATAAAAAAGTTTTAATTTGAATAAGAATACGTTTAATTCGATTTGATTTGTTTAACATTATTAATTTTACCTGATCATCTTTAACCTATAAGTTTATATGCTCCATCGATTCGGAGCATATAACTGAACAGAACAGCTGAAGTTTTTTTTTTTTTTTGTAAGGACCCACAAGGATTTTCGTATCCTTGTTGGAAGTTTGTTTCTTTTAACTAAAAAAAAAACATTAAATTGAAATCAAGCTTCCTCTTATTACTGTTTTCTATTTCTAATTATAGAATAATTTTACAAGAAATATTATGGTTTTATTTAAAATATTAGCAAAATATTAACTACTAGCGACCCACCCCAGCTTTGCTCGGGTAATAAGCCATATTATGCCTACATAATTTGTCTGTGTAATGTATTTTTTTTTATCACGTACCGGCCACTAAGGACCACGCGAATATCATTGGTTAGGCTACTTTGAGAGTCTTGATTTTCTTTATTCCCATCTCAGCTAATGTACTTTGTTATATAGAAACTATAAAAATAAAAAATAAACCAAATATTTCTTTATATACTTTATTATCTTGCACGGGATTAGGCAGCGTCTTCGATGAAACCCATCGATATTCCTACGCATATAACAAAACCTCGATAAATTATATACCTAAACCTTCCAGGTGAATCACTCTATCTATTGGTAACTCAGTAGTTATTGAGTTTACCGCGATCAAACCCGGCCGAGGACTTAGATAGAATATAGATAGATGTTAACTAAATAAATATTAGTATCAAGTTACCTTGTGTTTCCAAGATATTCTTATCTAACTGGTAATAAAATAGATAATAAAACAAGGCCGATAAGTAATAAAATCTGGGGAAACTAGCCGATTGAGGCAATAAGGACATTAAGAACGAAGGACCTCACACGAGGGGTGTGATGAGGTTCCCATGGGAAGGGTCCTGTTGGAACATGGCTAACATAATAGCCCTCTGATTGCCTTCACAGATTTATTACATATGTCCGCTCTCCTATCCTATATATTTGTGTGTGTGTAGTGTTGCTATGGAGAACTGCGTGGGAGAATGGATTCTACATATTTTTCACAATAAGTGTGGGAGTTAAAAGTGATACGATCGTTGAAAAAACCCACACAGAAAATGGAAATAAATGAGTGACATTATAGAACAAGGATCGGGAACCAATTTTGAACTACGGGTCAAAATTTAAAGAGTGGTATATTTGATTTTCACTATTCGATGACTTGTTCGTATATTTAATTGGAAACGTAGTGCGCTTGTTTTTAATGGGTCTTGACTGTCATGAAAATGTTTGCACTGAAGAAATGTTGACTGAAAATGCGATTTTAACACTTACACTACTATCTGTAAAAGGTAGGGATGGGATCGCACTTACAGACAAGGAAAAGATCCTTGACAGATGGAAGCAATATTTCCAGGAACAATTCTCGGAAAACCCAGAATCAGACCATTGCCAAGAACGTGAGCCCAATATTCAAGAAAGCCTGGAGGTTATAGAGGAAGAAGAAATAGAAAATGCAATCCATAAGCTAAAAAGAGGTAAAGCATCAGGAAGGGATGGATTGCACCAGAGTATTTCAATATGGTGGTCAAGAACTTCTTAAAACACTTCAATCGCTGTTCCAAGTATATGATATAAAGAAAATTCCCAGGGACTGGGAATATTGTATAATCCTCCCGATTTATAAAACAGGATGCACGATAGACTGCAAAAATTACAGACCAATTAGTTTACTGTCAGTAGTCTATAAACTTTACACTTCCATTTTAGAAAGGAGACTCAGGCGGATTTTGAAAGGGCAATTAGAAACGGAACAGGCTGGTTTTTGTCCAGGCCGACAAACGCAGGATCACATCTTTGTTTTCAGAAAAATTGCTTAAAAAGCTTGAACAGAGATAAAAATCAATATGTATCATTCCTTGATCAGAGGGCAGAGTTTGATGTGATCCCAAGGAAAGAAATTTGGAATGCACTAATAGCCAAGGGTGTACCAGGAGACTTGCAAGCGGCCATGACAGTGGTAAGGATGAATGGTATGGAATCGGAACCTTTTTAAATTGCGAGAGGGGTTAGAAGCTAGGAGATAGCTTAAGGCCCTCCTATTTATAATAACAATGGACCAAATCCACAAAATATGCAAACGCAGAACTGCATGGACAACTATTGGGAAATGGAACATGAGAACTGTCCTCATACAAAGCCTCTTATATGCGGATGAGGTAGTCCTAATAGCCGATACCAAGACCAAACTACAACAAGGTCTGGTAGAATGGGAAGAAGAATTGCTCAGGAAAGGGATGCAAATTAACACATCCAGGACTAAAGCGCTGGTTATGGCGAGGGAAGATCAAGAAGATGCCCAACTGATATGCAACGGCGAGACACTTGAGGTAGTGAAGGAATACACCTACTTAGGGACCGTAATTATTAGCTTTGGTAGGATAGATGCAGAAATATCAAACCGAATATGTAAAGCAAATCAAGTGTACTACAGCACTAGCATCATCGGCCGCCGCGAAGTAGACAAGAAGACCAAAATGCATATATATAAGTCTGTTTACTCACCTACGGCAGAGAAAGTTGGAGAATGCTGGACAGGCATTCTAGTCGCATAACGGCAGCAGAAATGAGGTTCCTTCGCAGATCTGTTGGGAGAACCAGAAAAGATCCCATCCGAAACGAAATCATTAGAGAGAAACTAGAAGTTACAGAACTAAAAACCACTCCAGAAAGACGGCAACTCCAGTGGTTTGGACTTGTCTGCCGCATGAACGACGAAATGAATCCAATAAAGATATTAGAGACTCGGCCCACAGAAAGGAAACCGCGCGGACGCCCCAGAACTACATACCAAGAGTGTATCCAGAGAATAGGAAGCAAAAGAGGCAGATCCTTAAATGGAATGGACCGAGAAGAATGGTTACGCTGGACTGAGGCTCCTCGACGCTAGCTAATGGCAAAAGATAAAGAAGAAGAAGATACTACTTACGATTATCATCAAAGATACCCCAAAAGAGAAAGCAATCACATTTTTGAATTAAAAAGTATAGTTAGAGAAAGGCGTTGCAAGGAGACGGAAGAGATAGTTAGGGCACCTAAAGACCGAGACATATAAAGATGAGAAAATCAAATCCTTTGTTTGTCCAACCCTTCTGGCGAGGAAAAAACAGCACACATAACAGCATATTTTAAAAAATGAAATGATTCAAACGGCTTTTTTATATTTTGTAAAATCGATTTACTACTCATTTCAGTGAACTCGCTGAATTGAGTAATCAAAAATCGAAATTAAAACTAAAAATATATTTGTAACTGTAAAGCTTTTATGAGTAATGTACAATTAAGATTCCTAATTAGATTGACTCTCAGCAAAAGCCTAATAATTCACACTAAACATAATAATAATACTTAACAATATTGGAGTAAAAATACAAAAAATATATATTAAAAGATAAAAATTTGAATAAAAATGTATTTACTATGTGAAAGGACGTTAGTGAATGTTATTCTGGTAAGACCTTTTATCATTTTAAATTTACGAATTCGATTTCCTCCTTCTCAGTTAACTTTCTCTGATGACACGATTACATTATCCCTCTTCGCCCCTGTCCTATGTATTAACTTATTTCATTGTGATTTAAGTGCTGTAATATGTAGGCTTATATTTGTCGAACTTCCTGAAGGTAATGTAAATGCAATGCTGGCCACTAGAGGGTGAAGATCCTGGAGAGCTTCCTGGTCAAACACACTGGAAGAGGTTTGTCTTGTCCGATCGCTGGAGCGTACATCGCAAACACCTCCACCCTAAAGTCAGTATGCACTTGGACTGTCGATATTGTCTCTCAGCAATGAGGGTGCGATCCGTAGGAAGGGTGGTTTTTCAGTAATTTTTAGTAAGCCTTCACTGTTAAGGGTTATATCTGTATTTATTAACAATAAGAAACTCATAATAAACTCTTCAAAATATGGCTATTTTTCATATTAATTTCCTCATTATATCTTTCCATTTTGGAGTCTTATATTTAAACATACCATTACATGTACCTAAACTAGCTGGCTTACATATGTTTATGTTATAAGGCATCATTACGTACACAACTTTATCCTGAAAATCGTGAAATAAACTACCAATGTTATTTGTTTGTTTTTTATTATGCTACTGAGATACCTTAATAAAACTTAATATGTGCATTTTTTTTTACTATTAAATTTGTATCTTTCAATTAAATATTTACTCAGAATTGAACATATTAATAACAAAAATCTATCGATATTTATATTTTGAAACAATGTCAATTTTTATTTTCACATTTTTAAAACATCTTTCATTTTTCAAGGGAAATATTTCTGTAATTTTAATATAAAAATGCCTAATCAAATTATTGCTAAAAATGCGACAAATAAATTGTGTGTCCTTAGCTTGAAAATAACCTGCCACGAATTCTTTTGTCTTGCAACGCTTGACTGCCATTGGCTGTTTAATAATCATAGTTACTTATTTATTATTTGTGTTCTGGTCATGAGGAAATTTAATTTATTTTTAGTTTTGTTATTATTTATTAGTTCAACCAAGCCCCCGGTATAGAGTAACTACCATGCTCTCGTTACTAAAGTTGTAAATAACATTAAAAAGATAAACACTGTAAATAATTTATTAATAAAAGAGCATTTATATATATCTATTTATCTATCTATCTAAAATATTACATCACTAAAAACTATTTTAGAGACACATAATGATGCTAATAAAGAATCTTAGCCATATATTGATATATTATTATAACACGTATGCTTAAAATGCATTTTTTATAAAAAAATTAAATTGAAGCCAGGTGTTCAATGATTTAAATTAAATTAAAAAAATTTGTCAGCTTTCGATTTTTTAAATTTCTTTTAGATCTGATAGATGAATGATATTTAACTAACATATTGAACTCAGGCCATATGCAAATTTGACCCATTTGCTAAAAAGCCTCTAAATTTCCCTTTTAATAAACTTTGCGTCTATTTATTTTGTATATATTGCAAGAGTTCCTTTTGTGATTTACATAAAAATAATTTATTACTGGTTATTAACCTTATTTTCTGAGCATTGCTGAAGGAATGTAATTCCGACAGCAAACAAAGGTCTTTAATTTTTCACCTATATTAAGAAAAATACACTCTTAACGACGTCGGTAACACGTGAACGGTATATTCGCCCTGCTATATTTACCACGGAGAGGTACAGAACACTGATAATTAATTCTAATTAGGGCCACATTAATAGCGCTAGTGTACACGTAAGTCAAGCGGTATAGTGACTCCAGTCACGCAGGGCGGCTCTCACCTGCCTTCTAAATAACAGGTTATTAGTATAATTTATTGCTTAGCCTAACCAGCTGTCTGCAGGGATTTGTCTATACACTATTCTCGGTGTTTGTGTACGGTATTACTACTGAGTACAAGCTTCAAGTCTGCTTTATGTACATCAATAGGCACTTTTTCCTGTCATATTTCAGGAATTTGTCATTTTAAATACTTGCAAGCGTTCTTTTACAGTTAAATTTTTTAAATAATTGTACGAAACCCAAGATGGAAGCCCTTGCTCTGCCTTACCTGTATCTGTATCTGGACGTAATCTTTAGCTAGTGATCAAACAATAATCATTCTGGTGGTATTGTGCGAGATATTATTGCTTTTTTGTTTAGGAGTATTCTAAAAACGTCTTTTGGCAGATCCATTCACGATAGAATGTGGATAGCTCCAAATTTTAAAAGTTGACTTTTTCACATATTTCGCTAGTTAAGCCAAGCGATTCCAAAACTTCAACGTCAGAAACGGACCATAACCATGAGAAATAAGACGGGAAATTTTCGTATTAGACTATACTAGCGAAAAATATGAAAAGTCAATTTTTGAATTTTTGGTGTTATCCGCTTTTGATCCTGAACACCTCAAATATTGTATATATGTACTTCTTTTGTAAACTTCCCATTGAATGCATTCCTAACATGCTAAATCTGTCTTAAGTTATCTAAGCAGTTTTAACAATACAGCTGTTATTTAAGTTATTTATTTAATAGTTAAATAGATCGCATACTAAGTTAATCAATTTTTAACTGAGATATTTTTTTAATTGTGCCATTGAACCGGAACATGATGAATATATTCCAATTAAGTGACCACATAAGAAATGATGATGATGTCAAAATATTCTTGCTAGTATTATAAGGAGGTATGACATGAGGTATCTTCTAAAGCAGAGTGTAATTTCTTCAACATGGATCAGATATTTAATATAGAAAGGATATTAATATTAATATTAATATAAATCCTGGAAAGGATTTTCTACAAAAGGCACTGTAGACTCGTTATTTCCATTCTGAGTATTATAGTAAGGGAATGGATGATTATAACCTATCCAAATATTTGATATAAATGTTCAATGAAGGAGTAAATTAACATTTTATTATGTAAATAAGAGTTTTATCGATTATTGATTAACTATAGTTAAATGACCGTTAATATGATTGTTTTATCGCAGGCGAAAAATTGCGTTCAAATGTTTGTTAAGGTAGAGTAAGGATTTATATCTTCCAACGTTCAACGGTTTGCAAAGTTATACACAACACAATTATGATTTACAGAATTAAATATTAAAACTAATAATAAGAATTTTATATTATAATACAAAATAGAACGTTTTTAAAATTCGCATACAATAATATTAATAATGAGTAATTCAATTATTATCACATATTTCTTTAATTTGTTTTATGTTTCATGTTTCCTGATAGACATGAAAATAGAATAAACGAATCTTAAATTATGTCTCATCACCACTAACCAAGGTTCCCCTATTTGTTCGTTGGAGAGATCTTTTTATTTTTATTTAACATATCATTATTGCTATTACAATTACAAATCACTTGTTTAATAATTATTTTTCTTTGACTTTTTTAAACTCCATTTTCTTTGAAATAAAAGTTGAATTTATTAAATACACCTCTTTTTGATGTAAATTTTCAAGTTCCCCTATCTACTAACTAATTGAAATACATGTATAGCTTTCATTATGACTGTTATTATATATTATATTAATTATCTCCTTGTATATAGGTAAATAAGTGTTGCTACTGAATATACCTTGCATGAAGCCTGAAAGACTGGATCTCCCCTGTTATCTGCATTGCCCTGCTGGACAGCAGGGTTGTGTACAACCGTATTATTGCCATTTTGGACTAGCGCGAGACTGACCAGTGTGTACCAAAGGCAAACAGATAGCCCGGTAGTGAGTCAGTAATGTCCATTAGTGGTCCGTCGTCTCATTTAACACACCGCTTCCTATCTTAGTCATAGGGCGGCAAGATTCACTGCCTTCTAGGGTTACATTGCCCTATGAAGGAAACTCAGTAGTATTCCAGTGAATAGAAGAAGCAAAGTTATTAATTGCAAAAGGAAAGACTTTACGATGCGCTAAAATGTTTGAAATCAAATAATGTAAATATGAATAAATAAATAGGATTCATAATAAGTTTAGTCATTAGCTCCTGCTTGGAATGGGTTAGCTCAGTGGTTTAGTGCTCAGTCGCATCGAAGGTTCCGGGTTCAAATCCGACTGAGATAATGTAAATGTTAAAAGGCCAGCCTCTATGAAGTGGGCACTCTTAATTGGAAAAACCTGGTGGTTGTGCTCTCAGACAAATCACCTCCCTGCACAACCGTTGTCCTAGAAGCAGTACAGTCTCTACCACATTTTAAGTTAAAGACCCCTCATGGGTTGTTGTGGTAATGGTTTTCAGGTTATTAGCTCTCGCTAATATGTTGTCTGATATTTATAAAAATAGTATCCAAAATTATAATACCCCATATTCTTGGAGATCACTTATGTTTTACCTTATCTTTTTTTTTTAATTAATAGAAATAATTATCAATAAAGTAGCTACTGCAATAGTAAAGTGATAAAAGTTTCAATGCATACAAATCATATGACATTTCTTTACTTTAGATAATATATAATGGATCGAACTTTAAATGTATATGTGTGTTTGTGTTGTAGTAATAATAACACGATCGCCGTCATTGACTATAAATATTTTGTAATTTATTAATTTTCACTTCATTTTAATTCAAGTAGAAGCTTCTATTCCTCTATTACTTCTTACTGTATGGTGTTACTGATTTCTTTGATCTTTCAGTGCTGTTCTGGAATATTATTAAAAACCCGTGACGGTGGATTTTTTGTATAGTTTCCTTATTATGTAAGGTCAGCTGAATATATCTTGTATAATATTGGAATTTACTAAGACACTCTTAATTTACGATCTCCGTGAATCTGCCACCAACCGCTTGATGATGGGTATGCGCTTAGGTGATTAATGTTATGCCAAATTTCACATTTCCGAATGTAAAACATGTAGAGAATATTTGTATAGTTAACTAACAGTAAGCGACTTGTAACAAAGAATTATTTTTATTGTAGAATCCTTTCTGCTATGAACTAACTAGATAGACTAATAACTATTGACTAACATTATAACTTAGTGACGGCTTTAGGACTAACTTAGTGGCTCTCTTTCCATACTATTGTCGTCATACCCTCTTCTCTTCTTCCTCACTTTCTATCTATCTCTACCTCTTAGAGTTGGTGTATTAGAGAAGAAGATGGGAGGTCAAGGAATTTTACATTACGAAACAAATACATTTTATAAACAATTTATTATACATTATCGACCGTTTGGTAACTATATTCACAGTATATAGTAATGAACGATGATTTCGATTGATTGAAAAACATAGAACTGTAAAATAACATCCTCGGCTCGGACCATCCCCCACACAGCCACCCGCGGACTCCTGTTCCCCGCCAAAGATGGGATGAATCGATTGGCGATGACAGAGGGTGGAGGGAATCCGATTTGAGGAGCGGCCTTGTCACCCTCCCTGATTGACTGGACACCAGCGGGTCTTATTCACATCTCAAACATCACTCTCGTCCTTCTGTTGATTCTTTGTCTAAGCTAATATTTAGTGACCTTGCAAAGGAACTTTGTTCTTCATTTATGGACTTTTGCCAGCCAAAAAAAAAAGTTTCTTTCTGAAATGGATTTACTGTAACAGAGCATAAAACCTTAGAATAATTTTCAAAGATTAAAAAAAAAAAAAATAAAGCTATCAAACTTCATTGTTAGATATAAGACATTTCACAGAAAACTGACCTAGAAAACTAGCTGACTATGCCTTCTATTCCTTTGATGTATTACAGAGCGAGTGGTAGTATAATTATTTATATAGTATGTATATGTAGTATATACTACAATCGTATAAATAACAAGTTCAAAATATAATTAATTCTCCTATTCAAGAGATAATTGTGAAGTATTTTGCAAGTCAATATGGTAAAGAACGTGATAAAGCATTTTATTGCCCATACTACGAGTACTTCACCCTATTTGTGTAGTTTATAAGAAATAAAATAAGTAAAACGGGACAATATATATTTAGTAAAATGCATTGCTTTTTTTTTTACTCAGGAACTCAGTAATATGCTTAGAGTCGTTAAAGAACGAATATTCATGACCTGGCTCCATTTTTTCATACATTTCATTCATCGATGATATAAAAAAAAAGTTATCAAAAATTGACTTGGTAGTTTTCGCAGTTATCGATTATACAAGGGAAAATCTGGCTCGTTATTTACTACTTTGTATAGCATTATAATTAAAAATAAACTTCTCAGAGATTCGCAAGATAAAAGCGTATACTTCACAGTGCAAACAATTTATACCCGTTCCATCTTCAAGTTGCACAATTTTATAATAGCCCTAATCGTACGTTACCATGCCGAAAATTCTGATTCAAATCCTGCTGCTGGCAAGACTTTTATTTCGTCTGTTAGTAGCCGGAGATGGATCATGTAGAAACAAGGAATCTCCTGGGGCTCACCCAGCATCTATAAAGTAGGTAACCAAAATAAGGGGGAAAATCGGGCGGTTGAGCGTGATCTATGACAAATCACCTCTCTGCACAACCGTTGTCCATGACCAGTACAGTCTCTACCATGTGCAGAACCTAGTGAAGAACCCAGACCCGTTCACGGTTTTAAGTGGTACAGGTTTCTTAAGCTTACTTACACTAAGTAAACCATTACACTTACTTTATAATAAATCAGCTTGTTTGACCTTACAAGAGAAATGCAATAAACCTCAAAATAGTGAAAAATAGCTGGTTTAATGATTTTACGAAATGAAAAAATTCACAACTCTAGTATGAAATAAGTTACCAATTAGTTGGTTCTGACTTCGTGCGGAATAGTTAATTTGGCTTAAAGTAAAACAAAATCGTTTATTATTAAAACTGTTGATACATCAATTTTATTCTAAGAGGAAGAAAATGGTCTGGGTATTAGGTCAAGAAAACTCTCTTGTATAGGCAGAACTTTTTATTGGTAAGCCAACGTTTCGACCCACATTAATGGTCTTCTTCAAGGCTAGTTGAATTTCATTATAGATTACTGGAATATTTTTATATTCTTAACTTATTATTTGCATATCTTGAATAAATACAATTTTCAAAAAACTATCATGAGCATAATAACGATCCCTTAATTAGTATTGTAGTATCTTACAAAACAGAAATTAACTATTACTATTATAATTTTAATATACTATTTCCTGGTTGCTTTGAAATTTGCTTAGTGAACGAAACAAAACAATTTAGAAACAATTATTCTCACATCTACGTTCTGCACCGGTAACTGCGGGGGTCAAACGAGAGAAAAATGGCAGAATTAGTCACCGTGACGAGATCGGTTTCGTGTTTGTTCCTCACGTGATTGCGCACACGTGGGAAAGTGGCAGCCCACGTGCAGGCCACGTGTATCTCACTTCCTCCGCTATCTTATCGAGGGGGTAAGTCTAAAAAACCCGGGGGTAAGTCCGTATCTCTCCCTGGAGGAGCGGGCTCCTAGTTTTATCGTGCCTTACTTCTCGCCACTATCTAGTCCGTTTTTTTATTTTCGGCTTATTTTTTATCTTTTTTTATCTAGTGTGATTTATCTTCATTCAGTTGTTTATGCCGGTTTTACTTACAGCTAACTTCATACCGTTATTTTTTCACACTTTTAATTTTTTTTAATATTTTGGAAAATTATACTGATATTTTGTTTAATTAAAATTACAATAATATTTCAATTTAATACTTTCTTAAATCAATTCTCAGATCAAGCCCTGAAGAAGCTAGCAGCATGTCTAGGGAAAAGTTGGTAATGAATTTACCGACCCTGTCGAAACCTGAAGAAATTTTTGATGAATTGATTCATAATATTTGAATTGTTAGCAATAATAATTGTGACTGATTCTGCTACCATTTTACCCCACTTATCATTTGAGTACTTGATGTCATTATCTTAAATTTAATTTTTCAATATTGTATATTTACTTATATAAATCCAATATTTAATGTGTCGCAACAGATAAAGCATACTTAGTGTTGAATCCTATTTCAGCTTAAGTAAGATAGTTTTTTTTCATGTAGCTCTCGCCCTGTGAAATTATTTAAATAATTATAGTATAAGAATTAATGATAAAGTATTACTCATTTTTTTTGTTTCAATTATTATTGCTCTGAGCTCGCTGAATCGTATTAATATTTCTCCACCATAGATTTACAAACCCTATAATAGGAAAATATATATGTTCTGGAATAAATGGGGGATGGATTAACTGGAGTTAATTATATTTTGAACTTGTTATGAAAACGATTTTTTTTGAACTTGTTACTGCATTCAATAATTAAACTGTCAATCGCACCATTGTCAACTCAAAGCAACAAAAGGAATTATCACACATTTTTTCATAAATCTTGTTAATTGAAAATTTAAAATTTGGAGAACAAAGTGAGAGTTCCTATTTCCTCTCAGAATTCACTCATACGTTGGAGAATAAGAAATTGTTTACTAGTGGTTAAGTTGAAGGCTTGATAAACAATTTATTGGTGTAACTTAAAATAAATTAAAGAAATATATCTAGACAACATATTTAGTAAAGATTTTTGACTGAGGAAATGTAATACATGCTTAAAATCATATGCTTTGAAAAAAAAAAATATCCAATATTGCCTATGCTATAGAAGTGATCGAAGAAGAATTGATTTTGACACTCATATAACATTACTGACCATATATCCTATGATAACAATTACGAATCGGTTAATCCTTAATATTATTAGTGTTGTTATTAGCCACTAAGGACCCTAAGGAACTAAAGACCCTCCTACCCCTAGGACATTAGCATAAGCTTGCCCTCCCCACCCATCGACTAATTCCCTCGCTGGAGCCTCCAGGAATTATTTTTCTTCATTAAGGGACCCTTTTATGCGCCTCTTGAATAGCCTTGAATTATGAGAGGTCGTTATTATTATATTTTTCGCGGGGTGTTTAGCCTCGCCCGGCGTTGCTTATGCTCTCATTATTCTTATTAATGTCCTTCTCCTTGCATAATAATCCTGGTTTATTAGCCTCATAAAATAAAGATTTATTTTTTCAATTTCTTTAACTAATTATCACTTCTATATAAATATTACATTCATCGTCCTATAATACTTAAACATTTAACGATGGGAACTCCGGTGCTGTTCTGGTTGTTCTCTCCTTGTGATTTGAGAAGCTTATCAATTAAGAAGTAGTAGCCTCACCAATAATATGTTAATGAGAATACACTAATTACTGCTTTGCTAAATTAAATCAAAATTAACTTTTCTTGACTGCACCCCCAACTAATTACATCCTATTATAGTACCTACAGTCAACTAATTTCTTTCTTACAAAATTAATACCTATCTTCTGTTTTCGTCCGTGTACTAAATAACAGCGGAATATTTTAACTATAGAACCTTTCAACAGCTAACAAATTGTTTCAAATATAGAAGATCAGCGTTTAATGGATGTCTTGCTACCCCTTCATAAATTAAAAAAATGTAGCAAATGGTATACGTAGACCCGTAAAGTTAGGTGTTAAAGGTTCGATGGAGAATACAGTACATTAGTGTAGGTCTCACAAAGAAAAAGGTCTCTTATGGCCCCCCAACATCTCTGACCAAGGGCAGCTTAGTTCAAAACATCTGCCGAAAAACAAAATGAAGATATGTCATGTTAAAAGCTTTAAGATTATTAGTCTTAAGCATGTAAAATCAGCTACCCTGTCAGCATAGTAATTTAAAATTATATTAAATTGTGTTTCAGTTTCTTGTTTAATATTCGTTTTAGAGATTTTTTTAATGAAAAGTAGGGTACCGCCTTTCAACCTAAGGGCGGACCAGCCCAATTTTACAATATATACACTGTTCATTTTGTTGTGCTACCTTCGGAACTACCAGATGTTTTAATAGAGGTATTCCCAATACATTTTAGACATTGAAGTTCAATTTAGTAGATATTTTGTACACCCCCTGTGAGATTATTATAAGATGAGTACTTAGTGTTCTTTTGAGATTTTGAGTATTGTGCATTAAAGAAAATAATTTATAGGTATTTTTACAGGTATATTTTACAGATAAAAAAAGGACAATATCTGAATCTTATTTCCCTCCATTATCTATATTAAAATAACAATCCTGAAATCAAATATAAGAATAAGATATAGCTTCTTTTATTCCATTTTTTCCATTTGATTTCATAACCAGTGATATATTTTGTGTAACTGTATAAAGAAGTCAGGAACAGTGTCGTTGTGATTTGGCATTATTAAAAATATTTTCATAACGATCTAATACTTCAAAGGACTAAAAAAAAATAGAAATTCCTCGGTCCCTTAGTGGGCAATATTACACCACGAAAAACATTTTTATATAACAGAAAGATTTCTATAGAATGTTTTCCTACACTCGTTTCTCCTTTTTTTTTGTTGTTGTAATTAAACCACATATACACTTACCATAGTTAACAATGCAGTAAAAGATGTTGATTTATTCATTTTTTTCATATTGAAAAATTTGTTTGTCTTTAATTTCACTATGAGAGATGTATAATGAAAAAATATTTAATATCCCAAATCGTATCTGTAAAGACAATGGAACGAGAGGTAATTAGAAATCGGGGATCTAAATTCCGCGTTATGCAATCTATTTTCAAGCACTTTTAGTGCTTATGCGTACAGTTAAAAGTTCATAGTACAGGTAAAAAAGGTCTTTTAGTGTTCATAGTACAGGTAAAAAAGGTAAAAAAAGGAAAAGATAATATTTTTTTTTCGAGAACTATGATAGGCCAATTAATCCTGACTAGCTACCACCTCAAAAACTAAAAATTATTGAACTGTCCAGGTGAGGCCAAGCCTTATCTCTTGTGTTCATCTGCTGTTTATCACATTTCCCGTCGTTCGTGGCGATACGAAGCGGGCGGCTGAAAGTGCCCGAACTAATTAGACAACAAATAAACTAATTATACGACTCGAATTAACTCAAAAACCCGAGTGTGGTACTGACGATTATCGTGCTCCCTGCGTGACTCACGTGTTTCCTTTTGGCATTAGAAACGGAAATTGTTGATAATTTTTTTCACGTGTCTAAATATATTGGTATTACATATGTGATATCTCATAATTGCAATCTGAGACATATAATAATACTATAAAAGACATTTATTATAATGATTAATGTTCATGAATTACGGTTAACGTTTTTTTTTTGGTGGAGGTTCTGTCAGCCGTCAACTATTGTGTGTACTGATTCTTATACCTAAAAATTACTCCTTATTCGTTTTGAATTAAATCTTATTTTTAAACATTTTACCAATTATTAATATTATGTTTTGTATAAAAACTAGGATTTAACTCTAAACGCGAATATAATATACAAAGTAAAAACAAATTTTAATTAATGGTATTCACTCATAAACAACTCATGAAAAGAGATTACGTTCGAAATGGAAAATATACAAATATAAGGAAGAAATATCGAGATGGAAGGGTATAAATAGAACTGCTGTTATGAATGCGTGCAGGATGCGAAATCGCGACTCAAAACGAAAAATTACTTAAATTTGGATTCCTGATTAATGTTGGGCTTACCAACAAAATTTTGATAAAAAATTTATATTAAAAAGAAAAAAAACAGGTATGAATGGAATAAATTATAATTAGTAATTATAATAAGTGACAATTAATTATATTTATAATTATACTTATGATAATCAATATTTTTATTAAACATCTGAATGAATGGAAAATTATGATATTTTCAATTTAATAATTACATTTATATTGTCTCTATAAAATTTTATTATTAATCATTTAAAAAAAGATTTATAAAACTTTTGCGAAATTAGAAAAAAGCGTACAGAACATAGTAATCTAACGAAAAATGATTAATAACAGTACTTTATAAGAAAATAGAAACAGGATCAGTAACTTGAATTTTCCATTTATTCATATATCGAATAAGAATGTAATTATCGTAAATAATAATATGTATACTTAATCTATGCCAAAAATCCATTTACAGAATTAGCCGCTCTTCGAAAAACATATAATTCTGAAATGAGTCTATGATCAAAGTATCCTGAGACTAAACAAAGACTAATATTTAATTTCATTCCTTTTACACTTTATAAATATTCTAGAATTATGACAAAACCATATTGAACCAGCATGTCCTCTGTAAATGATGTACTGCAATCAGGAAAAGATAGAAACCAACTACATCTTGTTCATTTCTTACAGCACCTTAAATGATATAATTTTTTACTAATCCGCCACAATTTCTTCTGTATGCACTTTAATTTCTCTATGTGTCTTTCTAATTGTTCGTGGAAATCAAAATTCTTTAAATTATTTCAATCTGGTGTTAGAATTGAATATCTATAAGGTAGCTGTCCATTTAATACATTTTTTGAGACCATAAACTGTTATTTCGATCTCTTCATTCTTTGAAAGTCGTAACAGTTTTGTTTTCTTGCTGAACCGCAGAGTGAGGTTGTGCTTTCTAAACCAATTTGTCGACAGTTTCTGGCGTTATTTGAAGTTAGTGATGTCTGGCCTTATCAATGACTTTCTGTTTCGTTGATATACACTTTTTCATTTTTTTGTTTATACCGCTGGATTCACTTTTTTGACATGCATGTCATTTTGTTCGAATTAATAATGTTGAATCGATCTACCTTTGTGCTAAATAACCAATAACAAAAAAATACTTTCCTGACGATACGCTTTTTTTCCAGTTTTTTTATGTGGTATTGTATAGTTGTCCACTTTTTCATTGTAATACCTGCTTAGATTTCTAGAATTTATTTTTATTTTTAACTGACTTTTAATTTTAAAGAATTGTATAATTCGAAACTCATGTTAAAAATACTTTAAATAGCTTAATCATATTCCCAAATAAGTTCGTTATGGCTAAATAATTTTTTATAGAATTATAAATTGTAATTATTCCCTGAACTCCTATTAACCGTGATTTAGGTTATAGTAATATCAATACTAGGTTCCATCAATTACACGTTGGATAGATAATCTAAAGACAAATAACAAACAAAATATGTATTTACCTGTTATATTTCTAGAAAAATATAGGAAGATTGTGCACAGATATCTGTACAAACATGTTATTCCATTCCAATCCAAGAGTAGATTACCAGAATTGTGCAGGATAATTTGCGTTACTATCCTCCGAAAATACTAGTTAAAATGCTCTAAATTTAACAAAAATCACAGTTTCCTGACAATTTTCATACTCACTATTAACAAAAAAGTTTAAAATACAAAATATTAAAAAATACTCTAATTAAAGTGTTGTTTTTTTCTCATTTTTCTAGGATTTATTTATGAATAAACAGTATACTCGTTTCTTGTACAGTATATTTGTATGTTGTTTATTCATAAATAAAATTTGAGAGAATGAGAAAAAAAATACACAACTAATTTAACGGGTTAATAAAAGTCTAAATGCACAAAATGATCACCTCGTCCTGTTTTAAACCGAGCGTTATGAACAATTTTCATTTATTATGGTAATGTGATGTTTTCCGGCACGTACTTGCAATAATTTTATTATAATTATCTTTTCAACAAAGTAGGAAGTTAACGGTGACTTTGTACGTATGTATCCTGTACGAATATTATACATTTAAATGAACTGTAGTTCGTCATAATTTTTATTTATATTTCCGAATAAAGTTATTTTTACTGTTTATCTTGAGCATGCTGATCTGGAATGATTCCAAAACTGTAATCTTCGTTTTATTCTAATCCGTGAGCACTGTTGTGTATTGTCAGCCTAAGAATGCAGTTATAAATAATTAAAAAATTTGCAATATGATCGATTATTTTTTTATTTGGCTCGAACTGATTTTCTTTTTTCGCTGAAATAGGTCCAAAAAGGCTTGTGACGATGTGATAATATACCTATATACAGCAATTTATTTAGAATACTGTTTGTGCATTCCATCTGCTGGAAGTTCACTTCATGTTTTTTTCTTTAAGGGTAAGATAATAATATATATCAGCATTGCGCTTAACGATCAACATTAAAAGTCTTTTGGTATAACACTCAGGCCTGGTTTAGAATGGATTCGCATTGATCCCCCTCACCGGCCGCTAGCAGGTAGGCTCATAGGACATTAAATGCCGGTGAGCATCCGATCGAAATCTGTGGCATTGTAATGTGTTCCGATTGAAATCGTAATTTATAAATTGAATTTGCTTTACTGAAAAGCAAATATTTAACTTATTTTTTAAACATCTTTATCAAGTGAGGGGTTAAACTCACCGCAAGGTAGTGAACTGAGTAATCTACTTAGGTTCAAGTAGTGTATGTATGTACCCACCACGTAAACATTTTAATCCTTTAGAAAAGTTACTATAGTTAGCATTCTGAAGTCTTCATAATTGAGAAAATTCGAACTTAATTACATAGCCTGAACTTGAGTCATCGATATTTTAATGAGCGCATTACAGTCAATGAAAATTGGATTTCTTTAAACTTTTGTTATCACACTGTATATACCAGTGTCTTCTATCTAGAATATACCAATATATATGTACTCTTTAGGAGAAACTAACGTAAAGAGTAAACAGCTGATTAAATAATAACTTCAGAAAAATAGATTATAATGTTTAATATTTATTAAAAACCTTAGTGTTGTACCTCAGTGCCTAAAGCACTGTGCTACTAACCTCAACATCACCGATTGGAAACAAGCTGTACTTATGTACTAGATAAATGAGTAAGGAAGGAAATAGCTGGGGGTGCAGTCAAATTAAACACTAAATAAGTGGGTACTTATTTTATTTTGTGCCGACGTTTCGACCCACTTTGTGGGTCATCTTCAGGGCTAATAAAGAAAAAACAGACAAAACAACAAGACAAAACTGTAAAAATAAATTGCAGTACCAAGTAAATGATAATATAAAAAAGTTTATGTAGAGTAATAGAAATTTAGAACAAAAAAATAAGGGATGTATATGAATAAAAATATTACAGAGTAAATGTACAGAAAGGTGGTGATGTCAAAATTTACAAAGATAAAAGAAGGGAGTAAACAGAAAGTTTACAAAAATAAAAAGTATAAACATCAGAGGTGAGATGTAAAATTATGGAAAAGCTATTAGCCACATCACAATTAAGTACTAGATAATTAGTTATTCTATTAGGGATCGACACTGTATTGAAGTTTACCCACTTGTATATATGGTGAGTAGTCTAAATTAGGGAAATGTTTGGAATTGATTTACACAGTTCTAGAACAAAACACCCTCTTGCACAACCGTTAGTATAGGAACAGTACGCCTACCGTGTATTGGAATCGAAGATCTTTTTGGATTGTAATGGCACAGGTTTAGTAAAATGATGGTTTGAGATCTTTTCAGTTACAACAAAATCAATTGATAAAAATTGTTCTACTATTACTAAAATATCATCATTAACATGTTACTCCATTACAAACTAATATTTTATATTAAGAGTAACTTATGTCACTTTATGCTGATGTGGCTAATCGGAAGATGAAACAGTAGGGGTCCTTAATTCTCCCTATTCAGGTATAATTTGGATAAGGATCTTTAACGAGTACCTGACGCTGCACAAACTGAGCACCTGCATTTTACTTTTATTCCGAAGTACAGCATAAGAAAGGATTTTTTAATCCCTTTAAAAACTTTTAAGCCCACCTTCCGGGCTACGAACTCGCGATCATGGGCGTAGTAGATTGTTATGCTAACCACGACAGTTGACTATTGTTATAAAGATTAAAGCTTGCTAATCGCAATAGTTTTTTTTTTCTTATCATTATTGTTTTATTTAGTAAATCTTCAATGATGGCGTATGATTAATTTAGATCATTGCAATGATAATAGGGGGGATATTTTATGTCTATTTAGAATATTTATTTTTAAATTAATAAACCATATTAAAGTTACTGGATGAACTATATAAAAATGATATAATTGGTAAATATAAAATATAATGACTACAGATAGAGAAGGGAGAGCAATCAGTTTGCAATCAGCGGGGAGCAGTGAATCGAGTTAGTTCCGATAAATGAGCGGGGAGCCTCGGATCGAAGCGAATATTCGCCTTAATGGCGGCGAGGTATGCACTGCCATCCGGATAGTGTAATTGCGTCCCACTGCCTCCTGTATTGTGCCATCGGCATAACTCTCCAACCAGGTATCTCCCCCTTCTAACATTTTTGTACATTCCAGGATATTCAAAAATCCCAAGCTTCGTTTGTATTCTGAGAAATTGAGACTGCATCTAAACAATACTTGTAGGAAAGAACGTTAAGTTATTTTTTTCGATATATAAATTAAAGCAAATCATTAATATTAATTCAGCAATTAATCTACTTAGTTTCAATTATTTTTCTATTAGTTCAATCAAGTCTTCGCACCAGTTTCTTCTTCTTCCTGTGTCCAATCCGTCTCGCACGTTCACTATTAACATGACGATTTTAATTTTATTAGCGGCACTCAAACAGTTGGACATTTGTGAGACCAAACTATTGTCTTAAATTATACAGCCAGGAGTACCTCCTCGGTCCTGGTCTCTTCCTACTTCCAGTATTTCCCTGCATTATCAGCTGCAGTAGACGATAGTTGTCATTTCGCATGATGTGACCCAGGTATTCTGATTTCTGTTTTTTGACGGTACATGCGATTTCTCGATCTTTTCCAACCCGAGTAAGCATTTCTCTGTTGGTTAGGTGGTGAGTCCATGAAATTCGAAGAACGCACCCACATTCCAAATATTTCTATTTTCTTCATGAGCGTTTCAGTCATTGATGGAGCTTCTGTGTTATGTAGGAAGCAGTCCAGAGAGTTATAGCATTTCACCAGTCTTACTTTCAGAGGAATAGGCAACTAAACAAGCAAAAACTATAATTAAATATTTTGACTATCAATATTCGAGTTTTAGGTCTGTTATTTCATATTATATATTTTTTTAACTTTAAATTAATTTTAATTTTATATTTGGGGCTCTACTAAACCATCCAATTCATCTCGTATCCAATCCTTACAATCCAAAATCCTTCGTAAAATCCTCAATGCTGCCTATTATGTAACAAACAAACTCATCCATCATGATCTTAATATCCCATATGTTACTGATTTGGCCCAAACTAGATACCTATCCTTCCACGACAAGCTCCATACACACTCGAATCCTCTAGTCTCTCAACTTGCTTCCCATACTATTCCTGATAACCCTCCGAGGCGTCTGAAAAGAAGATGGCCTCGAGATCATCTACTATACAACTTTATTGGAGTGCTGCCGATGGGTAGTTACTCCACATGTGTTTTTTATGTCATAATGTACATATCAGCAGATTTACTAGTTATAATCATATTATAGTTGTAAATATCAATAAATTAAATTAAAAAAAATAAATAATAATTTTACATAGGTTTATAATATTCATTGGTTTATTTAATGCAAAATATTCAATATCTTACAATTATTGCTTATTGGCTACTTATATCTTAATGAGCTCACTTGGGCGGTAAGAAATAAGGACTTAGCTGAACTTCAATCCTAAAATGATAACGGAGTACCTGGGTTGATTCGCTGTTTGGTGGGCCTGGGTATCCCCCTTTTATAAATATAATATAAAATAGGATGCAACTATTATGGTGATAGAAAAGTAGTGAAGAAAATGTAATTATTAAAATTTATATAATTATTAATAATATATAATAAATTTATATAATATAACACATATATCTGTAATTATTTTAGTATAATATTTTGTTTTTAATTTTTAACCAAATCCTCATATGTAATGTTTTGTGTTGCAGACCCCTACCAGATGTTCGGACCCACGAGCAGCCGACTGGCCAGCTCAGGTAAGACGATTAGCATAAAGCATATCCATACTATACATACTAAGTTAGGGGGAGCATAACGTTCATAAATATGCACCGCTCTTGTGCAACCAGCCCACACAACAATTTAATTGCCGCATTCGTTAACTGTCCTTTCTGCTAGCATGTCTCGTTATATATCTAACCAATCTGCACCGGGCTTGCGTTATTGGTACAAATAATCTTGGGGAGTAGAATGCATTAAACGCTACGTAGGTGTTACAGCTACTAAACTTAGTGTCTCGAAGAACAATAAATGTGTATAATACACACACTTATTTATATAATAATGGCTCTCAGTTCCTTAATATAGCTTATTTAATATATAAGTTATAGCTCTCATCAACTTAATTAATTGTAGCAACTTATTAGTTGTGAAATAAAATACAGGGATGCCATTTTCCAACATTTATGTATGTACTGGGATTGGCGTCTCATATATAGACTATTTTTATATCGGCAGCCCTGGTGAATAAGTGGATAAATCTAATTTTCTCCAAAATAAGTTTCTTGTACTTAAGTTAGCGAAATCGAGTTATTTTCGTAGTTAACTCTCTCTCTCTCTCTCTCTCTCTCTCTCTCTCTCTCTCTCTCTCTCTCTCTCTCTCTCTCTCTCTCTCTCTCTCTCTCTCTCTCTCTCTCTCTCTCTCTCTCTCTCTCTCTCTCTCTCTCTCTCTCTCTCTCTCTCACTCTCTCACTCTCTCTCACTCACTCTCTCTCTCTCTCTCTCTCTCTCTCTCTCTCTATCTATCTCTATCTATCTCTCTCTCTATCTCTCTCTCTCTCTCGGACAAAGAGACTTAACCACTTACTCACCGGGGATGTAGAAATAGAAATTGAATTATTATAGCAATATGATAGCAAATTATCTCTTGTGGGATACAAATATGGTATTTAAAATTTTTGCGTTGGTCATGTAGAAATTCTTACGGCCAATTGAAGACATTATTCTAGGAAATTCTTCCCGTTCTTGAGCGGAAATCAGAAGGAATTCCCAAGCAAATCCCGGAGGTATTTTCCTTTAGCATTAACTAAAGGAAAAAATCTGCCTTTTTTAGGGCAAGATTTTCTCGTTTCGTTTTTCTGACTTTTTTACAAATCCATAACCCTGAATTTAATATAATCTGAATATCCTGCAGGCCTTTTTGTTGGTTTCCACCAACTTAAAAATGCAAAATTCAATTTTTTTTTCTACTTCGACCATCAATGAAGTTTGGAAATGGAAGTTTATTTAAGACATCTCGGATCATGAACCTATACTTAGGTGGTAAAAGAAAGAAATATATTAGCCGGAATGAATGGAAAACTGGAAAATCTATTTCATCTAATACTTGAATATTCAGTAAACATTAAGATCATTCCATATAAATAATTAATTTATAACTTCACTACTTATTCTTAGCCCCTCGAGTTTAAGAGTTAAAGATTTCTAATTAAAAATTGGAAGGATGCTCTACTTTGTAAATTTTAGGAGAGGGATTTGGATGGAAAAGGTTCTGATTTTGTTAGTTTTTCTTCAATGTTCATTTTCGGAAGTCGGAGCTTACCGTATCCTTATAAATTTATTTGTATTTTCCTCAGTCCAGGCTGAGATTTTGAACATCTCGTCCTTATGGAGAAGTGAAAGGTGGGTTTGTACAGTATTCAAAGTGGACAAAGAATTTTATAGGCCTCCATTTGGTGAAATCTGTAACGGTCGGTACATCGAGAGTGATGTGCAGTAACTCTCTTATTGTTTTGTGTAATGTTTCATGTTTTACGGCACAGTTCAGTAAACCATTCTCCATACTGTACTTGACGTTAGGTAAATATTTTTTTATTTTAGCAACTGGACTAATTATATATTTTATCACAAAAAATTGTCAATAGGTACATAATTAACAAAAAAGTCCTGGGTTATTTGTTTTCTAGTTTGGGGTGTAAAACAACTTCGCTTAATTTATCGCCAAGATCATGATTTGGAACCGTGTTTACTATCGTAACTAACTGTTTTGAAATATTAAAATTAAATTAAGTTATTCGAATTTCCATAACAGGGCCTTAGCGTGACGGGAGGCAACGACCCCTGGCGCCGAGTGAATGAAACAGCCGATTTATCCCGGCTCTATTTTCACAGCCCAAATGGAAGAGTCGTTTGATAACCAGCATTGCGATCTTATCCAGGTGACGGATGGGAATAAAAAAATTGAAATCCCAATAAATGATGGGTTTCAATTTTGGGATAGAAATTAAAAAGCTGAGCGGGGCGATGTATTGTCAGCCCTGTCGGGGATGGAAACGTCAAAAAGCCAGTTAAAAATGAAATAGTGGTCCAGGCCAGGGTGGTTGGGGTAATAGAGTAGCGGCGCACCTGCAGTCATCCCTCAACGTTTTATTTTGTTTTTTTTTATCCTCAACACCCAGCCGACAATTCATCTGTGCCTGTTCTCTTTTATTTGGATTAATGAACAGCAGATCTACATTAGATACTACCGGAATACAGAAAATAAAACTACGCTGCCTCGTATTTCAACTATATCGCGCTTGTCTCCAGATAAACTGAATTTAGAGTAAAATAGACATTTCAGAATAAAATTTGAACCGTCTCTTGTTTTATAATACATGTTATATTAGCTTGTAAAAATAAATTGTTATTTTTATTTTTACATTGGCATTAATTCGACTAATACAGGAATATCTTCTTTCATATTGATTTATTGGAAATTTAAACTGTATTATAATAATACTACAAACAAATATAAAGAATAATACACAATGGTATGTGATACAGGCAGGCAGAGAATCAATCCACTGATAGTAATCAAATAACGAATTCAACTTAGAACATCTTTTCTTCATGATAATCCTCATGAATATAGCAGACGTTTTTACTAAATTATGCTACTCCATCGAATTAAATATAAGAAAATATGATATTAAAAGAATTCATAGTTAATAGCCAATTAGAAGAAAGCCCAGTTAAAATAACTCTTGTCTCAAGTATATTAAGAAACGATATATTGGGAAAGAGAAAAAAAACATTTTCCAGTCGGTTAAATTTTTTTTTATCTTTATTTTTCTCTTGAGACGTTTCGACAATATGTCATTTTCAATCTTATCACATTTTTTGTTTTCTGCATCGGTAACGAATCATTTACATAACTTTATTATAGTTACAAGTCTAAAACATCTCCAAATTAAATTCATTTTAATTTTTATTTAAATAAAATTCTAGGGGATCATTTATCCATAGTCAAGAAAATAATTGTCGAAACGTCTCAAGAGAAAAATAAAGATCAAAGAAAATTTAACCGATTGGAAAATGTTTTTTTTCTCTTTCCCAGTATAAGTTATAAAGGAAATGAGGCCAGTATTGAAGAAAAAAATTATAAAAAGAAACTATATACTTAAAAACAAACGAAAGAAATTCCTGATTACAAAACTATTAAAATAAAGGAAGATTTGTGTAAGGATGTAAGAGAGACGAGGCGGAGTCTGTTTAAATACCTTTTGCAGTATAAAGGTCGTGGTTCACGGGGACTGATGAAAAATGACAAGCTCCTTATAGATGGAAAACTTCACACACTGGAAGAACTGGAATCATTAGAAAATAACAAAACCAAGAGACAAAGTAGTGAAGAAAGCTCACCAGAAGTTCATCTAAATATAAATGATAAGGAAAAAACCGGTAAGAAGCCACAGAAAAATAAACCAAAGAAACAACGAGGAAACAGCCTGGATAGATACTGCCCCAAAACGGATCAGAACTCAAACAACTCTTCAAAGAATAGGAGACAGATTAACGGAATTAGAAAATGACCTTAATTAAAATCAATCGGGACATGGTATTTCAGAATGTTATTTATCGATAATCTATAAATATCAATGATAAATATATCAATATCTAAAGCTAATTATTGATAATTTAGAAATATATATGTTAAATTTAATTTTAAATGATTAATTAATATATATGTTAACGAAAGTTATGTGGCAGGAATTAATGCCGAACTTCAGATCCCAATAGAGCTCGTCACTCCGGCAAGTTAGACCTCACTCCCCAAAGGGAAGGCCTATAAAGAGCAAATATGTATATATTTTTGTAAATATTAGTAGTTTTTTTAAACCATTTTATTTTGTTTATATTTCTCTTTATAATAAAGGCTTAATTCATTCATTCATGCATTCTTAATGCTCTGGACTAATTTGCTGTTTGAATTTGGTGTCACTTACGATTGCAATGTAAATATTGAGGGAGTTGTATAAACAAAATTCTCTTTATCTTACATAAATTCATATGGGTGCAACATACGTACGTTCCGGTCCTTGGACAATTGTCGATTTCCTTTGTCAAGCCACCGCAAATTAGCTATATTAGCCATATCCCAATCATATTACATTTTTTCATAAATGATCTTTTGCATTATTATTACATTACATCCTTCTTGCCTTACTTCTTCCATATTGCTTTCCATTAAATAGCACTCTGTTCTAGCTTCATACATTCTTAGGACATTTCCTTACTATTTCATATTCTGGACTCCAGCTAACGGGCAGATAGATAGATCGCCATAGATTTAGTAATCTTCTTAACTTCTTCTTAATCGGGGACCTTGTTACACAGTTTAGGTCCTACTATCCGTCCGAGGAAATTACTATCCCAAAGACGCTTCATTTCATTTTTTTCAATGTTCGTTACCTCTGTTACGAAACATAAACTGTTACTGAATAATAAGCATGTTTTCTTATTGTAAATTCCGAAGCTAGCGCATGACTTCCGCACTCTCCCCCTGGAAGAGTACAAAGGGCATTAACAGTTATTGTTATAAGAACCTATTGATTATAATAGCTATCAAATGGGCCAATAATAAGACCCCGACTACGGGGTCGGATGTGACTCAGTGCTATTTGCCTCTTCCGAGCGATCTACCCCGAAGGCACTCTAATCCGCGGAGCCACTCTGTTGTCGCTAGGGTCGCTGCCTTCTTTCGCATTTCATCCTTCATTGGCTACAAAAAGTGTCGCCACTCTCTTCCAAAACTCCCCGTCATGCCTTGTTAGCTCCTCAGAGTTATATGAAAAATATAATAGATAGTGTTTCTTAAATGATTAGAGGCGTGACTTTAAGTAAGGTGATGCCTTGAAGGGAAACAACTATTGGGTCTTTTTAGTTCAGCGCCCACCAGCTACTTTCAGTAGTAACAGTTATTTTAAAGTAACGACAATTAAAATAAAAAACTAATATAAACCTAATATCTTTAATAATATTAATTGACCTTATATACGTTGTATGGGGAAGGAAATGGACCGAGTGGAGATCACAGAAATAATTCCTTAAATAGTGATAAACTGTTTATTACAAACGGACGTTTCGAGCTACTCTCAGATATTCTTTTGAGTTTACCCAGTTTAGTAAAGTTAACCCCAAAATAGCCATCTCTTTATTTATTGATTTCCAGGATATTGCTATATCTGACAAAATTACTTGAAAAATATCATCCCTGTAGTGTTATTCAATACATATATCATACCGAATTCTATATTATTTTCGTCTCTTTGTAAAGAAAGGATTAAATTAGTGAGTATGACCGCCATCCTGTTATGAGATCTACGAAAATCTTGGAATGATTCATATTTAAATGTGATATAATTTACTCCTCTTAAATTGAGTAAAATTTATAAATTGTAAAAATTATAACAGTACCTACTGTCAGCCTACATTTCATCAATAATTTTTCTATTTTTTATAAATACATATTAAAGAATACTAATTATAATAATATTTGGTTTAAACCTTATCTATGCCAACCAAATGAGTTGATGTATCATCATTTCGACAGTCGCGATGCTGTTACTTCAATCGTATTATCTGGATACATGCTCCGCAAAGCCTTGTTGTATTGCTTTTAGAATTCTCATCTTAAAAATTCATCCTTCTTAGAGCCGTATATAAAACATAATATTTTATCTTTAAATCCTTAAGGCGTACTTCATGCTTTGCAATATCCTGTTAATAAGTTTCGGAGATACAAAGAGCAGGAATGGTATCAGTTTTGCCAACCCTATCATTCGAATTCCTAATCGCCACTCGACAATAGAAAGTGAAAAGTAAAAAATTTTGCTGTAGGGAAATAACAAGCTTATGAGTTCTCAATCTTGCTTTCCTTTCATAAATTTCTTTCATTCTATTCTTGTAGTTAATATTACCCCAAAAGTTTAGTTGTAAAAATGCAGTAATTGTCAATTTTTATTTCGAACTTTTCTTAATACGTACACTTAAGCTAGTTCCATGTTATGTGCCTACATATTATTTCAACTCATTACAAAACTTTCAATGAAATTTTGCACTTTTGGTAAAAAATATTTTTTTTTCCTTTTATGTCTGTATAATAATTAATAGATATTTTTATCGTTAATAATGTTGAACTAACAGAGTGTGTTGATATCCTCAGGTTCTGGCCAGATCCAGCTGTGGCAGTTCCTCCTGGAGCTGCTGTCGGACTCGAGCAACGCCAACTGTATCACCTGGGAGGGCACCAACGGAGAGTTCAAGCTCACCGATCCGGACGAAGTGGCACGCCGCTGGGGGGAACGCAAGTCCAAGCCCAACATGAACTACGACAAGCTGAGCAGGGCACTCAGGTATGTATATTCATAGGTCCTTGGTGGCTTACTTTAACATGATTTTCTGCTAAGAAACTAGACAAGATACGTTACATAACGAAGTTATGCGTAAAAATAATTAAAGCATCCAAGAAACAACTAAGTTCACAAATTCATCGAAAATTAACCAGATCTTAAATTCAGTTCTAAGAAAATCTACCTCGGCACCCTGTACATATAACCGATATGAATGTGTACTCCAGAGGTAGAGACCATATCACATTTTTGTAAATTTGGAGGTAAACCAATTTTCCATAACTTTGAACAATTAAAATTTGTTTCTTCGTTACTTAAAGAAAATTTTTCACTGATCCAGTTATAGCATCCCGTACTCTTCAATCCCATATCACTGACCTTGAAAATCTGTGTCAAAACTGGAGGATTAAAATAAATTCCCACACATTTCATCAAATCCCCTTTACCCTCTGTCCTGAACCAACGACTTTCTGTCATCCTGTATCTTTTAATAACATTCCACTGATTCCAGTAGGACGGGTCCGGTATTTAGGAGTAGACCTTGACAAACGCTTAACTTATACTAGACTGAAACGACAAGAAACAGATCGCCGTTTCAGGCTACTTTTACAACATTTACTAGACAAACGCTCTAAGCTCCCACTTAATTACAAATGACTCATATACATGACAATCATAAGACCCATCTGGACTTACGGAATAGAGCTTTGGGGCTCCACTAGGCCATCGAATTCCATTCTTACAATCCAAAATCCTTCGTAAAATCCTCAATGCTCCTTACTTTGTTAAGGGCAAAGTAATACATAATGACCTTAATATTCCGTTTGTTGCTGATTTGGCTCGAATACGATATGAATCTTTTCATGACCAACTTTATTTCCATTCAAACTCCTTTGTTTCAAACCTCGCAACCTCTTCAACTCCTGACAATCCTTCGAGGCGTCTGAAAAGAAGATGGCCTCGTGACCTTCTAAATTGAACTTTTTATTTAAGTACTACCACTGGGTCATGCTTTAAGCACATTCAAAGAGATTCGCAAGATAAAATCGTATACTTCACAGAACAAACAATTTAGACACGATCCTTCTTCAAGTTGTACAATTTTATAAATAGCCTTAATCGTACTTGGAAGCGGAGTGGCTCAGGGGTAGAGCACTGAGGTGCCATCCCGAAAATCCTGGTTCAAATCCCGCTGCGGGCAAGACTTTTATTTAGTCTGTTTGCAACCGGAGATGGGTCATATAGGATCTAGGATCCTTCTGGGGCTCACCCAGCCTCTATAAAATGTAATCAAAATAGGGTACCCAAAATAATGGGGGAAATCTGGCGTTTGAGCGTGACCTAGGACAAGTCACCTCCTTGCAAAACCGCTGTCCATGAAACAGTTCAGTCTCTACCAAGTACTGAGCCCTAGGCCCGTTCATGGGTTGTAGTGGTACAGGTCTTCTAAGGTTTTTAATGGCTATTTATAATGACAATAATAATGTTGAATACTGCTCAGACTGGGCCGTGTCTCGACTCGTTATATGAAGTCTCCCATTCGAATCGGAAGACCTTAGACCAGCGATTTTGGTCTCAGCAGCGGCTCCGCAACTGGCTAGTGAGACCAGGTTAGACCACGTCTCTGAGACCAGGTTAGACCACGTCTCTGAGACCAGGTTCAAGCAACGATCTAATATTGTGGACATAGCTTAAGGGTTATGATTCAACAATACCGAAAATAGAAACCCATACTTTAGCTATAGGAAATGTTACTTGGATACTTCTTTTCCAAGCTGCCGATTACTAACCCACGATCCTTTTCGTGACATGTGGTCCTCTCTCCTGTCGAGAAATGGTTCTTTATTGTTGCTTGGAACACATAAATAGCATAAGAGAATTCATCGGTTACCTCTTTGGCACCCACTGAGCTCTTTTTTTAACAATAGCCTTTTTTTGTAAAGAATAGAGGTGAAACAATCGAACCCGAAACAAGTTACAAGATTCAAGTTGTTTAAAATTCCGTATCGCATCACTCTTTCATCTTCCACATAAACAACCGGCTCTCACTTAATGCCTAATTCAGACCATTTTAAAACTTTATACGTTTAAAACTTTAAAAAGCTCCAAAACATTCCACTTACAAAAGAATAGTTAAAATTATAAACTGTGATCCAAGAAAAATCATCTCCCTTCACAACTGTTGTCCTTGAAACAGTACCACCTCTACCATGTACTGAACCGAAGACCCTTCATGAGCTGTATTGGTTCAGTTTTTTTTTCTTATATATTGGATTTAAAAAAATTAATTAAAGGTGAGATTTTCATTCTAAGGCTACACCTACATTGGATCCGATTCGGTGCGACGTGATTCTATCACATACTATGTTGGGTTGTATACATTATACATATTTTACTATACATTATAGTAAAATATAAATGTATTAAAAATAATTAATAAATAATCTTAATTTTATAAATTTAAAGAACCAAATGTTATAACTCTTGATATATTTCAGTCATTTGGTTTGCTTGCGGCGTCTCATCGTATCGCACTGGATCCAATGTAGGTGTAGCCTAAGTAAGTTCTTCTACGAGCATCACCATCCCCCTTTTTTTCCTTTCATGCAATGTCACAGGACTTTCATGTGGCCTCTCACACATCAAGTTAACTATTGGGATTGGTATATGCGTGGATAAAGAAACTAAGTTAAGAATACGATTGTCTGGTTCCTATTAATCGGCTTATTGCTATTGTCAGTACGGTCTTATTATGCAAAAATCCTAACATCCGTAATAAACGCCTGATCCCATGACACGGTAGGGATCACTGGCGTTGACAAATAGCGGTGATGTATGAGGTAGGCTAATGGCGTAATCAGTGAATGATCATGGCACAATATAGGCCCCTGAGGATTAGTACTGCCAAATCCCAATAGAGGGCATTATTAGCTAACCGGGGAAATCAACAGGGTGCCCCCCTCATTTCAATTTAAAACAAATTGTAGCACCCTCCTCCGGCACCCCTAGGGACCAATCGTTATTCCCTCCTCATTTCGTCGCCTTCCCTACATCGCCAAATCGTTTCTACAGTTCCACCTTTACAACTATCGAACACTAGCGGATTTAGTTTATTTATTGCATGATTGGTTTTTCTTCTTTATATTTGTGAAATATTTTTCGAAATAACAATTCCTATTGAATGTACCTGTGAATTGTATTAAAATTAATACTCAAAATGATAGATAAATATATAAATATACATGATACAATGCTCCAGGAGCTATTGAAAGCTCCAAATCATCGTTTTAAATTATTCAAAGGTTTTAGAGAATTTTTATTACTTATAATTAATTGGAGATCGGGGTAGCTATGTGGCTTGAGCGCTGAGTTGCAATGCCGAAGGTTCCGGGTTGTGGCAGATAAATTATTTAATCCGTTAACAGGTGTGGTTGGACCCTGTAGGACCTGACGACCCTCCTGGGCCTCACCCAACCTATATAAAGTGGGTACAGTCTCTACTATACCGCCTCTACTATGTACTGAATCCACAAGACCCTTCGTGTGTTGTAGTGGTATGATTTTTAATTTTTTTAAGAATTAATTGCCTAATTAGGAAGTGTTGATGAAGTTTGTATTTATTCCGAGACAAGCCAGCTATGGATTAACCCCATTTGACACCTATGATTTTCAAAAGGTTTAATTGTGATGTTGATGTACCATTTTTCAAGTATACATAATACTTACTTTGCTATTAAACAAAATTCACAATATTATAAAAGTTTTAAATTTCTGTAAAATATTCTTTGACTCAAAAGTTCTTCATGTAATTAGAATATCGGCACCCCTGGTGAAGAAGTGCTTAAGTCGAATTTTGCTAGAGTGACTTAAATGACTTGAGGGAAGCGGAATCGTGTCATTCCCGTAGTTTTTGGCTTAAAATTGTTACAATATAAGCAGTAACTCCATATCTTACCAATGCCTGACTGAGCTAACTATTCACAAAAGAAATTACACAATTACATGCAAGAATTTTGGTGAAAAAAATCGACTTAACCACTTATGTACCGGTGCTGTAGATACACAAGTTAAACTTAAACCCTCCTCATATTTTTACTGTGATAAAATTACTCATATTTTACTCCCAAATGTCTTAAATAGTATTACAAGACCGTCATTTTTTCCAAAGGGATAATTTAATACATCAAAAAATTAATTGCAAAAAAATTCAGTCAATGTCCAAATTAAAAATCGAAGACGCCGGAGGACATGTGACTGACTCGACACAGATGTGTTGATATGAAAAGACTCCTGTTATTAAATGACAACAGTCCTATTATTGGGAATTGAAGAGCATTGAATTAGAGAACAGTGTTGCCATGGGGGCGTGGTGAGGGATAACGTACTTAGGAAGGGGTGCATTTGCATCTCCCTCATCCCTAGCAGGTGCCTTAGGTGTAGTTGTTATTATTATTATTTTGATATTGCAGTTTATATTCATCAAGAGCAACATTGCATTGGATTTCCATGCAAGCAGGTTATAGCTGCGTGTTCAGCTTCAACGCTCAATCATAAGTTTCCCCTCAGCCCAATTTATAGCCTTACCCCCTCTGTACAAAGTATGGACATCCCACGTCTACTGAATTATTTTCGATTAACCCTCCTAATACCGGGTGGGGTCGCCAATGACCCCAAGCTCATATTTTTGACTCTCCTTCAAAAAAAGCAAAAGCAAAGTCATGCTCACGAGGGTCTAGGATATTTATCCTTAGACTATCTGTAACTCGAAGAGTAGAGCCCAAATGAATTTCTTGGACAAAATAAATCACTGTGGATTGATTTTTTTCCAAAAAAACGAGGATGGGGTCCCGGAACGACCCCAACTGGTTATTGTTAGCCTTATTTCAGATCGCCGAAGTCACAGAATGTGCTTTTTCAGGCTCTTTATATAATTTCCTAGAAGAATTTTCCCATTTCCAGTGTCGGTTTGCCAGTGTGGGTTCCTATTGACGCCGTAAATATTTATTATTATAGTTAAGTAAATATTTTCTGGATGCCGTTCAAAATTTAATGTTCTGTCGTCGGAAATCTCTCTCTTTTGCACCCTTTGTTCAGAAGCTATGATTTTTTTGATGTGTTTAAGTTCCTTGATATTTTTAAGATATATTAGGAACCTACTAAACGAAAGAGAGAAACGGTGGGGGGGGGGGTAGATTCTTCAGAACTCTAATTGTGGAATTTCTGTCATTTGCTTATTATCACAGCGGAAACATCCTCGAAAATGATATAGAGAAAAAGCGTGACATCATTGCCCATTACAATGACACGAAATGAGAAGTGTCTTATTATGATAGATACAATACGATAGATATTGATGTAGTAAATCCATTCGTCTTTGGATTGATCTACATCTGGAATGTAAAAAGGCTTATCAACAACATTTTTTTTAACTTGAGCTCGGATAAAAATTCGCTGGACCCATGATTCAGAAAAGGTTGTATAAAGAGGGCGCGGTATTACTTATGCTCAAGAAAAAATATAACTACTTGTAACGTTTGCAATAAATATATTTCTAAAGAGCACAGAACCACAACCTATACATCCTTTCGTTGTAAGTGGGTAAGTAGGTTCTCTTGGAACATGTTTGTTGTTCAATAGAATGAGTTATTTTCAAAATAAATCAAATTATACATTTTAATAGTTCAAAAATGATTGCTATTACTTTTCTACAGTCCCTTTCTATCAGAATTATAAGCAATGACTCTTAGATGGATGATACCATTGTAGCTGATGGCAGAAAAAAATGGGGTCCTCCAGGGACCCCTCCTGGTATTACATGAACTTTTTTCACCCTGTATTAGGAGGGTTAAACACTCATGTGACAAAAAAACAAAAAAAAAAAAACATTCTTAATTACCAAATCGGAAGAATTCAAATTTCAATCACTTTAATTTAAAATTTTAGATACATATGACGGCGGTTAAATCAACTCCCAGTTGTCGCCTTTGAGAAGATATAATATTGCTCTGCAGTTTTCCTCGATTTCTAAAAAGTGTTTGATATTGTTTGGGAATAAGTGTCTGTGAAAAATAAAGCCGCACTTACCTTCTATTCACTTGTGACATTTTCCTTACTTGTCGTTACACACCCCCTTTGCTATTTGCACATCAAGGCGGGTTTGTAATACTCTCACATCTTTGAACACTCTAGCTCTCCCATCTAAAGCTTCGCTGACGACCTAGTCATTCTGTTTTTATATTTCAATCCTACCAGAGCATTTATAGCCAATCAAAATCAGTTTATGTACCTATTAAATTAATTCCACCACAAATGGAAAATTAAAATGAAACTTCATGCCTGCCCATTAGTAAAACTCAAAATTCTTCGATAAACTACATAAGATGTCTCTGACGACACTTACAACCAAACACTCGCATTTAACATAACATCTCATCTAAACCTAGGGCGTAACTGTTAATAGACGTGATAAGGGTAGCTATAGGACAGAAAGTAAAAAATATGTCGGATTCGTAATCATGAAATTTTAAATTAATTAAACAATTAATCGATTTTAAATCAAATCTCCTCAATACAATAGATAATTTTCTTTCTTCCCTTCTCCTATTCTCATTAGTTCCTTCCCTTTCACGTTTTCGGCGGCAATATCTATGATTTTAATAATTTTGTTTGCTTTATGAATCAACAAAATATCCGGGCGCCTGTGTGGACCGTGATTTATTGTTCTTCCCAATAAATTTGTATTTGATTGTGTTGCGCTAGCTAGTATCTCCGGCTGATATCTCGGCACCTCATCCTAGCCCAACAGTCCTGATGATCTGCACTTACTTTGGTGGTATACCCTTGCTGCATTATTATGCCTGATCAAGTAGTCCTTTACTGTTATTGCTTATATTTTGTTACATGTTTGGTTGCAGGTACTATTACGACAAGAACATCATGACGAAGGTACACGGGAAAAGGTACGCCTACAAGTTCGACTTCCAGGGCCTGGCCGCCGCTACCCAGCCGGCCGCCACGGACCCCGCTGCCTACAAGTACCAG
Organism: Troilus luridus; assembly: GCA_964056705.1. Taxonomy (NCBI): domain Eukaryota; kingdom Metazoa; phylum Arthropoda; class Insecta; order Hemiptera; family Pentatomidae; genus Troilus; species Troilus luridus. The sequence continues at coordinate 163,754,464 of OZ057412.1, forward strand.
AGCGACCTCTTCATGTCCTCCTACCACCATTCTGCAAAGCTCAACTTCATGAGTCCACATCCCATACCCTCCTCATCGGGTGAGTAGCTGCTATGGCAACCATTCATAAAACAAAATAATAACTGCTTAATTGCTGTTGTGATATTTTTAATTTAGATGGTTGTAGGAAATGCGGTCAGAGAAAAGAAATTAATTAAAAATTAAGTTCAGATCTTCCGACTTACCTTATTCAATACTAAAACAACTGTTACACAACAAAAACTTATATAACGTATATAATCGACATGCATCTGGACACCAGTTAATTCATCTGTCTGCTAGCTAAGATCAAAAGTGTTAAGTACCACACTTAATTCATCTCTCTGCTAGCTAAGATCAAAAGTGTTAAGTACCACACTTAATTTTAATTTAGCCACTTTTTAAGGAATACCTCTAAAATCTTCATGAATGGATTTTTTTAAGTACACACCGCTATCATTATGGTTTAGTCCAAACCAAATCAACGATGCTGCCATACATACTCAATTCACAAATTAAAACCATAAAGTTAGGGAAGATGTTATTAGCATTGAATGAAGTTGAAATAGTCTAATTAAACTTTTGTTTTTACTGATTTTACTAAATTGATGGAATTTAATCCCTGAACCCCATTGCGCCTAACAAAGAATTTTTAGTTACTTGCCAGTGTGTCTGGGCCACACTCGCTTCTTGAACAAGTCTTGTATCTTTTTTTTTTTTTGTAAGGCATCGTTACTTGATGTCTATGTGCTGAAGCTGACACTCTCTGTGAAATAAAAGAAATGTTTTAGCAAAAATGGCTCTTCTTTAAATAAAATTCAACTCTCTAGGGTGAAAAAAGGCTGTAATTGATTTTTGAGCTTCAGTTCTACATTTTTAAGAACAATTTTAAATGCTATCTCGTGATAGCGTGGGTTGGGAAACCTCCGATTAAAGAAACTCCTTGCATTTTTTAATTCTCTGTATAGAAATATTTAATCTCACCAGCAATCCCTGTTTCAGAAACTTTTCAGACTCATTTCGGATTCTGTCGTAATGTATCCAATAATACTGGGAATGTATTCTTATAATATTAAGTTTGATTGTCCAACCTGTGAGTAATGAAATATTTTGTAGTGTTTCTTAATTGGGTCAGTCCCGAGTGGTATGTCCAAGTGTTTGTACAATGATTTATTATTTATATAGAAGGGACAATGAGATTTAAGGCTTTGCCACTGTAGTTTTACATTAGGACGAGCATGCGCATTTTTGGCAACAGTTCTATAATAGGGAAAAAGAATGAGAATCCAGTTGATCTATGACGTAATAAGCTATGTTATTTCAAGGAAGAGAACAGAAGGCCTGTAAACCGTCGTTTCTCTGAGATCATGTTGCCCCCAAGCCCTGAAGGATAATTAGGAAATGAACTTTTGGGCCCGGAAAAGGGAGGGAAAAATGGTGGCAAAACTGAAGAAAGAAGAAAATTAGCGGTGGCTAACAGAGCGGACCGGCCCCGGCAAATTGGATTTGGAAGAGGACAAAGAGGATAGAAACAAGAGTACAAATTGAAAAGCTAACGGGGCAAGGAAAGCAGATAGCCGGATCAAAGGCGTCCGCAATTTCCTCCGCAGGTCCTCGTCAGAGCAGCTCTTCGTCGCCTCATGAGTTATCCCAGCAATATAATGTCCTTATCGGGAGATAGCTCGTCCCGGGGGGTTGTGTCAGCGGGGGTCGCGTCCTTTTGTTAAGAGGATATCTTTTTTATGAATTTCTTTTTCAAATATTGTATGACAAAAGTAGTAATAGAAACACAAAAATACGTTCGTAATGAATGCTCAACCTTAATGCTATTAGGACAAGATTTTTTTCTATGTGTGGGTGTCACTCTGTCGATTTAATTTTAGTTTTTTATTAAGTACTAGAGACCCGGCTTCTCACGGTTTATATGGCATATTATGCCTACATGTTTTGTCTGTTGTAGGACCGCATCAGTTTGTAAATTAAATCTCATATAATGTCTACACTAGATGAAGTATTTACTGTATTTTATTATGTAGATTGTATAAACATAAAAACAAATTAAAATAATTCTTTATATAGGATTTAATTTTCACGGGCGTTATTTTTTTGCGATAACTTCTAAGATATTCATGTAAATTATATGGTATAAAATATTATAATAAAGGTAACTAAAGTATTTAAGTTGACAACCATTGATACTGTATCCGTCTAAATAGCTTTTTGATTACCACATTAGACGTAACTAATTCTTTAGAACATATAATGGGTATTGTAAGGTATCCTTATAAGGTCTATAAAAGAGGAATATTCCTCCATGCACTGTTTTGTTATATCACAAAGGAATTAGGCAGTGTCCCAGGCGGGTTGACTTTTTCCAACACTTCCAACAATTATATTATGTTTCAAATAATTTATACAAAACCTTGACAAATTATATACCTAAACCTTCCTCGTGAATCACCCTATATATTGGTAAATTCTTTAAGAAATCTTGATCTAAATAAAAAAAAAAAAGGTAGGAAGAAGAATATTGTCTAAGGAATCAGAGAAAAAAATTTCTTTAGGCCTTTAATTAATTATCAACTCTTTCAGGCGTCGAAATTGTCTCTGAAAAAACTGTTGTATATATAATTAGTTCATTGTTCAATTTAATTTTAAAATGGAAGGAAGGAAAATATTTTTAAATAAATAAGCTCTATCAAAGAAAAAAAGAAGAAAATTAAAAAGGAGACAGACTGGAATGTTATCAGAGAATTCTACGAAGGCAAGTTGTCATTTTCCACTGATTACTTTCCGAGGCCGATTGTGAAACAAAAGACTGCTTACTTTGTTGGAAGGCATTTTAAAATGGTACAACGAAATGATATTTATTTGAAAACAGAATGTGTTATAACTAGGTGTGCTTTGTTTTAACTATTCTTGTTTAATTTATTCGACCATACAATACTGAATACTCATGTATTCTCAACAGTATAGCTGACGTATCATCTATAAGGACAATAACATACAAATTAATAAGCATTTTTACATAATGCTGAAGTTTAATGTTCGAATATATGGCTGAGATTCAACAATTTGAAGATGATTATTCACATTGAAAGGTTTCCTCGATTTAATTACACATTTGATGATGAACAATAGTAAGCACTTATTACTTGTCCACTTAGAGAATTTTGGGTTACTTACAGAAACCCTTTCATTATCTTGTATTAGCTAAGATCAGCATTAATGTATGTATCTAAACTATGCATTTACTCAAGAAATAATTCTTTAAGATTATCTTGGATCTTAGAACTTTACTTCAAATTAAAGTCCCTGATGATTTATAATTAGATCTTAAATTCTACGACGTCTTTAGCGAAATTGTTTTGTTTAACTACTATCGTTAAAAAACAACATTAATCGTTTACTCATGATTAAAAAGCTTGCTATTGATTAAGATCTCTTAGGCAATATTCTACGAAAAAAAACTTTAATAAATCATATATTTTTTGAAAATCATATTGCATAAAAAAAAGTTAGAATTATATGATACTACATTATTACATTAATTATAGATTATGTCTGTGGCACCTGTGTATCGTGTGCTAAGTGCGAAAATTGCGATTTTAGGAAAACTGAAGTGATTGTTTGAGATTTTTCCAATCGTCCAGTTAAAAAAATCCAAATTTGTGGGGCTTAAACTCTTGATAGTACATTTCTATTTATGTTGGTAAGGTATGTTTCAATTTTTGCCAATATTCTAATATTTAATACTAATCGTTCCAAAAAAATCGAACTCTTAGTCCGGATTACACTAATCGATTTTGTGTGAAACGGGCTAAGTGTTTGATGTTAACGTGATTGACCTCTGAAAGCCAAGTGCTTAACAAACTTTCAGAGTAGAGAAAAATTAGGTATACATTAAATAATGTTTTTCCTTTTTCAAAAATTTATTTTTATGACATTTTTTTTTACATAAAAGAAAATAATATACATGCTTAAAGAAAAAATAATTATTTTATTGGTAGTTTTTAAAACATTGAAAAAAAATCACTTACAATTTTCTTTCATTCGTCTTCTTCTTCACCTAATTCTGAGTACACATCCGTACCCATTTTCGTGGGTACACACTTAGATATAGATTTCAGCTCTTGAAATCCAGTCTAATTGCTGGACTCATGTAGGGAAGATCTTACAGATCTTTCTTCTTTTCTGCCGCTATCGGAACTGATTCAACATATCTGATTGGTGGCTCTAATTTTTGTAGCCTGCCCTTTTTCAAAAAACTTACTGTTTTAAAATTAACATTTATATCGCGAGTCGACTTGTAGTAGAGAACCCCGCCCTAAACTATCTTTGTTATAAGAAGCATTCTTGCGTCAGCCTCCCGCTGGTCAGCCCTGAAGATGACCCACAAAGTGGGTCGAAACGTCGGCACGTAATTAAAATAAGTAACCACTTATTTAGTGTCTTATTTGACTGCACCCCCAACTATTTTCTTCCTTATATCTTTGTTATAGTTAAGCCATCTTACCTTCCCCCCAATGCATAGTGCCCTCTTCATTATCTTTGTTTATTAACTAAGGCGGTTTTAAAAGGGACGAAAAATTAAAAAAGTTGGAACTCTCCATCTATATAACAATAAATTCCTTTTTCTTTCCAGTGTCCTGGAATAATTGAGCCAAACCATGGGGATGTTCAATTTGGGATGTTTCGGGCCCTTTGAAAGTTTTTTATTTCTTCTCAATTAAGGCATGGGAGGTGTCCCAATCCATGTGGGTATGGCTAGGGATTAAAAACTTGTGATTTATCTGTTGTAGCGTATTAGAATTTTGAAGGGCTTCCCAGCACATAGATGCGATATGGCTGTTTTTGTTTTGTCCCGGGCAAGAGTCATAGTACATAGTTACTGACACAGAAGGATCAAGTTTAGAATTGAAATAGTGATACAGACAGGTATACGATTCCTCCAAAAAGGTTTAAAAAGCATTTTTGGCAAATCTTTATTCGTGCGCCATCAATTAAAACGTTATATTTAACCGAGATATGTTTCCTGGCCGGTGATCTTGATCATTTAGGCTCTTGAAAGTTTGGAAGTCCCGCAATATAGTTCAGCCTTCGAGAAAATCTTCAATATTCCAATATTTCTGAAATAATTGTTCCCTTTTGTCAACACCGATTAAAGAGGACATTTGTTCCGGCACTCGCCCAGGTCTTTTCCTCCTCTGTTCTTTACTGTTTCCCGGAGTTAGTGGTATATTCCTTTTTCGTTCCTCTCGTTTTTCTCGTGTGTCTCCTTTTAATCCTCGTTTTCTCAAAGTCCTCTTTTTTGTTAAATTATTGTTGGATGGGTTACCTGGTGGAGAATCGGAGTCACCATCGACCTCATTTTGGTTGTCATTTCTATCATTGGCATTTTTGGTCTCTAGATTTGTAGAGCTGCTGAAACCTTTAAAAAGAATTAACACCGTTACCCATCAGCTTTCAAGAAATATTGCAAGTTCAGAAACTATTTAATTTTGTTTTTTGTACAAAAAAAAAATTAATATTTTTGGCATAAGTGTATAGGTAAGTAGGTACTATTAACACAATTTTATCATTATATAACTTTCCGACGAACCTATAATCTAATTATAAATTAATGACTTACTGTTACGAGTTGTATTCTTAGTTGCTTGTTTTCTTTTAATTCTTTTTGGATGGGTAGGGATGTCAACATCGTTGGAAAAAAGATTTCGATCTTTCTCTTGAGTTTCGATCTTCAATTGAGTACTTTTTGAAAACATTGTAAGTGTGAACACAATCGCAACATGCGAGATACTAAGATAATATTTTATAAATTCGAAGCCTGGCCTCTCCATTTTGGGAGGAAGGAAAGTTTAAGAAAAAATAATTTTAAGGGACTGCGAGGAATACTTAAGAGAATACTTAAAAAAAATAAATCAATAAAATGTTATAGGAAAAGTTGCATCCGGCGTTGGTGACTAACGGGCCAAGTGCTTCATTTGAAAAAATTTACACTTGTGCAAAACGAGCTGTCTTCAAACAAGCAATAACATAGCCCACATTTCACTAAGTATGTAGCTTGTCGTTTTGTGCAATAAGGGCTTAGTAAACTTGACACGTTTTTCACAAGTAAAAGTTCAAGATTGGAGTATCAGCCCATGATTCACAAAGGAATGTCCTTCATTGCAATGGACGTAACACTTAGCCCGTTAGACACAAGGAAAGAGAAAAAAATTACGATTCTGGTGATGTAGATAGCTCGATATTTACAAAATTCGGCTTAGCCCACTATGCACAGGTGCCACAGGTGTTATTCCATACCATAGCTCTTATAACAGAGCCCATTACAATCCTATTAATGTAATATTTTAAATTAATATGGTTAAAATATTTTATTGTGCTTTGCTAATATAAATATATAATATTGCAACAATCTAGGGTACTCACTTCACAGGTATGGTGATCCAACACTACCGAGCGATCAAAAGGTTTCATTATTACAACAGTATGTTTTTTCTATTATTATAAGTAAAAAAAAAAAAAATAACGAAAGAAAAATAATAAAATAAAATAAATAAATAAATATGAAAGAAAAATAATATGTTGTATTTTTTAAAAATATTTTTCCCCCATTGGCATTCACTTGAAATAGATAGTTAAGTGTACTTTTATTTTAAAGATATCTCCAGCGTAGATATTGGACACTAACTTATAAAATAATATATAGGGTCATGTTGGAGATTCAATCGACTCAACCCCTCTTCTAACCTTTTGAGCCGAACTACGGGATAACATACGCTAGAGCGATCCTGGATGCAGTCGGCTGGAAGCTGTAGGCAATATATCTGGGTGTATCATATCTCCTTGCAAGAAAGGGAAGAAAGGAAAGTGGGAGATAAAGATTTACAGATGTAATGCTGGGGGAGATTTTCCAGTCGTTAGGGAGGGACTAACGCAATAAATATCGGAGCAAACAAAGGCCTTCTCTGCCCCTGCGACTATTTACATGAATCATTCATGAGATACCGAAACAATGGAACTCTCTTCTCGGCTCTTCAGCTGCCTTTTTCCGTCTCTTCACCTTGACGACTTTATTAGTCATCCGTTCATGTTTTCTTTTCGAGGGTCAATGATGCCTCGGCAACTTAACTTCCTTAGCTTATTGATTTAACTACTAATGAAGATTCTCAGATTCTTCCATTGTAACTTTCCTTTTACATGTACTGCCAACTACAAAATAATTTGTGTATTAATAAATGAAAATAGTTTGTGTAATTTCCTTCTACGCCTCTAAGAAATAATTCGTAGGATATTTTTACCAATATAAACAACAATATTTAATAAGAAATATGACCTGAAAAGCCAAAGTGGTTATTGGAACGAGATGAAAAACGAACTTAAAAGTCTTGAAATTAATTATGGGGATTGCTTAGGCCGAGAGGGATTTAGGAGCCGACTCGGGGTTATTGTGGAAGAGAGAAAAATGCATGAACGTGAGTGTTGGACGGTGGAGAGAAGAAGGCAACATTTGGAAAGAATGAAGGTTTATTGGAGGAGAAGAAATAATGGGCGAAAAACAGGATATCTGGTTGATCCTTTGCCCATTCCCAAAAACAAAAAAACAATATAATTAAATAATATGCTGACTAATAATAATGATCAACTAGCTTCTTTTTTTCATATTGACCACATACGATCACGCAACAACATTATTTCTTTCCTTGCCCCTAGAGTAGTTTCCCTGCCTCCAGCATTCCTACACGCGTTCACTAGCATGTTTCCTTTAATTTTATTCCTTTAATATCCAACTTCGTCCAATCTACCCTGGTTTTTCATCCTGAAACCCATCCAAATTTTTCACTTTGCTCTTAAATTAACTTCTTTCGAATATGTGAGACTTTATGATGCTAAACTTTTCTGACACTTTCCTAATTTCTTTAATCTTTAATCCACATAGTGGTCTTGTTCTTCTTGAATTAGTCGAAAAATTGTTTGATCAATCTGTGCTTGTTCATCAGGTATGCTCCAGAAGTGTTAGACTTCTCTTCCCCCTAGATTCTATCTACTCTCTGGTAGATTTCTCAGTTACTTCGCAGATTCTAACCGTCTTCAAACTGAACGGCACTCGTGTTTTTTTTTTATTATTCTTCCCAGGACCTTCAGTTTTTTGGCACTGCCTGTTGTAGATATTTTTTGTTAATCCATGGCCTCTTTTCGACTTTAGAATCCCATCTCCAACAGCTGTTTTTTTCTCATCCATTCTCCTGTATAGTCTCTCCCAGATTCCTGGAATTTTTTTACATTTTTAATCAGACCTTTCTCCGTGTTAAGGATTGGTCTATGTTTATCATTTGTCTTATGTTTCATTTTCTATTATGACTCTTTTTCTGTTCATGTTTGTTCTTCTAAAGGATCATAATCCCAGAATAAAGTATATACTGATGAGATTGTAATTATAATTATAATTATGATAATTATAATTCCCAAATAATATTGTCCTTCTGTCCCTCACATATCTCAGTACTATATTCTATAGTAATAGGTACGGGTATATAAGAAATATGTACTGAAGCTTCCGAAATATTAGCTATGATTAAATTATGTCTGCAGCTAAGACCACCAGAAAAATCATGGTTGTATTAAACTCAGAGCTTATTCACACTTAGGTAGGATAACTTTAAATTTCGACAAAAGCACCCCCACGAAGACACTATTAGCTACGCAAACATACGAGGGCCGATATTGACCGATTTAAAGAAGGGACAGGGAGAGCTGTTTGCGAAGGCTGTGTCAATATGCCAGATGCAAATCTCCACAGAACTAGCCTAATTTCCAAAGCGTCGTGTCGCTGCCAGAGTGCCAACCACTTGAGGGCTCTCCAACACCGACCCACCGCCCCACAGTATTCCAATACCACTTCATCTACCCTTCTTAGCTTCGTAATACCTTGCTGTGCATATGTTTTATGTTTGCATAAATGTTGATTTTTATGTAGAAATGTATTCTATGATGTATAATATAATATGATTTTACTCATATCAAATAATAAATAAAAATTAAACTTTACTTTAAGATTTTTATTAAGAGCTGAAAATTAAATAAGAAGAAAATTGTTCATGCTTCCTGTCGTTGGAATTTCTATTACGTTCGTACTTTTAATGACTACATCTGAAACATTTATTTAACAACAAATAAAACAGTCTAATGCAGAAGAAAATCAGTTGATGGCTGCTTCATTAAATTTGCTAAGGAAATCAGCTCTGCTTGATTCATTACATTTGTTCGATCATTACAATTTAAATAACTAACTAACTGCTGGGCGCAGTAGACCTATCACTCCCTGACGAGCTTCCGCCACACCTCTCGGTCCGTCGCCTTCTCTCTCCACCTAGGCACCCCCATGTTTCTCAGATTCTGCTCAACGCCATCAATACAATTTGTATATATATTTTTTAAAAACTGTAACAATACAATCCATGAAAAGGGTATTGAGGTCTGTACAAGGTAGAGTTTGTAAGCCCATGGATGTGATTAGAGTGGATAGGCTGATATTTTTTACACAAAAAAACGATTATTCTTATATTACGGATGGACTGTACACACACACATAGATAAAATCACAGATAAAATAAGAAAACGAAGGATTCAGTTCAAAGAATACCTAAAAAGATTACTCTTAAGAAGAATGACCAAAACAGTATTAAATTATCTTTAAAAACTGAAAATGACACATGGGTTAAGGAGACTGAAAAGTACATTCCATTGCTTGAACTCAGTCGGAATGACAGTGAAGGGCGTTCTTCACTTAGGAAGGAACTTCAGAATTAAAAGTTTTGACTCAAGAATGACAAAAAAGAAAAACAATTGCAATTTGAACAGAAGTAATGCTATCCATTACTCAACTAAAACTGGTGTGGAAAGTCCCACTTTCCCCCACTATTGAGAGAAAAACACTTTCCCTCACTAGTAAGGAAAAGTAACAGCCAACTAGATCGAATTTGACAATCAGGACTCTGTTATTTTAAATGTTAAATGGCGGTGTTATAATATTATTCGTTTTATATTCCTAAAATGTTGAAATAAATAATTTTAGAACTATTTTATATTTAATTCAAGACAGATTTTATTTATTTTGAAGCGATTATATAGAAATATTTAATATAACCTTAAATGTATTAGAACCTTCACACATCAGAAATTTGGAGATCTACCATTAAAACAGTGATCAGACCACAAACAAAATATAAATGGAAATAGATAGTGATGAATTCATAGAATTTTATTTTCTAAATTATAATAAATAAATGTTTCAATGAGTAAACCCTCCTAGAGTTATAATTTGCATGGTTAGTAATAGAAAATTGTATGAGATAACGATAGTATAGTTTTAACAAATCTAAAGTTTCACCTTTAATTTCTTAATTTTTAAATGGTTGCAGGAAAAATGTAATATTTAACACGTGAGAAAAGTGCTTATAACACCCTCGTTTAATTACCACACTCGGGTGTGATAAAGTGCCACTTTCCTCACTTGTCAAATAAATAACTATTTGCTTAAATATTTTTATTTTTATATCAATGGAATTCTAACCTTTAAAATAAAGTTGGCAAAAAAAAATCGTATAACTCATTCATAGGATGTCATCGCCAGTCTTGCCCATTATGTCACGAGCATATCGTGCAAGTTTGTGACGCAAACCCATAAGTTTTTCCACTAACAAAAATCGCTCAACATGGAAATTTAAATTCTCCTATCATTACTATACATTAAACACACACACGACGTGGCATACACTGCAACCATTCCTATTAGAGACTACAGCGAGGACTGACCGATAACCCGAGTAGATACGATTACGCGAATGATAGAGACGAGAGCGGGAGATGCGATAGTGGACGGGAGAGACTATAGAGGGAGGGCCTAACGACTTTTCCATATAAATGGCAGTTTCCGAGCAGATTGACGGCTGATTGTTTTTCCCTCGCCATTTCCCGGCCCATTAGCCACCGTTCCCCGATTACCCGCTAATACTCTCTCTCTTTCACTCTTTCTCGCTCTCTCTATCTCTCCCTCTCACTCTCTATATATCAATTTTTGGGTTAACCTGGTCTCTGCTTTGGACTTTTAATACATATTTCGGTTCGTAAATTAAGAGTTTTTTTTATTTTGTCAATTTGTTGGAGAATTAATTCAACGATGAAGACCAATATCGATGCTTTGCCCAATATATAAATTCCGATAATTCATGTTCACAAAACAAAAGAAAACCAAAGAAGAACTATATGGAACGCTTATATAAATAATTCTTTTTTTCAGATTTTTAATTAACAATTTATTTAATGTATTTTGGAGATAAATGTGATAAAATAGTTGTATATGGTCATACGTCAAGAGTTCGCATTCAGAAAAGTCCAGGTTTGGTTTTGATAAATAATTTTTTTAGCAAAGTCGGGCCTTTAAAAAAAAAATTAAATGCGTTAAAAAAATTATTATTTGTTCTTGGGTATTGACAATTTAAATTAGCATGATACATCTAACCCCGGTGAATTAGTGTAGAAGTTGAATTTTCTCTAAAAGATTTTCTGGTACTATGGGCAGCTCATATTATGTCATCATCTTACAATTGTAGTAAATAAGGAGCAAAGTCATCCAAAAAATACAAGTTAACCACCTAGTAGTAAATATATTGCTATATCCCTGTGTCGTTATAGGTTATAATATTAATTAGATATGTTAAAGCCCCTAATAGTACCTCTTGCTTATCTTTCACCCCTCTCATAATAGGATATAGAACCATTAATCCGATTCATAACAAACACTACATATCAGCGATATAGATCTATAAATGGAGCAGTATGATGATTAATGCGCTATCAATATTTATATTGGAGTCCAGGGAGAGTAGATTGCGCTCCAGTTTGGAGCGAGGGGATGACGGATCGAGGAGGCGGCGGAGCGGACTAACCGGCCTCACGTGACCGCTAATGGCGGGTCACGTGACCCTAACAACTTGATGACATAAGATTGGGCCGGTTAATATTCAGGAGGCATATGCTCCTCTCTGTCTGTTTGCCCGCCCCTTCTCCTTTCACCACGCTCCATTTCTCCGCCAGTGCTTGCGATAGTTACTTCCCTCCCGTTCGATGCGCACGGTTTGCCATGCGATTACCATCATGAAGAATAAGTGACGCAATAGTATGTACTTTAAATAGACTGTGAAAGAGGAGATGAATAACGGATAATAGTTTATATATTTCAATTAGGCAACTACAGCTTTCTTGATCTGTAAGTGGCAATCATATGCCTTACTACAATTAGATGCTTGACCAGTTAAAGTTGGTAAAACTGAAATGATTAAATGAAAAAATCCGACATCAACTATCGTGAGGAGAGCAGGAGTAAGAAATGGAGGAACAATATTTCACAGACTTACTATTTGCAGATGAAGACGATGTGGTCATTGCAGGACTATCATTTCAAGAAGTGTATAATGCATCATGCAGGTTGGAAGTTGAGGCATGGAAATGGTTTCAACGAAGGCAAAATCAAAATCCTTGTTTTAAGATCGTCCATCCAGAGGACTATGCGGTGGGAGATCAGGTCTTTCAAGCCATGTCAAGCTTTTCCTACCTTGGGTCCGAAATTTATGATATAAATAATAAAGATGAAGAGATAGGTGGTAGAATAATGTATGCAAATATAAATTACTTTCCTCTGGTGAGACTAAAGTATGAATGCATCAACAGAACGAATAAATCGATACAAAGAAAGTAAAATCAAAGGAAGACAGTTGGGCTGAAGAAGGAGTTTCCTAAGAACAAGGAAGAATACTCAATTTATTACGATCTAATTATCTCCCACTTTGCTAGAGTTCCGCATGAGAAATGGTTTCAATGGGAAGCCAGTTGGAATTAGGTCTAAGATCAGACAGAAGGCAAGGTGGATGGATAATGTAACAGAAGATTTAAAAATATAGGAATATCCACTATGTGCGCCGTCAACAGGAATGACTGTAAAAAGACAACTGAGCAGGCCAAGGACTACTGTCTGTGTCTATCGCGTCAATGATGAATGAATGAACTATTTACAGGCATGTTTTGTTCCGACCGCACTACCAGTTATCATCTAGATCCTTTTATAACTATTCACTTAGGTTACATAATATTTCTAATTTTCCTATCTCACTCTTGTTTTCCTTTGCTTGCAGGTAGCATCTTCCCTTCGGCGGGTACATACTGGAGCAACCCCAGCGCCAATCTGTACTCCAACATCGGGCACGGGATGGGCCACCCGGGTCCTCTGGGTACGTACCCGCATTACGCATGACAGGGCCGAGGGTACATCCTCCCGGAACTACCGGAGGATTGAGGAGTCTTTGCGGGGTCCTACCAGGACTCTCCTCTCGTCCTGCAGGGCCAACAGAACTCTGGGAAGGAACAACAGAACTCGATGGCAAGAGGGCACTCGGAAGCAACGATTCTGCGACAAACTGGTTATCATTTGGATTAGATCTATTCATTCTGATCTCAGTTGAATTGTTTTTATTTTAATGTATTACTTTTATTTCAAATTAAATGTTTTATACTATAAAACAAAAAAAGTACACATGTGTGGTTTGAAGACAAGGCTAATTGGGTTCCACGTTATTCGATTGATCAAAATACATCCTATACTAACCATGTAATTTAAATATATTTTATACAGGACCAAATAAAATATCTTTAGTAAATATAAGTAATCTTAACAAATGCACACAAATATTTTTAAATCTGTACAGGTACAGAAATAAAAATTTGCTACTCATTTGGTCAACCGAATTCCGCAGTACTAAGGCATTAATTAAATTACAAAAAAAAATTCTTTAAAAAAATGTTTTTACTAATTATATTTTTTTTTTTAATCATTGAGTGAAAGGAGTACCTTTTTAAAATTATAAATGTGTTTTTATTGAGATATCTTTTAATTTACCTTCAGAATAAAGATGCTAAAAATATGATTATAGTATTTATATGTGATGATTAATTAAACGATAAGCATTGATTATATTAATTTATTTTCATTATTAGTCATTTTGTTGAGCTGTTATATGAAAACGTTTCTAGTCGTTTATTTTAAGTATATATGTAGTTTTATATTTATGTATATTTTATGTTACCCTACTATAGCTGAATATTTTCTTAATATTTTAATCGTGAGTAATTATTTCTTATTTATTTTCTATATGGAAAATTATCGTATGATCTCTTTTTATTTGCTTTCGTTGGGAAAGTTGCGAATTAAATAGTTCCTTTTCGGGCTCGCTCGGACTTAATCGAATTTCATTCGAAAATATAAAACACGATTGCGATTTTGTTTTTCCTAACGTATTACAGGAAAAATATTTCACGAGTTTATTTTCTCGTGGAATGAAGTTTACGTTATTGTTTGTAAGTAATGTAAACAGTAAAATTAAAAAATATATATATAATTAAAAATAAAAACAAACAAAAAAATTATTTATAAATGTAAATGTTCTAATAATTCCAAAACTAGGACAATCGGAGTTGAGGAGAATAGTAGTTGACCTCTGTGTATATATATATTGGTCCGTGGAAGTGTGCGTGTGAATATACTCGAAACTGGGCTTGTGCGTCATGTTTGACTCTTAAATTAAAAACAATATATACGATAATTTATTTATGAAGTAGGAATTTATGAAATTTATAATGTTATTAAAATAAAAAAATATTTAACCCTTAAATCGTAACATCTAACCCTTCAATGTAATCCTGCATTAGGAGAATGGGAAATATAAGTTTCGCATGTGGCAATTTCCTATTTTTTCAATTCAAATTTCATTTTCCTAAATCATTTATATTCATTCATTATTTAGTGAAACAATTATGTAATTTATCTTTGTATTATCATGGAAAATGGAATTATAACAATAATAACGTACTTTACATGAATGAAATTTATTTTATCTTTCAGGATACTAAGATATGAATCCTTATTTTTTTTATCTTATGTCTGATAGGTTTTAGGAAAAGTATATCAACTATGTTTAATTACTTAAAATAAAGTCACAAGAATATATTATTTACTTTTTTATTTATTCCAATAAGTCAAGATACATACATCTTTATTAATTTGTCCAATAAAAAGAGTCAAACTGACGTATATTCCACATTATATTAACTAACCCCAATGCTTGGGAAATCTAGTCAAACCCAGTATTTTCAAATTGTAAATATGATATAAATTTTAATGATGGAAACGAGAATACAGAATGTGATTTTATTTTCTACCGCTTTAAGTATATAGCTAAATGTTACCTAAAATTGTAAATACCCAAATTTGCCTAGTTTAGCAGTATTAATTATTAGAAAATTAAGGGTATATATATATAATTCGGTATATATGTTGTATATGTTAAGGAGGTCAGTGTAATGGCTTCGCTCATTGTTTTAAACATTAACTTTGTAACGTACTGTATAAATGTTATGTAGATCCAAATAAATTGGATTAAAAAAAATTACAACTAAATCTTTACTTATTGTATTATTTATTTGAGAGAACCTATATCCATTTATAGATCTTAATGCTTCTAATGTAGTAAAACTATGACATTATTTTCCGAAAAAAGTCATCATGATGCGATAATTAATAATATTCATAAGTTAATTAATTAATTATCTATAATACATCATAGACATTTATTAAAAACTATATTAAAGATAATTAAGTACACAATTCTGTTTCTCACTGGTAAGTCACGGGTACTGTTGTTAATATCCTGACAGAAAACTAAATATTAATATGTTTTAAAGAAAAAAGAGTTTAAATGAAAAATGACGTAGATGTGACATTATTAGAATAATGTTGACATTTGTCTTCTTTTTTTTCGGAGAATATAATTTATCTTGAAATTTGACAACAAAGCTAGAAAAGTATAATTATTTTTAAAAAAACAAGGGTAGGTCATGGTAAATAAGAAAATTTTATTTAAATTTATTATTTTTCTAAGATAAAATTAATCAATAATGACATTTTTGGATGTTTGCTTGATTGGAAGAAATTATAACTATCGTTTGTATTATATTTTAATAAATAGGTAATTTTTAAATACGATGTAACACTGGACTATACATGTTAGATATTTATAAAATGGATTAAATAAAACAATTTTTCCAGTCTGGTTATAGTTTTCTTTTATTAAGACGTTTCGACAAAATTTATGTCATTTTCAATCTTTTTACATACTTTTTCTGCATCCTTTAACAATCAAATATAACTTGAAAAAGTTATAAGTCATACATCTGTAAAAATTAACTGTTTTTACCTGTTCAGAGTTAAGGAATAGAGCTTTTCTACTAAGCCATCGAATTCCTCTCTTATCCAAACCTTACAATCCAAAATCCTTCATAACAAAAAAGGCGGATTCATCCTTCATAAAGGCGGATCCTCGATTTTTTTCTGGGGGGGGCAGAGCAGGTAGACGGGAAAAAAATCAACAATAAATTACAAATAAACGTGTATTATCTATAAAAAGATTTTAAAGGTTTATTAAAATATCAAAACAATAGTTTCACTCATGTTCTTTCTGTTATTTTAACAACTATGATCATGTGATTTGCTTATAATTATGTACTATAATGGATTCTCCACTGTACACAAAAAAGTGTTTGGGGGGCCACATGCCCCGTGCCCCCCCCCCCCCTGAATCCGCCTTTGCTTCATAATATCCTCAATGCTCCTTACTTATTGCTCCTCATGTTATCAATAATGTCATCCATAATGGCCTAAAAATCACATTTGTCGCTGATTTGGCTCGAATCCCATATCAATCTTTTCATGAAAAGCTTTATTTCAACTCAAACCAACTAATTTCAAAACTAGTTACATCTTCAATTCCCGATAATCCTCCGGGGCAAATGTAACCTGGTGATGTTGTATTTCTTATTTGAGTACTATCACTGGGGAATTTCCCTACTTTCCTTTATCCATGCTAATATATATCATCCATCATTTATACTTGCAGTATTGTTATAATACAGTTGTAAATTTCAATAAATACATTTTTTTTTAAAGAAGCTCTTGTTTAGAACAGGATTAAGTCCTATTAAGGCAAATTGTATCTATATAATACTATTTAACACGATTTGTTTTATAAAATAGTCAGCTGATTTGAAAATAAATAGAAGGTTCTTTTGTTTTTCATTTGACTTTTTTTTAAGCTTGTGGTTCTGTATTGTTATACTCGAAACAAAGACATAATTATTAATAGTGGAGGAAAAACCATTACCAGATTAATAAAGTTCTTCAGAAGATTAATAAGATTGTTATTAAAATAGAAAAAAAATTACAAATTATTATAAAAAATATTTAACATAAAGCTCATAATGCTTGACATCTTGCGTGGGTGCGACAAGCCGTGAATTCCAGTTCTATTGTTCCATTGTCCAGCGGCGAACAATACACTCATCTTAAGCTATTGAGCCGCATAAAGGGTTCGTCTGTATCAAGATGGAAGTATCACTACTCGATTTGTCCACCTCCTCGATACATCGAATAATTACTAATGATCTTTATTCTCTGTAATTGAAAGACATGATAGGAATAACGAATAATAAGGTAAAATCATAAAATAATGATCGCTATTAATATATGAAGATTAATATAATTAAGTGTGGTTGCAGATATTTAATTCAAATAAAGTATTTTCTAAAACCTGTTTTTCCCTCGCTATTTTAAGGATATAAAATAAAACCATCTAGACACAAATACGGTCCAAAATCTATAGCCTCTGTGAATAAGTGGTTAAATCGTATTTTCTCCAAAATATGTTTTTTGTTCTTAGAGAATCGTGTTATTGCTTATTGAATAAGGGGCTAATTCAGGCATTGGCTCGAAATGGAGTTATTGCTTATATCACCATTTTAAGTCAAAGATTTCAAAAATGACAGGATTCCGCATCCCTATAGTACAAAAACTGTTTTGGAGAAAATTCGGCTTAATACATTTAACTAACTCTGGACAGTTTAATTATGTGAAATTCAAAGTTAATTATGACAATATTTTTCGTATCATACTGAGAATCATATTTCTATTATAATCCCATGTTTGCTTATTGACTCTTGACAACCAGAAAATTAATTTTAATTTGAACAACAATTAAGTGTTTTGGACCTCACTCATAACTGCTAAATACTAAAATATATATTTAAATCATAACATTTTTTTTACATCGATTTGTAAATAGAGGACTGAATTTATTCTGAGAAATGATGAAAACGGTCGGTATGAGCAGTCAATAAACTTTACACCAAATAAAGTATCACTTATTTTATTTGTGTATAGGCCTAATTATTGACTGCACCCCCCCCCCCCACCCGAGCATTTTCAAAATTGCTCAAGATGTGTCCAGTCAACCATTTCCAAGTCATTGGAAATCAAAGTAAACGGGGAAAATAATTATTTTTTAGATTTTTATTGAACTGAATAGAATAGAAAATTATATGTCACAATGTTCATTTTAATAATAATAATAGTATAATAGAAGTGGTAAGGTTTTTATCAATTTATTTCTAGCTAAATAAAATCATTTTCAGTTTGGCTGAAGCCCAAGTAAGTCTAAATTTGTCTAGAGTGAGTTAATTGTACTGAGGGAACTCAAATCGTCTCATTCGATTTATTTAGTTGTCACAACTTACGAAGGATATTATTTATAGCTTGTAAAAAAATTGTTGAGTGTGATGCTAAGCGAGAGAGACGATCTATCAAATACAAGAGACGATATAGATAGCGGTAGATATGGAGAGAGATAGATAGGGATGAAGGAGTGGCGCGCCTCCATCTTGGCCGAGGCCGGAAGTGGTGGTTGGCTGCCTCCTCGATCAATAGCCTCCCCCCTCCTCCTTCTTACGGCTCCTTCCTCACCCTCACCCATACCACCTCCCCCCTCCTCTACTTCCCCCCTCCACATCCACTGCTATGTAAATATATGTCTGTATATAGATAGTGGCTTTCCGAGGAGAAAAATGGTCCTTCGACTCGGATTTCGATTTATAACTTTGTTATTAATTCGATATATATCTTGCTACATTTTAAATATTTCTGAGAAAATTAAGTTATAAGTATCGAAAGGCCATTAGTCAAACAGCTTTCGTAAAAAACTAACTTTGTAATTTCACTGATTTGAAACAGTTAATAGGTAATAAGTTAAAGTTATCAATCCCGTAGGTTGTCGCTTCACGTTAAGTCACAACAACTTTATAATGTTCACTCGTTTCCTTTTTAATATGCTCGAAAATAAAATGATGGTATCTGTTCCGCAGGTTGTCACTTTGAGTTGGGTTACAACAAGTTTTAACTGTTTATTCGTTTAATTTTTAATAAATATAACTTATCTTGAGCCTAAAGAGAGTGTAATTATAGAATATGTGAATATTCCGGTAATCATTTCATGAAGAAATAAAACTTTTAACTAACATTTCGAAGTATAAATGATATATGGTTGTTCAAAACATTCATTTCTTGATGAAATGATTACCGAAATATACTGATTTCCCGTAACGTCATTATCTTTTCCATACTAAAGCCTACGATAGCTTGTATTTTAGGAAAATATTTAGAATGAAAGGAATAAACGGGGAAAATAATTATTTTTTTAGACTTTTATTGAACTGAGTAGAATCAAAAATTATATGTCAGCGTGGAGATGTAATAAAAACTTAGTACGATAATTTTTTTTTAAACTTAAACTCATGGGTTTTGAAGGTTGTTATAGTGGGGGGAAATTTTGGGTTCTTTTTTACTGTACAATGTTCATTTTAATAATAATAATAGGATAATAGAAGTGGTAAGGTTTTTATCAATTTATTTCTAGTTGAATAAAATTCATTTTCAGTTACAGGGCTGAAGGCCAAGTAAGTCTAAATTTGTCTAGAGTGAGTTAAATGTATTGAGGGAAGCGAAATCGTATCATTCTCGTAGTCATTGGAAATTAAATGGAAATTAAAAAAGTGAACAAATCACTTATTGAGACTTAACTCGTAACGACAACCTGCGGAACTAATACCGTAAATATGATTTATTTAGTTATCATAACTTAAAAGGATATTATTTATTGCTTTTAGGAGGATTTTAGGAAGTCTTTTGGATCGTAAGTTGTTTTGGGTAAACTATAAGCGACAATCTGCGGAATAGTTAACAAAATTAACTCCTTACTCTCACTGATTTAATACAGTTAATAGTGAATAAGTTAAAGGGTATTAAATGTCCGCTTCAAGTTAACGTCACAACAACTTTTAACAATCATTCGTTCCTTTATTAATATTCTCGGAAATAAAAATAATAGTGTCTGTCGCTTGTCGCTTCGAGTGGAGCTACAATAAGTTTTAACTTTTCATTCGTACCCTTATGAATATTTATAAACGTTTCCTATAACTACACTCTTTTTCATACGAAAACTCACGATTGTTTTTATTTTCGAGAATATTAAAAAGGAAACGATTGAAAAATTAAAACTTACCAGGATGATACATCCTGCGGAACTGATACCGTAATTCACTATATACATTACTTCTTTAATAAGCATAGCGAAGGAGTTAGTGAAACACATTATGGAAAAAATTAATATATTTTAACTTTCACTTATTTAATACAGCCCAAAATACTGAACAAGTTACAGTGATAAGAATAACAAGCATAAACGATTGGGAATTAAAGAATTCTACATCATGTTTTCATTATTTTTTAAATTATTTACTTAATTATTTACATCAAGTAGATATAATGAAGTATACGAAATGGCATGAGATAAAGGCAAGTACAGAAACTACCCCTGAATAACAAATTCAACTTAAAATTTCACGGGGACATCTTTTCTTCAGAAGCCTCGGAAGATGATTAGGTTTGAAACTAGTGATTTTGAGTGGGAAGAAAATTTGTCATGAAAGGACTGGTATCGGGTTCGTTTCAAATCAGCAATAAATGAAACATTAAGGTCATTGTGAATGACTAGATTCATAATAAAGCAAGAAGAATTGAGGATTTTAGAAACTAATTTGGATCGTAAGGATTGGAATAATACTTGGTAATAATTATAATAATACTTAGTTACTAAATAATTGGATGGCTTACTGGAACCCCAAAGCTCTACTCCGCAAGTCCAAATAGGTCTTATAGTAATCATTATTAGAGTCTTTTGTAATTAATTGTTTGTAAATGTTGTCGTAGCCTGAAACGGCGAGCTGGTTTTAAATTTAAATTTCCTTCCTTAATGGAGTAGAGATTTGGGCCTCTAAAAAACCATTCCTCACTTATCCAAACTTTACAATCCAAAATCCTTCGTTTTATCCTCAATGCTCCATATTTTGTTATGAATAAAGTCACCCATAATGGCCTTAATGTGACATTTGATGCTCGAACATAATATCAATCTTTTCATTTCCTTATAGCGTTGAAAGTTTTCTCGAGCTATTTAACAAAAGTCACTCTAAGGCCGAGTATCCACTATGTTCGCGAATCAACGGTCCTCCCCGCTCCGCGTTCCCTCCTTATGGAGACGTGATTTATAACATGGCCGAACTAATTACTATACTTTTACAAATATCAGCCAATAAAATATTTAAAACGATTGACATCAAGCATCCCGCTCTATTAAACGATAAAAAAAATTTTTTTCTTATTTTAAACTTATTAAAAAGTATTTTCTACTTTTAGTTATCCGATATCCTGACAGTAAAATTAATACTTTATTTTTACACACATCAGCAGGTATTTTCATCGGAATTTACTTCCAAGAACCTTATTTCAAATTTGTATTTCTATAAAGTACATCCTTCCATAATTTACATACAGGATTCCATTATATTGGAGTTTTTCTATAAAATCGTATTAGAAGTAGATTTTATATTTATATAAGATTTTCCGTCTGCCCCCAAGTGTTCATGTTCAAGTTACAGGATCCGTCCACACTAGCCCACGCGCTCCCCTTTGAGTTCGGTCAAAAGCCGACAGCCGGCGGAGCGCGGATTAACCTCCGGTGTTACACGAACATAGTGGATACGCGGCCTAAGACGAAGATCAGAACTAGCCATTACTATCTACCTTTCCATTTCAATATCGTGAGAGGTAAAATATTTAGTATTTACATACATATTTATACATTTTTTTTTTAATTTCAAAATCATTTCATATAAACCTGAAAAAAAACAAAATAAAACTGTACTTTTATTTTAAACAACTAAGGCCATCCTTTTACCCTAAGGGCTTATTGGACAATGGGCTGAGATTCCAGCTATACTTGAACACCCGTGTAAGTAATGTACTTATACATTTTTAATTTTTTAAGTGAAAACTTCTTTACCCGCTTTTAACTACTTTTGACAGGAGAAAAACTAATGGGTTCGCGCCAGCAACATGAGCGATATGCTAGTGACGTATTGAGAGAGACTGGTGACGAGCGGCCTCTGTCTGAGTTATACAATTTATTTCAATCAACTTTTTAGTTTAAAGTTTAGAATTCCATTGATATATGAATAATTATATTTAGCTAAAAGATCATTTATTAGTTGTACAATTTATGCTAATAATAAATTAAAACATCAATAACTGGTCAAACTTTTCATTTTCCCTAAAAGATGTTATTGCCATAGTTGAATGTCTTATTTTATGAAATGATTGAAAATACAATTTGCCCAGATTATGGCCAACATCTTAGGCCGACACGTTGGCAATTAAAAAATAAGTTCTGCTTAATCTTGTCTTATCTTTGACTGCACCCCCTGACCAATTCAATCCATCATTCGTATTTCACTATTGTTCAGAGTGTCACCATATGTGAAAACCAGACTAATGCTGATAATTTAAATTAACAAATAATTCAGACTTCAATTGATTTAGAAATTCAAAAAAGGACGCAGTCAAAACAAAGTTTTGAGTTTTCACTTCTTTCGACTTCCTCATGGCTGCCTATTTAAATTTTGTTTTCAAACATAAAATTAAAAAAAATGATTGAAAATTACTAAGCAGAGTTAATAATTGTTAATTTTCGCTTATAGTTCTAGCTTGCTCAGAAAATGAATCCTCTATTCTAGAAAAATCCAATGTCTAAAAGAATCCTGGGCCGCCAGACAGTTAAAGAAGATCCCACTCATATTGTAGCTTAAGTTGTAGATTTAGATATATTTGTTTTCAGTGTTTGGATACGTACTATTTTTGTTTCAATTGTAATTAATTTAAAAAACACTTTTTTCACGCTACGCTATCTGCCCACAATGCGATAAAATCTAAGAAACAAACTGTTTATGTGACCTGATGACATGATGACGATGATATGCAGTTGAATATTTATATTCTTAGCCGAAAGATTTCAAGACTATTATTCTATAATTATTTATAATGTAATTACAGAAAAAATTATGCTAGTGAGCGGTCTTCTTTATTAAAAATTTAAAAAAATAATGAACCAAACCTATTGGTATTTATTCTCCTCCTATTATACAGTATATTCTTCTAAGGTTAAATATTCCATTATTATAGAAATAAATGTACCATTTCTTCACATTAATTGAATTAGATCAAAAGAACAAAAAAAAAAGAAACATTTTATTCAAAAATTTTCGTTAAGGATGTGCTTTCTATCTGCCACATTGTTCCAGCTCCCTAATTTAATGTTTTATATAAACTTTAAATTCTATCCTTGACTGCAGGAGCCATATTTTAATAAATTATTCTTAGTAAAGACGTTCTTCGTTTTCTTACAATTTTTTTTTCTTATGCAATGTAGCTACAAACTTCATAAGCTCCTTTTTTATTAATCAAATGAAATTATATTATACGAAGATAATTAAGCAAATGAATGGACTTTTACAGACTATACTATATAAAACCTGCTAAAAGCATCAAGGAAAAATTAGTCTCTACTTCGCAGTTTGCAGGTTAACCACTGTCACGATACAGCCATCTCGTAGATTACTCAGCTCAACAACAATCGATGAGGTGCTGAAATACCTCCATTTCTCAGATGATGGGCCCGAATCGGAGGAACACCAACCAAAATATTTCCACTTGAAAGTTTATTACTAACCTCACACGAAATGAAAACATCAGTCACCTTAAGAGGGATTTCGCGTAGTAAATATTTTCAAAGAAAAAATAATATTAACGTTCCATTTTCTCATTTTCTGAGAAAAACGTTTGGTGCTCTTTAATATTAGTTCATCAGGTGTCATTAATTGGTTATGATTTTTTTTTTTTCAGTTTCTACCAGACTGAAACCCATATACAATCTGAGCTTTTTATATTTTTGTCACTTAGTTGACTCAGCCAGATCCACAATACAATACCATGTAGGTATACTCTGAGAAGCATTAATTCGTAAAACAATTAACAAGCGAGACGACGTGTTCTTTGAAGTGATTATTTTGATCTGGTCTTAGTGGATTATAGCTTGAATTTTGTGAAAAACTAATGTTTCCTAATTTTAAGTAATTATTTTTAATAAAACTACTAGTAGCAAGAAAGAAATCAATTGAACCGAAGTAACAGAGCATTAAAATTGTACTTTATAGAAATACAAATTTGAAATAAGGTTCTTGGAAGTAAATTCCGATGAAAATACCTGCTGATGTGTGTAAAAATAAAGTATTAATTTTACTGTCAGGATATCGGATAACTAAAAGTAGAAAATACTTTTTAATAAGTTTAAAATAAGAAAAAAATTTTTTTTATCGTTTAATAGAGCGGGATGCTTGATGTCAATCGTTTTAAATATTTTATTGGCTGATATTTGTAAAAGTATAGTAATTAGTTCGGCCATGTTATAAATCACGTCTCCATAAGGAGGGAACGCGGAGCGGGGAGGACCGTTGATTCGCGAACATAGTGGATACTCGGCCTTAGAGTGACTTTTGTTAAATAGCTCGAGAAAACTTTCAACGCTATAAGGAAATGAAAAGATTGATATTATGTTCGAGCATCAAATGTCACATTAAGGCCATTATGGGTGACTTTATTCATAACAAAATATGGAGCATTGAGGATAAAACGAAGGATTTTGGATTGTAAAGTTTGGATAAGTGAGGAATGGTTTTTTAGAGGCCCAAATCTCTACTCCATTAAGGAAGGAAATTTGAATTTAAAACCAGCTCGCCGTTTTAGGCTACTTCAACATTTACTAGACACACAACTAATTACAAAAGACCCTAATAATGATAACTATAAGATCTATTTGGACTCGCGGAGTAGAGCTTTGGGGTTCCACTAAGCCATCCAATTATTTTGTAACTAATTATTATTATAATTATTACCAAGCATTATTCCAATCCTTAGGATCCAAAATAGTTCCTAAAATCCTCCACAAACTGCTACACGCTCCGTATACGGCGGGGAATAAATAACTCGGAGCACCGGTGTTACACGAACATAGTGGATACGCGGCCTAAGACGAAGATCAGAACTAACCATTACTATCTACCTTTCCATTTCAATATCGTGAGAGGTAAAATATTTAGTATTTACATACATATTTATACATTTTTTTTTTTATTTAAAAAAAAAAAACAAAATAAAACTGTACTTTTATTTTGAACAACTAAGGCCATCCTTTTACCCTAAGGGCTTATTGGACAATGGGCTGAGATTCCAGCTATCCTTGGACACCCATATAAGTAATGTACTTATATATTTTTAATTTTTGAAATGAAAACTTCTTTACCCGATTTTAACTACTTTTGACAGGAGAAAAACTAATGGATTAGCGTCAGCAACACAAGCGATATGCTAGTGACGTATTGAGAGAGACTGGTGACGAGCGGCCTCTGTCTGAGTTATACAATTTATTTCAATCAACTTTAGTTTAAAGTTTAGAATTCCATTGATATATGAATAATTATATTTAGCTAAAAGATCATTTATTAGTTGTAAAATTTGTGCTAATAATAAATTAAAACATCAAAAACTGGTCAAACTTTTCGTTTTCCCTAAAAGATGTTATTTGCCATAGTTGAATGTCTTATTTTATGAAATGATTGAAAATACAATTTGCCCAGATTATGGCCTACATCTTAGGCTACACCTACATTGGATCCGGTGTGATACGATGAGACGTCGCTAACAAACCAAATGACTGAAATATATCGAGAGTTATAACATTTGGTTCTTTAAATTTATAAAATTAATATTATTTTTAATACATTTATATTTTACTATAATGTATAGTAAAATATGTATAATGTATACACCCCAGCATCACATACGAGATAGAATCACGTCGCACCGAATCGGATCCAATGTAGGTGTTGCCTTAGGCCGAAACGTTGGCAATTAAAAAATAAGTTTTGCTTAATCTTGTCTTATCTTTGACTGCACCCCCTGACCAATTCAATCCATCATTCGTATATAACTATTGTTCAGAGCGTCACCATATGTGAAAACCAGACTAATGCTGATAATTTAAATTAACAAATAATTCAGACTTCAATTGATTTAGAAATTCAAAAAAGGACGCAGTCAAAACAAAGTTTTGAGTTTTCACTTCTTTCGACTTCCTCATGACTGCCTATTTAAATTTTGCTTTCAAACATAAAATAAAAAAAATGATTGAAAATTATTAAGCAGAGTTAATAATTGTTAATTTTCGCTTATAGTTCTAGCTTGCTCAGAAAATGAATCCTCTATTCTAGAAAAATCCAATGTCTAAAAGAATCCTGGGCCGCCAGATAGTTAAAGAAGATCCCACTCATATTGTAGCTTAAGTTGTAGATTTAGGTATATTTGTTTTCAGTGTTTGGATACGTACTATTTTTGTTTCAATTGTAATTAATTTAAAAAACACTTTTTTCACGCTATGCTATCTGCCCACAATGCGATAAAATCTAAGAAACAAACTGTTTATGTGACCTGATGACATGATGACGATGATATGCAGTTGAATATTTATATTCTTAGCCGAAAGATTTCAAGACTATTATTCTATAATTATTTATAATGTAATTACAGAAAAAATTATGCTAGTGAGCGGTCTTCTCTATTAAAAATTTAAAAAAATAATGAACCAAACCTATTGGTATTTATTCTCCTTCTATTATACAGTATATTCTTCTAAGGTTAAATATTCCATTATTATAGAAATAAATGTACCATTTCTTCACATTAATTGAATTAGATCAAAAGAACAAAAAAATAAGAAACATTTTATTCAAAAATTTTCGTTAAGGATGTGCTTTCTATCTGCCACATTGTTCCAGCTCCCTAATTTAATGTTTTATATAAACTTTAAATTCTATCCTTGACTGCCGGAGCCATATTTTAATAAATTATTCTTAGTAAAGACGTTCTTCGTTTTCTTACAATTTTTTTTTTCTTATGCAATGTAGCTACAAACTTCATAAGCTCCTTTTTTATTAATCAAATGAAATTATATTATACGAAGATAATTAAGCAAATGACTATACTATATAAAACCTGCTAAAAGCATCAAGGAAAAATTAGTCTCTACTTCGCAGTTTGCAGGTTAACCACTGTCACGATACAGCCATCTCGTAGATTACTCAGCTCAACAACATTCGATGAGGTGCTGAAATACCTCCATTTCTCAGATGATGGGCCCGAATCGGAGGAACACCAACCAAAATATTTCCACTTGAAAGTTTATTACTAACCTCACACGAAATGAAAACATCAGTCACCTTAAGAGGGATTTCGCGTAGTAAATATTTTCAAAGAACAAATAATATTAACGTTCCATTTTCTCATTTTCTGAGAAAAACGTTTGGTGCTCTTTAATATTAGTTCATCAGGTGTCATTAATTGGTTATGATTTTTTTTTCAGTTTCTACCAGACTGAAACCCATATACAATCTGAGCTTTTTATATTTTTGTCACTTAGTTGACTCAGCCAGATCCACAATACAATACCATGTAGGTATACTCTGAGAAGCATTAATTCGTAAAACAATTAACAAGCGAGACGACGTGTTCTTTGAAGTGATTATTTTGACCTGGTCTTAGTGGATTATGGCTTGAATTTTGTGAAAAACTAATGTTTCCTAATTTTAAGTAATTATTTTTAATAAAACTACTAGTAGCAAGAAAGAAATCAATTGAACCGAAGTAACAGAGCATTAAAATATATTTGGGAATTACAGACACTTTTGATCACAGATGTCAATGTGCTCATGTGTTTATGTTTCGAATATGACTTTCGTAGACTAATTAGTAGTGTCGCCAAAAAGAAGTATAAAGAACTGACTGATGCTCGAGAACCACAAATATATCTTAATATATAAAAATCTCATGTCACGATGTTTGTCCGGGCTAATCTCAGAAACTAAAAAAAAAGGGCCGATTTTAATGAAATTTAGCACAAATATGTAACGTTGTCCTACTTAAAATATAGGCTATATTTTATTTCTATTAATGACCGCGAAATTTTTATTGCAAAATTATATTTTTTTCTAACTATGATGCTACAATTGATTTTACACGTATTCTTTTAGTTACGTTTATTCACACATGTTATACGTATATTCGTTATAGAAGCATTTATTCACTTTTTTAAAATTTAACATTAATTAATTTATTGTTATGGTGCTGTGTAATTAATAATTATTAATTAAATAACTAAAATATAGCCATGAAAGATTTGAACATCGACTAGCTATTCGGTGGTGCTGTTCTATCACTATCTGATGATTTCCGACAGACATTGCCAGTCTTTCATGGCTCTCCACTTGCCGATGAGATTAACGCATGTTTAAAACAATCGTTTTCATGGCGAAATGTCGAAACACTTTGATTGACCATAAACATGGGAGTACAATTACAAAATGATCCATCAGCACAAATATTCCTTTAAATCAATCGCTTCTTATTTTCTTCTTAATTTGATAAACGCTTGGCTTTTGCTATGACCATCAACAAGTCTCAAGGCCAAATAATGTCCATTTGCGGTTTGGACTTTCAGTAAAAAAAAATCCATGTTTCTGCCATGGGCAATTATATGAAGCATGCTCACGTGTTAGTAAACCATC
Source organism: Troilus luridus (assembly GCA_964056705.1). NCBI lineage: Eukaryota > Metazoa > Arthropoda > Insecta > Hemiptera > Pentatomidae > Troilus > Troilus luridus. Next base: position 163,783,489 of record OZ057412.1, read on the forward strand.
TAATCTATTTGTATTAGCAAAGGACACATTAACAATAAATATTGTGCATCGATTGACGCTCAATTAAATTTAAATAAATATTTATAATTTAAAATAATACTACTAGCCATAATTAAAAACCAACCATTTATATATCGCATTCATTAAACTAATGTTTAAATTTTATCAGTTAAGAATTTTGTATATTATTTATTTATTATATACTATAGTTAGATATAAGATACATAAAATGTAAAATCAAAAATCTATTTAATTATTTTTTTCATTCATTCATTATTTCTTTAAAATTAAAATTTTCACGTAATATTTTTTAAAACTATTTTAACAGCCACATCAACGCGTGGCCGGGTGAGCTAGTATATATATATATAAATCGTTAAAAAAATGGGAAAAACATGAATGAGCACTTACTAAAAACCCAAATAGATTCCACAAGTGTTAGCTTCAAATTGCTTACGCTAAATATTTTAGTAAGGAAGAAAATAGTTGGGGGTGCAGTCAAATAAAACACTAAATAAGTGGGTACTTATTTTATTATGTGCCGACGTTTCGACCCACTTAGTGGGTCATCTTCAGGGCTCGTGGAAGCTGAGGCTAGACTAGAAGTGGTCTAACTGGAAACGTCGGCACATAATAAAATAAGTACCCACTTATTTAGTGTTTTATTTGACTGCACCCCCAACTATTTTCTTCCTTACTCAGATCTTCCAGTCAACTATCTCCTCGTTTCTCTTAAATATTTTCATTTGCCTCAAACACTGAAACCTATGAATATTCCTTTGAATGTAATATCCTTTCTCTAAGCTTGTATTAAAGCTTTAGTGGCTGATTAATTTTGACTTCAGCTCGGAAATAAAATAAATACAAATAATTATACATATTTTACACTGAATGAATGATAAGAATATGCCTAAAATAAGGTATATGAACATTTTAAATAAAAATACATTGAATCAAGAAAAAAGAAAAACAAGCAGATGGTAACATAATTTATTTAATATAAATAATAACAATTAAAACAATGATGATTAACTTAACGATTTTAGTTAACTACTCTACAAAATAAATTGCAAAATACATACATTTCTTCTCAATTAACATACATGCCTTCAATTATTAATACTTATATTTATTTTAAAAACAGAATGATTTTGACACTTCTTTTTATTTTCAAAGGAAGATTTAAATTGGAAGATTTTTAAAAATATTATAAATGTCAATATATTTTATATGAATTCAAAAATACTGCAAATAAATATATATATTAAACTCTTGTGATCCATCACTTACAATGTTGAGCCTTCTAGCGATTGCTTCAATTTCCTTAAACTACTACTTATCAAGGATTTTGACAGATAACAGTATGATATAAAATAAAACCAGAGGAAATATTAATCATCTTATGTTGGCACAATTCATCATGAACATGGGAAATTGGTTTAATAATCTATTTAAATGTGTTTTAAGAAATACTAAACACCATATTTACAATTAATATGCTTAATTTTCTTCTAATTAAGGATCATCATAAAGTTTTGAGAAATTTTGCTCCACATTAAGATTATTTAACAAAAAATATATTATCTACCATACTAATAATCAAACAATTCAAGATGTCTTAACTAGGAAAAATCAAAATGGAGAGAGGGGACAGAACTATGCATTTGTTTATTATTCGATGTGGATTTGAAAGTCCATAACAACAGTAATTGAATTATTAGAATTACCAGAAACACATTTGTTTATAATGTTAATGTAACCCTATTAGTGATTAAAGTTAATATAAATTACACAAAATAGCACAAACCTAATCTCTATAAAGAAATCAGAACTGGGTATATAATATAAAATGTTTGATAAGTTTTTTTTCATTCACAATACTTAATCTATTAGGAATTAAATCTAAAAGTTAGATGTATGGGCGACAAATCAGAAATTTGGCTTTCTAGGAGAAACGCTAATCCTGAATCTGAATGAAATCTTAAGGAGTTATAAATGTCAGATCTTAAAAGAAAAAACTTCTAAAATTAGTTATTAAGGTTTAAAAAAAAATTAATCTGACTTCATTAAAAAAAATAATGATAACTGTATAAACATTTAATACAATTAGAATTTTTTCTTATTAAATTCAAATCAATTAGTACATATTACCTTCAAATAAAGTGTATAGTAATGCAGAAAACAATTAGAAAACCTGTTGAAATTATATTAATTTTTTGACTTATTATCAACAAATAAATGTTAAATTGAAATTGGTTATCACATTTCTTTTGGCTACCGTTTTGTTTAATTTATGATACCTCCTATGCTTGTACTGTTTTAACAATTAAACCAGTCTTATAAGCAAGCTGTGAAATATTAATATATTTTATTATACATATTCAAAAATAAATTTTCAATATTCTTCAATTATTTTATTAAAAGTTTATATTTTACATTATTTTTATTTATTTTTTATAATATTAATATTTTTATACAATATAATATTTACTTAAATTATAGATTATAAGTTTGAAAGGTAACCAATATTAATGGTCTAATTTCAACAAAAACATTTACACTACTTATATATATATATATATTTTTTTTTTTTGGCAACATTATTAAGGATTGATAACATTTATTCTAAATGCAATAGAATTTAATTAAATGAATAAATGTGGATGATCTATATACATAAATGAACGAAATCATTCCACAAATATTCAATTATATAAGTGACTGTAGGTTTTATAAACAGAAGGGGATGTTATGAAATATTTTTTTTGTAAATAAATTTTTTAGTTGCTTTTATTTTTGCATTATGTTCTTATGGGATAAAATTGAATATAATTTACTAAAAGGAAAAACTTTATAACAAAAATAAATACTCTAGGTCTATTAGGCCACAAAGTAAAACTGAATTAATGTTAATTTAGCTTAATATAAAAAAAAATCAGTTAAGTTTATTTTTTGTAATGTTATTTTTTCTTAAATGATACCAATGAAGTAAAGAAGTATTCAAAATAATATGGCGACAAAAAGTACCTAAAATAGAGAAGGTTATGAAAATAGTCGTTCTCTGAAGAAATTACTGTATTTTATTATAGAAACAATCACATCAAAAATATGAATTTTTTAGAAGACACTACTGTTATCAGTATATGGAGGATGAATAAAAGATTATTCTTTATGGCCTTCAGCATGACAGCTTATCCATGAAACTGTAGATACAGCAAAGACACCCTTTATTTAATAAAATATTTTCTCACCTTCATAATTAATATGAATGCCTTTGGAGAAGTACATAGCAGAGATTCTACTGTTTTTAAGCCAATGGTTGTGAAGATTTTGGTGAGATTGATCCCCTGGTATTCCCACATTATAGAGGAATGGGTTCAGCTCAGGAGAGTAAGGTCTTCTGGTCTCATAAGGTCATTCCACAGCTGATTACAGAATAAATAATGTATCAACCACAGCTAGTCTCGAAACTGTGACCTTTAGATTAGTAATTCTAAACACTGCTCTCTAGTATTAGTGAAACCAAATTAAAAATATTGAAATCTTAATACATTCTTATTGCACCACTATATATATAAAAAAATAAATTAACATATTAGTCCAAACATATTCAACAGACTCAATTACGGTATAATCCCTTAGCGTAGGAAAACAAAACTAACATAAGCTTATCAATCTAAAAATAATTTCTAAAGATATAAAATTAACTAACTTTTCAAATATTCTTCCTTGTGGAGGGGTCTATGCTAATACATTGGTTAGTTATTTCTGGAAGTATAAAATAAATCACATCGTACTTATCTTATCCTTATATTAGTATATTTATGCAAAATTTGTTCATTTTATTCCAATAAGCTTCTTTTCAACATTTTCTTAAAAAGATGATTAAGCAGCATACTAGGTATAGCCAATTATTTGTTTGTTATATTTTCATATCAAAACGAAAAACTTATATATACACATCATCTGAGAATTCCAGTAGATTCCTTCGCCTGTGGTCAAGTGGTTAGCATAACAACCTACTATACCCTAGATTTTTTAAAGGGGGTAAAAAATCATTAGTTATGCCTTCCTTTGGAAGGGGTGTAAAATGGGGACCCTGAGCTGTGTCAGATTCTAGTTAAAGATTGCTATCCTAGTTATACCTGAATAGGAAAAATTTAGGACTCCCACCGTTTGACTGGCCATCGTAGCTTAAAGTAACATTAAATGAATGAATAAACAAACAAACATTCACTTTCATCAACAATACATTGTTTAAAATCTACTATAAGTATTATTTAGGATTTATAAAACTGATGAAACATCAATTCATGGATTAATAAATGAAGGATAAATATGATATAATTTTTTTTATAAACTTCCAGATATAAATAATTAGTGTAGTAAAATAAATTAACAAAACCACTATTTACGTTGACTGCCTTCTATCTATTATTGGTAACATTCAGTTTACGGTAACCATTAAGATCATATTGGCACATGTTAGCTAGAGATACATTTCTTGAAATCTTACAAATATTGCACTTTGTCAATAAGTGACCAATTTTGATGTTATTTGCCCCTCGAGTCTTGGGCAGTGGTCAGATTTGAGTAGATGCTGCCCTTAGCAAGTGAAGGACATGGTCCTTTTCTTAGCAATGGATTGGGCCCTTTTGCACCACGGGAACCTTTAGCTAAACTCTTATCAGGACCTTTAGCCAAACCTTTTTCTGGTCCAATCCATGGAACATAATCTTCCCTGTAGAAAAAAAAAATACTTTAGAGGGCTAAGAAATATAATATTAATATTGAAAAAAAAACAATAAGTAGTTTAAATTTTAGTTTATCTTTTATCAACTTTTTTTTTTAATGTCACATTTATTCAAATGATGTGAAATGATCAATTTAAATTAGAAAAAATAAATGAGAAATCAGTTTAAAAAATCAAATGAGGACTGAACATGGCTCTATCTGCATGAAAGTCAGGTTCACCTGATCTATCATCCTGTGAAACAGCGAGGCCAACAGTTTGATTTACCTATGAATAAACCAAACTACTTCTTCCAGTATCTTTGATGATGGTTTTTTTTATTAATTATATAAAGTACATAATATAATATATGTAGTTTATGGTGGAAACACTTAATCTTAACTGGTAAGACATTTGAGAATGGCAAATGTCTTTGCTTTAAATGAATTAGATACATCTCTTAATTGGCTTACTGGGCTGCTGCTTCTTACTCTCCTGGCTGTCTGCTGAGAGTTTTTTTGCTCTTCATAGTTTGAATGACTGAATTGAAATAAATTGAGCACATGTGCCTTGTACTTGGACCTTTTCTGATAGGTCATTTTGCCAGGTTGAAGGTCAGGGTGGATTAGACATGAATCTACCTCGATGGCAAGGAAATAGAGCAGAGCCAGAAGTATGATGAATTCTCACTAAATATTGAACAATCACAAAACATAATGAACGATATTAACTTCTTCCAATTCTTCATTTGTACCTTTAGATTTTTTTATTTTTTATTTTTCATTTTTAAATTAGCTTAGAGAGGATTACATGTGTGTTAAAATAAGAAATAAATCCTTTAAAGTTGTAGAATTAATTCCTAATTCATTTTTAGATATTTATTTATTGTTTTTAATCCTTTAACTCCTTCAAATTCTTCACATTGAACATTAGTATGTTTATTTTATTTTTCATTAATGCTTATTTCCTTCATTCTCATTAATTTTCAACAAACAAATCATTCAGTTTTTTAATTTCTTACTACTGCCTCATGCTCCTTGGAATGTTTATTTTTTCAATATTTAACTCTTGATATATTGGAGTGCTATCGATGGGTAGTTTCTCCACAAGTGTTTTCATGTCATATTCTACATTTTTGCACATTTACTTGATATAATACCATTATAGTTGTAAATATCATTGAATTAAATAAAAAAAAAAAAACTCTTGATATGAACACAATGAGTCTCAAGAGCATAAATCATTTTAGAAAGTGTAAACATACTTATGTAACTTTCCAGTTCAACAGTATATTTCTAACACTTTTATTGTGTTTCAATGATCTTGGGGTCACTTCTATTGTGAGTTTATTATGACAAATTTTCACAATATAAAATTGGTTTATTTCTTAAGAATTATTCACAAAACTCTCTTTTTAAAAAAATAGATATGAAGGGTACAGGAAAACACTCAGTTTTCTTCACATTTGAAAACTGAATTTAAATATCTTTGAGAAACTTCAACAAATTACAATATGTATCATATTTACAAAAACTTTAGATGTTAAGAATGATAAGCAAATTAGATTAAATTTTATTAATAGATCAACCCATGGTAATAATATAATTATTATATTTGACAGTCCATGATGGAGTTGCTATAGAAATCTAAAAATGAAATTCATAGAATTTTTTTAATGAATCATTCATTTTACTTTAAAAAAAAAAAAATAGTTACTTACAGAAGTAAACTTTCATCTGGTCCTCGGCACAAATCTTTGTTAGGCCCCTGAGGTTTGGATAGAAGAGGAGAAATGAAGAGACAGCAGAGGGGGTCAGATTCATCTTTTACCTGAACCGGTGTCCTAGAGCATATATTTTTTTTAAAGAGTAATTTAAAATATATTTTGTTGTAGTTTTTATCTATGGAAACACTAAACATACTAAAATACACATTAATAAAAACATTATAGGAAAGAACAATAATTTTCAGTGTTCTTTCCTTTATTTTTAATATGTTCGGTTTTAACATATTTATTTCTTTGGCTCCAGTTGAAACAATTCGATAAAAAATGGTGTAAGTATGCAATCCAATCTTACTAGTTTCATAAATATTTCTTATCCTATTGGTATCATAATTTAGAAAAACATTTTCATCATATTCAGAATTTTAGAGGAATGATTGGTACTTACAAGAATGAGAATGTGAATGAAGAATGCATTTTTATGGTAATGATTTTGTTTTTCTGACTGAGTAAATTTAAAATGATGAAATCAAACCAGATCCTCAAGAAATTTTTCTTTAACTAATTCCTTCTACTTCACAGGTAGAACATTAAATATTGATAATATCAGAACATTAAATACATTGGCATGATCAGGGTCTGTTACCATGAATTCAAGGCAAATATTAAACAAAGTTTTCTACATTAACTTCAAAATCTCTCTCTCTCTCTCTCTCTCTCTCTCTCTATATATATATAAATAAAATCACTTATGGAAATGGAAGATTATATGTCGACAAAATCCATTTCCACTTACTAACTTCTATCCAACAGTAATCGTTTAAACCTAAATCTGTGTGATAACCCCTTTCTGGTTCAGCCTTTTTTCTCTCTGCTTCTTACTAAGCTTAACAACTTTACAAGTCCCTCTTAATAGCCATAATACAATCACTTATATTTACAGAGTGTGTAATCTGCTATCCAGATTGTGTAAATTCTGTATTGGACGCATCTGTTTTATATTGATTATTTTTGGAAATAACCTTTTTTTATTTTATTATTCAATGTAATTTACAACTGTATTATACTAATATAACAAGTAAATAGGATGAATGGTTCATATTGGCGTGAATAAAGACAAGTAGAAAAACTACCCAGTGGTAGTACTCTGAAATAACCTAATTTAAAATTACTTATGACATTTTTGAGTGGAAAGTAGTTGACTGGATAATTCAGATAGAATTGGTCAGGGGGTGCAGTCAATGATAACACAAGAAATAAGCAAAACTTATTTTTTATTAATGGTCCCAAGGTTTTGGCCTACAATGTAGGCCATCTTCAGGAGAAATAATGGGTGCGGTGACTTGTCACATCACTAACACTGTCAAATTTTTTTTATCATGACATTCTTCCTTCAAAGTTGGCAGCCATGTTTCAAATCTTAAGTAATATCGTAGCCGAAAGCTAACAGGCATTTGCTACCTTTAAGCATAAGTCTCTTTTTCCTCATTGTCATAGAACCAAAATATTTCAATTTATCAATATGTTCAAATTTATTCCTTTTTATATCTTAATCACTTAAATCACCTCCTGACCATTTATTTGATATTTTCTATACTTATTTTAAACTCTAGCTGTTTACCAGTGTTTATCAATGCAATAAATGACTGGACCAAGTATTTAAATTATACATAATTTTATCGAGTATAATGTTCTAGGTTCAACTTTACCTGGACTAAATTCAATTGATGTGTTTAAAAATATTGAATGATAATTTTTAGGTAGTCTCGGCAAATACTTTTTTAAAATGTACATACCCTAACAATAATCAATTAATCTACAATATGCAAATTTCCTTTAAACAATCAAATAAATTGTATCAATATTCATTCAAATAAATATTTAGTAGCAGAATTACATTTAATAAAAATGAAATTTAACATCACCATTTCAAACTTTTAATTTTAATTGGAGCAAATCTTATCATGCGCAGACCTACCTTGTTTCATTTTTGTTGTTCTTATGCCTCTGCTTAGTGTTCTGATCAAGTCTTATTGGCTCGACCGGGATTGCCTCTGTTCTGTTTTCTGGTGATTTACTAACTACCTTCTCAGTTTCAACTACTTCTCCAGATGAATCACTTCATTAGAAAAACAATTAATATATAAATTCAAAAGAAAAAAAAGAATAAAAACATTCTCCAAGATACATTAAATATTTCATTCACATAATTAAACAATAACATGCCTCTTGTTATCTTCGCTACATATTATAAACTGTAGGTCATTTTTGGAATTGTGATTCAATCTTGTTTATTGCTTGAAGTTGCAACAACTTATGTTTAAAAATAGTTTAAACTTTTAATGAAGTTTATTCCTTCCAATGCTTATTTCTCTCAAATTCTCTTGAAATAAAAACAACCAAATATGTTACTGCATGCAGGCATTTGACGAGAGAAATAAGATTTAATACACCATTAGTGCTTAAAAATGTGGGGTAGCATCTGCAAATCAGATGAAACAGACAGTAAGGGAAAGTAATGAGATTGTCAAAACTCTTTTTCCATGTTACGTTGGAACATCTTGGAGTGATGTTGCAGTTTCTGATTGATGAGTCTTTATGGGCTGTTGATGTGAGATGTGCCGCATTTGATGTGTATTTTATTTTGGTGTTTGTCCTGGGGAAACATTGGCTATTTAGTTTTCGCCAGAATTTAAGAGACTTTTTTGGCAGAATAGCATTCTAATAATAATTTATATTGCTGAATTATAACCATCTCCATGGTAACGGATTACCATACCTGTAATGATACTTGTAAGTAAAATTCTCCTATATAAAAATAATACACGGTGCTAAATGTATTGTCATTACTAAATATATAAAACATACCAGATAGCCAAAACTTTTTTTTTTTTTTAATGAAAATAGTTGACCTTGATGAAATATGTGGAAGAAAATGGTCCGGGTAGAGGTCAATAAATTTCTCTGAATATCAATAAATATTTCTTGATATTTGATGACCGCCGCCCAATGGATGGCATAGCGCCCAGAGGAGGGTTAAAGAAAAGAAGTCAAAATGAACTAAGGAAATGTAGTTTATATACCTTAGTGCATTCATATTCATTAATTCATAGACCACTGTCAATGCCACCAAAACAAAATACTTTTTTACATTTTTTTTGTTAAGGTAAGAAAAGTAATGGAGATGTCCATTAATAGAAACAGTTATTCTTTGCTTCCTCCGTTCCAGACGTTAGCAACCATCATGTCTGTACAGACTTTATTTATGGCACTTCGTAAAAGTTGAACAGTAGTAACCATGTACCATTTATGCAGGTTTGCCAGCCAGTGTATAAAAAAGTACTACTAACCAAATCACCAACATGTTCTGAACAAATTTGGTGGACCCAGTATCCTAAATTCATTTACTTTATGGGATTGTAACAACAGCTTTTAAATATTTATTTTAGGTTTTATCAACTAAAAAATCATATTAATTATCAAACATATGTATTTGAATAGTATATATATATATATATATATATATATATATATATATATATATATATATATATACATATATATTTGAAGAATGTAATTTTCCATAAAAAAATTAATATAAAAAAATCTACAAGAAACAATGTTACATTTGTGCACTTAAAGATTAATCCAGTAAAAGAGCAAAGCACTATGACAATGTTTCTATTTACAAGCCTCAATATTCTAGCATATTCATTTTTCATAGCATTAAATCTACATAACTGTTTTGATTTGGAAGTGTTTTTAGAAAAAAGACAGAAATGTTAAAGAGAATATACTTACACTGATTTTTTACATTGTTCTTCGAGCATCATTGCCAAGATTGTTTCTGCAGTTTCTTCATTGAATCCTGCACTGTCAAGAGCTATAGATACAACTCTTTCAGCCACTTCTGGATGCTTTCTACAAATGCGTTGCTTTACTATCAACATAAAAATAAACAAATGTTTTAGTTTTACTGGTGAAATTTTTCAAAAGTTTCTATCCTAAAGAAAAAATATAAATATGAAAAAATATATAAATAGGAAATTAAGCAGGAAACTAATCGCCATTACTACAAAGGGGTTAAAGGTTTGGAATGGCCCTGAGTCAGTTAAATAAATTATTAGTTGTAACATAATTAAAGAAGTAGTGGAAGATGGTGTCAGAAAATATAAATTGAGGTTAAACTAAATATTTAATCACAAGCCTTAAAAGTGAAATAATCAAATGTTTAAAGTGAAATGATTTTGATATTCATCTATTAGAAACACATTTAGTGAGATACATTTTATGGCCAAATTATCTATTTATAACCTCTAAAAATTGGTCAAATTGTTTCTATTAAAAGTAACATAAGAAACACGATATTGTGTCACTTCCTTTTTCAGAATTGCTGGATATAGAAAAAAAAATCTGGAAGAACAATTAATGAATGAGTCTCATTGTTTATTCCAGCCCTTAGCTGAGCACCTTATTGTTGCCATAATTTTTCGTCTGTGATTGTTTAAGTAATATTTAGTCGAACTCTAAATGATTTTAAATATGAAACTTAGCGAAATAATGTATCTCGCTTAGTAAGTTTTTAAGTGAAAAATTTTTTTTTTTAGATTATCGGCCAGATATTTTAAAGACAATTTCAATTTTTAATTCTATAATTATAACAAATACATGACATTCCACTCATCGACACAATATCACCCAAACCCACTCGTTCTTCCGCTTTCCTACTCCCTGTTACCTGGACTTGATAGGAAAAGATTAACAAGACATTGGGCCAGAGACCTACTCACCTATTGATATTTTGACTCCATCATCATAAAGAAGATCATGTAGAAAAGCAAAGAGAAAAACACTCGGATCAAATTTACTGAATGCGCAATTGCCCAAATGCAAATGAAAATTAAATAATAAATAAATAAAAATATTAATAAAATATTTCAATTAATATGCTTCTTTTATATACACGAATAAATTAATAATTATTAAATGGTATATTAATTATAATAATCAAATCATACAATATACCATCTTATAGTAATAATTTGATTTTATCTGGCATTTAATTTAAATCAATATAAAATCGAGATATTCAAGGTAAGAATTAAAACTTAGCATAAATATGAATGCATTTTTGTTATAAAATATTAAAAGAAAGGATTATTTTAAGAGTTGAAATAAAAAATTATATTTAGTTTTTCAATAAAAATATTCAATTATTTGTTTAGTCAAATACTTTCTTATAAAGAAATAAAGATACTTATAAATAGCTAATAAAAAGGTTAAAAAGACATACTCAGTTGTTTTTCTTCAACAGATTTCATTTTCCTTAGTTGTGGAGATTTTTTTATTTCTGTTTTGGTCGGCTCAGACTCTTGTTTCTTCAGACAGACTCTTGGCTGGGGCATCTCCCTTTTGTTGAAGCCGAGATTGAGTAACTTTTCAGTTGCATGCGTTACGTTGTTATCAGCATTGACGAGCGTGTCGAGCAGTATAGTCTCCTCTACTACTGGGAATACACTCTTCAAATACCTGAAGCATTTGAAATTAAATTTTAAAAAATCTATAACTGATTAGATAAATCTAAACCTGTAGAAAAAGTAATCTATTAATTAAATTAACCTAATGTAATTTAGAGTAAAAAAAAATGTATTTATGAAATTTAAGAAACATTTTAAAAGTACTTTCCCAATTGGTTTACATGTATGTTATAGCCAAATGAGTTTATACCTGGTAGATCCTATTTAGTTTTATAATTTACCACTATTTGTCGTGGGATACGAACCAGAGAATTAGGAATTCAGTCCCTTTTAGAATTTTTAAGTGAGACAACATAAAGAACCAAATAGATTATGCTGAATAAGAAATACATTTTTACTACGGAATATAGAACCCACCAGAAACCAAGAATCATAGTGCTAGGAAAAAGAAGGTGATCTAAATATCAAAATTTCAAGACCTTATGAATTTATATGATATATAAATAGTTAATTTATATGAAAACAAGAAAAACAAAATGCTACCAGTGTACACAAAATGTGACACCACAATACATATGATATTCAGTTAAAAAAAATATGACTACTGTCAGGAGAGTTAAAATGAGATTTGTACATTTAATTTATTAGTTTACTAACAACACTTGAAAATAAAATTGATTAATCATTGTATAGATTGTAGGCAATGAAAGGGGGAATGAATGAAATGGATTGGCGTTTGAGCTACTTACCCGCTACATTACAATAGCAGTAGGTAAGTTCATAAAATCCTGTTATAAATGGGAAAAAAATTACTCCTTATTTTCTCCCTACTTTATATAGTGCCATAACTAAATCATACTTGTGCGATTATGATTGTTGTAATCAAATGATCAGTAATTTATTTTATTTTTGTTATATTTAAACCTTCATATATTTCTTAAATGTCATTTATTTAATATTAATTCTACTACATAAGCATAATTAAGGTCAAGCAAATCATATAGCAAGCTAACTAGATTCTGTATCATTAATTTTTATTTTTCAAATATATTTAATTTTCTATTTAATGTTTCTACATATTGTCACTGTCGAAACAATACCGCCTATCTACAACTTTTAATGAAAATGAGTAACAGCAGCGCATTCTACAGGTTGAATTACACACTAAGGAAGGCACGTGCTGAACTTAATACGTATTAAGGTCAGCAACATGGCAGAGTATAATTTATTGATATTTCTCTTCAATAGTTCTGAAAAAAATTGACAAGTCTCTACATTTGGAACTATTTTTTTTCTCTCCTGTAAAATCGCCAAAAGCGTACATAGGCAGTATTGTTTTGACAGCGACGATATGAAAGTTTTTACTTTGAGAATTATGCAATCTATTAAAATATAATACCATGCATAGAAAAAAAAAATATATTACCAACATGAGAGCATTACTACCAAGCTTTAGCGATGAAAGTGACAAACTAAACAGCCAATAATTCTATTTTGAAAGTACTTGAAAAAAAGGGTAAAATAAAAAAAATAAGTAACATATAGGTACTATACCAGAGCGGCAAGAGAAGCCTCTGAATCTCCAACTTCAAAACGATGGATACAACACCAAAATCACAAGAAAGGCACAATAAAACTATAAAAGAAAAATTATAATTTACATTAAAATTGTTCGCTCATTCAGCAAAAATGTAATTTTTTAAATAGCATTCCATTAAAAAAATGAAAATAAAAAATAATATTAAGACAATACATTACAACAAAAAAGGATGGGCATACTGCTAATTAGAGAGGTAACAGTATAAATTAAAAATAATGCATTAAAGTAACTACACAAAGCCAGCAACAATTAAATTAATACTTAGTAGAAACATACCAATTAAGTTAAGCCAGATGAAATGCCAATAATTGGAGAAAGAATGTTCTAATAACATATAATCAGAGTCTTTCATTTTATCGTTGTAAAATATTGTAATTGAGGAGAAATAAATTCTTATAAATTTTTAATAGTATATTCATAATGAAATAAATATTTTTTTATAATCATTCCCTGCCTCAAAAAAGTGAGATTTGTACAACAATAGAAATTGTGAAAGAACTTATTTTTATTAGTACTATCATACTTTGGCAAACTCTCTATGATATAAGATTGACAATTCTAACATTTCAAACTGAAAGAATCAAAAATAATTTGAGCTTTTGAAAAAGTATATTGAAAAATTTAAATATAATCCAAAAAAATAAGGGCACAGGTATATTTATTAGTTGTATTAATTAATATATTATATTAAATAGAATACATTACATATTCTCCAAAATACATTTCACCTAATGACTAGATAAAAGGTTTATTCATAAAGACTTAGACTGAAAGTAACTCTGTCAAGACAACAAATATAGTGCATATTTGTTCACTCCTTGGATCTTTCTTTTGTTTCCACTTCCAAATAATTTCAATTTCTTCGTTCTAAATAACAGTTCTAATTTGAAAAGTTTCAGGTTAGCTTAGTTGCCAATACATACTACAAACCATTATTTTGTTATTTTCTATGCAGAACTTTGTAAATATGTTTTATAAATTATTCTGAACAAGCTCTCGAAGCTAGTTCACCTTTACTAAGTTATTAAATAAACTGAAACATATGCATAAATCTGTTTTCTTTACTTTATATGTTCATTTGAATAACATCTCAACCTCTGGTCTCTAAACCAAAGTGATAATGAAAGCCATGTGAATGTACAAACCAAATTCAAAATAAACTATTTGAAAATAATAAAAGTCAACTCTTTAAAGTAATTTTTTAACATTACTGATAATTAGAGAGGTTAGATTTAAAAAAAACAACAGTATTATTAATAACGTAATATTTAACATCATTACATCAGATCCTTTATTATATTACATTTAAAAAGCACCAGAAATAATTATATTTGCTGCAAATTTAGGAATTTATTTGAGGAATTCAGATCACTGGTATTAAGTATATATATATTATTTTCCTTTTTTACAATCTTGTATACAGTAAGGAAATTTAGTCGCGAAAATAGTTAGTTTTCAGAAAATTAATGGTTACATCCATTTTGACCATCCCTTAATCCATTATGATTAATTTTTTTAGTAATAGTAGATTTTTTGTAATAATTAAATTTTGTAGAAAGGAATAAGTGACAATTTTAAAATACTTGATGCTGTACACGCATTTTTATTAATTCAGGATCAAATTTTTGAGATACTGATTTTATGATTTAATAGTTTTACCCATCAGATTTTTTTTTTTTTTAAACAGGAAAACAATAAATACTTTGCCAACAAATACAATAAAACAGTAACATTAAATAGTAGAATCATGTGCCTATATATATTTTTTAGAGCTGAAATGAAGCTAATCCATACTAATCAATAATTTTTCATGGCTATGCTCGTTCAGCTATTACATTTTAATCATTTACCACAAAGCTCATTCATCTTTAATCGCATCGTATATTATGTCAATTTAACAACATTAATAATGCACCAAGATAAGTAGAACATGGAAAGAAGTTATCAACTGATTACTTACACTTGCAAGTATATTATTATTTCAGTAATCTTAAAAAGCAATAAAATAAGAAAAATACCAATGTTTCTTCTTACTTTCACCAACAACAATACCAAAACTACCTACTATAATAAAAACTATAGTTTTAGTTCTCATATACATACATTCAAGTGAGAAGTTATCTGCTCTAGACTTTAAAAAAATTCAGATAATTTCGTGATATGAGTAATTTCAAATTTAATAAAATAATACATTACTTCATTCACTATAAAATGGGCACTTCTAAACTGATTCCTCATGCTTTTGAATAGAATTACTAGCAATTACCACATGCAGAGGGTATCAATAAAAATTATTCAATGCATTTTACTATTGATTTTCTATACCTAAGCTTCATTTTTGGCGAGTGTGGCTTTGGCTGTGGCCTGCAGGCTACAGGTACCGGGGGTCTGACAGGAGGTGGTGGCGTGAACGGCCCTGGTGTTCTGACAGGATGCTTTTCCACTTGCAATGCACTGACAACCACTGCCTCTCGTCCATGATATCTAAAAATTATTGTAAACATTCTTAATTTAAGTGATATAATTTAATACTTTTTTTTACGATTAATTCAATTTTAATTCATAACTCTTGAATTTCCGTGTAAGACATCTAAATATTGTAAAAAGCTACCAACAGTTAAATTTCTTAAAATGTATACTTCAAAGCCGAGAAAAATATATTTTTTTCAAATTTCCATTTCTACACAAAAATGAAACTATTGAAACAATTGAGTAATAATGTTTTTCAACTACTTGTGAACTACATTTCATTTTATTGTTGTTTTAGTTTTAAAAAAAATTAACAATGAATTTATAATTTTTAAGTAAAAACCGAGCGCTTACTTACAACTCTTCTGTTCAACAATCATTATTTCCCGCCAATCATAGAAACGAGAAGGAAATGGAGTAATTTTTATGTTTGTACATTTAGTTCTAATATATTTTAATTATTTTATTCCTATAATATAAAAGCCAAATTGTAAAGTCAAGGTATATAATCCTCTATAACAATGAATGGAGAAATTGTTTGAGCAAAGGAGAAATACTGTATTGTTGGCTAATGGATTTGTGTAAATAAGCATACACTTAATGACAACAAAATTTATTTTGATTTTAATTAGGACCACTATGTCTTTGTGCACAACATACCAAATATTGGTAAATCCTGCTCATTCACTTATTGTTATCATCAAGATAGGTATGAAGATCAGTGGGTGGATAATAAAGATAAAGACATATAATTAATTTTTATATATTTATAATAGTCAACATAATCTTAATAATTTTTCAAAATAAATATCTCCAATAGCAACATGAATAATTTTCATGATAAGATTCATTTGATAATGATAATAAAAATTATTTAGATCTAGCGGGAGTGCAAACCTTTAATAATTATTAATTTTCTTAAAAACATACTTTATTAGAAGTGCTTTTATATGTGTTTCGGGAACAGTAGGGAACATGTGCCTGATCCTGGAAATAATATCTGTCATAACTGCTGCCTGGGTGTTCGAATGCACAGCAGAAGCTCCCATCAAAGGTACATGGCGTCCATTACGGAAATTTTCCTAAAACATACAATTCTTGCTGTCATAAACCAATTTAAAAAAATAAAAATAGAGAATTGAGTTAAGTATTAGTTAGGTAGATAAGAAATCATATTTTGTTATTCTAGAAAAAGTTAAAAAAAGTAATTATCAAATTAAAAACCATGAACTTTTCTAGGCATTCAAAGTAAATAAGTAATTATATTATAACATCTATAATCCATTCAATCCTTAAAAAAAGAAAGAAATGAAGCAAAATTGTTAGAATATAAAACAAAACAGGTGTAAAATGCATATGTACAGAATCATAATAAGACCAATGACTATAAGGAAAATTCATAATGTCTACAAACAATTTATAAAAATCAGGAACTGATAAATATGGTTGTACCAAGACAAATATCTCTTAGGAAATATTGCATGACCATATTTCCTATAAGCAATGAAATAGATGCGGTAGATTTGGACTTCAGTAGCCAAAGCTATAGAAAAAAAACAGAGGAAAAGATGAAAAAGATGACTCTGACTTTTTTAAAAAGAAGACTATATGGGTATAAGATGAACAACTATAGTTATTATTCACAATTATTGAAAACATTAGTTTTTGGTTTAAAATAATTACCATTCACTTACAGAATGATTCATTCACCATTCATGAGAAAAATAATAATCATATGATAATAAAGACTGTCCACGAAGGACTATTGAATTGAGTGAATCTTATTATATACAACATTCACGATTTCTTCAATAACATTAAAGTTATCCTCAAAAATATTTCACCAACCAAAAAAAAATAATGATAAACAATACAATGAAATTCCATCTATCTAAAAAAAAAAATCACAAAGCATTTTGTGTTAGCAAAATTTATTCCAAAAATGTATTTATTAGTCTTTATTACTTGCCTGACATGTAAAAATCTAACTTGCTGAAACATATAAAAATCTCTTGATTCATTCACCATTACTTTCAGATGAGTTATTTAAAATCAATTATTAAGTTTTTATTCATTAAGAGTAAACTTGTAAAAAATAACTAAATACATATTTTCCCCTGGTATTTTAAATAAAAGCAATGCCACTAAACCCTGAAATGTCCAAAAAGTAACCTAAATATGAAATAGTAAATTGAACTTGGCAGGTCTCAAAATGATTTTTTATTCTTGTTTATAAAGTTAATTCAGAAATTTAAAAATTATACAACTTCAAATAATAACACAAACACTTTCATCAAATTGTGAAAAAAAAATTGAAATTAATTCCTGTAAAAAATAAAATAAAATGCCTATAAACAATCTATTACCTGGTTACTCTGGGGCTGTTCCGGATTTGGTTTGATTCTAGGATCTTCTAGGCTTATATTTCTTGTAAAGTAATTCACAAAGTAACTGTAAAATTTAAAATTATCTTTAAGTTTTTAAGATATCAGGAACAACAAAATTGACTAATATATAGTAAATGTCAATACAATTTAAAGTTAGAGAGATAGTGTTGAATCATAAATAACATAAAACAAATGGAGTAGTAATGTTATAGATGTTACACATCCCTTTGACTAAAGGATGAAATAAAATATAAGGTGAAACCTTAAAAATAAAAACTCCTTTGAAAGGTTTCATTAATTGTATAACAGAAATTCACTCACCTCTTGCCTGACTTTGGTTCCAATTTGGAGTCCCATCCAGGAGGTAGTCTTTTGAAACTCATGTTAGCAAAAATTTTATTAAATACAAGTGCACAGACTCAACAGAGAAGCATATCTGAAGATTTGTTTGGAAACTGAAGGAGATGCAGGGTCAGATGGAAATCAATACCACTGTTACTGGTAATCCCTTACTGTCCCAACAGATGGCAGGATGTCCAATTTCCTACTTCCTTTTTTTTCACTCAATAAGATGTCTTATGGTGGACTATTGGATTTAAAGGGTAGGTATAACCTTATAAGTATGGAATCATAAATTTTAGAATAATAAATAAGAGGGCTGTTTAGTATTTAATTTATGTCTTAATGCAGAGGGCTATTAAGGTCATCTGATATCTTATTGATAAGAAAACATTTGGTTTAGTTTGGGAGAAGAAGCACTTGGGGATTAAATGCTTAAATTTGATAATTGCATGGTGATAAATAATCGAGAAAATCATTTACTGAAGGAAATAAGGGCAGAGGAATATGGGTGTATATAAGCAAGACTGTATTGACTTATTTTTTGTAATTTTAATTATTCAAAAAATGATTGGAATAAGAATCAATTGATATCTATTTTGAACTTTTGCTTTTCTACATTATTATTTATTTTATTTTATTGTAATTATTATTATTTTATTTTTTAAATTTAATTTCTGTAAATAAGGTGTGAATGAACTCTGTAATTGCAGTAATTTAACTGAAAATAATACTTACACAGTTTCCAAGCCCAAGTTGAAGCTGTAGAAATTCCAATTATCCAAAATAATTTATATTTTCATTGATACGAAGTGTAAGGAAAATTATTGGAATGTATTCAAAATACCAAATGTTAATTTATTTTCTTTGTATTTCTGACAAATCATTTTGTAATGCAATCATTGCCATTAAAATGTTTCAAAGATATTGTTCAAAAGAAACAAAGCTTAAAAAAAAGGCTTAAAAATGCAAAATTATTTTTTTCACATTGTCATTTGAAACAACTTAGATTCATTAAGGTTCTTAGAACATGATTATTTCTTTAAATAAGCTACTCTGCGGTAATTAATTTGTTTTTTATTTATTAATGTTTATGCTTTAATTTACTTAAGATATTTTTTTAATTCCTTATTAAATTGATGAAGCAACT
Organism: Troilus luridus; assembly: GCA_964056705.1. NCBI lineage: Eukaryota > Metazoa > Arthropoda > Insecta > Hemiptera > Pentatomidae > Troilus > Troilus luridus. Next base: position 163,803,366 of record OZ057412.1, read on the forward strand.
ATTTATAAACGTTTCTAAAATTGAGTTCTACAAGACCTTGTCAAAATCAAGTTTCCCAAACCTGAATTCTCATGCTCAGAAGATAATTGCGATGCTTGCATCTTTCTACATCTGTGAACGGGTGTTTTCTACTATGAAGCTTCGCAAAAACACCGCACATGGGAGTATTTCAGCTAAAAAACCAGACATAATAGGAAATCGCAAAAGTAATGTAATGTTGCCCAAACAGCATTTTTTTTTAACCTGCGATAACCGGTTATTATTAAAAGTTTGTAAAAGGCTGGATGTGCAATTGCGCAGGTGCAAATGAAAATTAAGTAATAAAATATAAAATAATTGAAGCCAAAAATATCTATTTTTAAAATTATTTATTTATTGACATTTATAACTGTATTACAATAATACAACAAGTAAATGGGCTAAGTGATACATAATGACATGAGAAGAGGAAGCTAGGTTTGAAACTAGAGGTGGAAATGAAGTTTGTTGTGAAAGGATAGAAAGCGGAGTCGGGCCAAATCAGCAACAAATGGGACATTAAGGTCATTATGGATGACTTTATTCATAACAAAATAAGGAGCATTAAGGATTTTACGAAGGATTTTGGATTGTAGGGATTGGATACGAGCGAGAGGATCCGCTCTACTCCGTAAGTCCAAATAGGTCCTACGATGGTCATGTAGATGAGTCTTTTGTAATTAATTTCGAATTTACTGATTGATAATATGTTTATATACATCCCAGTCCTGGACAAATCTTTCCTCTTCAAATTAAGAATATTTAAAAATTATAATAATTATAAAAAAATAAAATAAATATATTATATTATTGATTAAAATAGTATAATGAAGTAAGTCAACAAGATCCTAGATACAGTGACAACAACCTGTTCCCTATCCTCAAAAAATTTCTTGGAGGAGAAAGATTTCACAGCAACGAGAATGTTATTAATGAGGTAAACAGCTATTAATAAATATAAACAAAATTTTAAAACGTTTTCATTGAGAGCGCCGGGGACTTGTCAGCCGACCCTCAAATGTTCCTTTTCTTATAGAAATTTTTTCCCTACACTTTCGAAGAAAACATATCTTTATCAGATTCTTGTCAAAATCCATTTGATGACCTTTTTCACATAATTTGATCTTGAAATTATTCTGAACCTTTGAAGGTATTTCACAGCTTCCTCTTCCAAAGACAGCTATTCATAAAGTATTACTATGCTCATTTTAAATAGACAATGACCAAAATTAATAAAACAAAAAGATCAAATTAAATTTAATAAACAATAAAAGAAATAAACAAGACAAAAAAAAATGGATACCAATTTATTAACGCACACAAAAATAACTAATGACTTGAGTGATTATATGAGGTTAAACGTGATAAGGAGGGAGGTTTCTTGGCGACCTACTAAGTCACAAGTACATAAATAACAAACGGTTTTTATAATCAAATATTCAGGTGAGCGTTGTGAATTTGACTTTTTTTTGTTTTCACCAGCGGTTTTTTTAAACTTTTGTGATTGTTTTATACTGCAATAACAAGAAAGAGGTTTAAAGAGAGATTTCATGACTTCAGGTGAGTATTTATATATTTGTTTTTGGTACTAAACCTCTAGTTAGTGATGGGCCAGAAATCACAAACTGTTACTTTTTCACTGATACTCAAAAGTCACAACGAACGGTGATTGGCGATAGAGCGCAAACGGAATTGAACCGTGATTGTGATTGCGACTACAGTGATTTAGGTGAAAAGAGTGATTACTGTGATTCATGCGCTTCGGTTACCGAATAGCATCGGCGAACGAATAACTGAAGCGGGATTTTGATTCATATGTGATTTGAATTTGTGATAAGTTTTTTTAATAATTGTATTTTGTATTTAAAAATAGTTCATGGAGCCTTTTTAATTCGTACCATATTACAGGTCTCTTATTTTCAAACTCTATGTTCCTCCTGTATGACATTTTTATTGTTTCTTTTCAATAATTTTATTTTGTATTTAAAAATTTGTTTGTTTATTCGAATAATAAATCTTTTTCGGAGGATTTAGTTTTTCTTTTATCTTTTACACATAAAAGTCTATGATACTTCTCTTGATCATCTTGTAACAACTTAAACAATATAGGATATTGAAAATAATTCCATCTGTATGTATATTGATAGGATTATAGTGAATCATAAAAGTGTCAAAGTAATTATTATCCTTATAATGAGTATTCTGTGATTGTTATATTCAAGATGTGGAATTAAGTACGCTGACGCAATCCCTATTGGTACCACTTCGACAGAATCACGAATCAGAGTTAGTTGCAGTTTAGAAATCACAGGTAACAAAAATCACAGTAACCGTTAGAGCTGTTACTGAAAAGTAGCAGTTAAATCCATCACTAACTGACTCACAACACAATGGCTGAGCAAAAACACCTGGATCTCACAGTACTCATCCTAACATGATCTCAATGGTCACTTTACAGTGTTGTCTGTCTATAATACAATATAGATGATATACAAAAGAGGAATTACTTCAACAGAAAATACTGGCAAGATTTGTGATTAATCAAATGAAAATCAATAAGTAGTTATTGAGAGGGAAGCTCAGCTTACAAGAAAAACCATGTCATTAAATGGTAAAAAAGTGATACTGGAGGAGACAGCAGAAGTAATTTGGTCATATGAGCCAAATAGCTAAGAATAATGAAGAATGGGATATCCAATTTTTTTTTAAAGCCAGTCCCTGGATATCACCATTGAGGAAGTCTGAATGTAATGGATCACATCTCTAGAAAAAGTGTGAGATTCATGAAGTTACCGTAGAGTAATGCTTTATTAGCTTGAGCCATGAAATCACAATGATGAGAAGATCAAAGGAGGACAGGATAAAGAAGAAGAAACAGAAGGAGAAAAAAAGTTAAACTCATGATCTCTTAATTCTAGATCAAAATATTTTTAAGACTAAGGCAGATTATAGTAAAGTATGCGCTAGAAATAAAATAATGCAAGGATAGAGATAAAGGAAAGGAAAGTCATAGTCACTATTAATTGGACTGGAAATATTTAAACCTGACCACTTTTTTGAAAAAAATAATTTTTCTTCCAAAACAATGAACTACTTAAAGGTTCCAAATAAAATTGCATTTAACTAGGACTGGGGGGTACTTCCTGTCTGCCTAACATCGGACCATCTTCCATTTTATAATTTATACAACTGTTCACTTAATTGTTCTACATTAGGTTCTTAACCGTAGGTTTAGTAGAGTTGAATTATTCTATTCCATACGTATTCCAATATTATTCTAGAAGTTGAAGTACAGTGTAGTACTTATTTTTGTATCTCCCTAATGAGCCTATTTAAATATGACTGTCCGTCCGCTTAGCATTGTTTTGAGATATTGAGTATTCTGCATAAAAAAAAAAAATGAAATGTTTTTTTTAAATTTTTACTTTATGTTTGTTTTATAGACAAAAAATATGATTAATTGTTTATAAGAAAAATGCCTTAATATTATTTCACTTCATTCTTTGTTTTGAAATAACTGTTCTAAAAGTTAAAAATTGGAATACGATGGAGCTAGTTTTATTTTTAAATTGATCCATTCCATTTTTTTCCATTTAAATTCAAAACCTGTGCTGAATTTAGTAAAACAGCTTAAAGAAGTCAGGAACAATGGCTTCGTGATTTTTTTTTTAGTTTTATGGGTTAACAAAAATCAAACAATTGTAACAACATACAGCTTATATTTTTATAAGTATAAATAGCACAATCACAATTTGATCATTTGAACAACAGTTTTATCAACATAAAATTTAACATTCCATATTCTTAGCTATTAGTTTTATTTTCCCTGAATTATGTTTGTCACTATTGAATGACATCAGGTTGAATTATTATATTTCCAAACTGGAAGTTTAAGATTGTATCTTAATCAACCAGTTAATAAAAGATGGGATGATGATTTGATCGAAATGAACAAGTAAATTACAAAGAGTTTTTTCATATGAAAATGTTGATATAAACTGAATTGAGGAGAAAGGAGATCTCTAGAGCACCGGATAAACAAATTAGTTTCAGTGAAATTGTATTTACTTCATGATTAACTAATAACTAAATAAAAAGTTTATAACTTATTTAGTTATTTTTATATTTACAGGTTCATTACTTTAGATTTTTAAAAATCTCCTTTCTTAGAGTCAGTAAGCAATAACATAAATTCAAGACAGTGGTATATTTGCTAGTACACATGATTAGTATAGTACCAAAAATATTAAAAGTGCGTTAATTAAGTTTTAAGTTATATATGCATAAAAAGTATTGGCAAGAATGAAAAATTGAGATAGAGGATATAACTGTACAATAATTAATGGTAAATCCTAAGAAATAAAAGATACAATCTAAAACAGTTTCCTAATACAAATTGCATATTTCTAATTTAGTCTTAACTTAAACGACATTATATATGTATTGCTTTGAGGAATTCAGCACAAGAAGATGACAAAAAGTTCAGATATACAGCAATGTACAAGCATATTTACTTCAAAATCCTTATCTACAATACAGAGTATAGTAACATTATGAAAGCCTTAACATCACATAATTAGAAATATTTTTAAAAATACATTAACTAGTAGTAAGTATAGAAGATTTCATTCATAAGTTTTTTTATAAATTTAAAATGGCAAAGTATTGATTTTGTAAATGTTTAAATAATTCATAAAAAGCATTCGAAATAATGCAGGAGTATGAGAATAATCCAAATTATAAAGCAAAACAATAAATAGTTATGATAAACAAACATTCTATTTCCAAAACAATAATTACTAATGAACTTTCATTCATTAAAAAAGGTAAATAAAACAGTTATACAACTCAACATTGTTTAGGAGAATGACACAACTATCAAGTGGTGGCAATAACTTTATGATTAAAAATTAAGGATTTTTCACACAACATTAATAATATTTGTTGAGACCCATGCCATATGTTAATTACTCTAATATATTAAAAATGCTTAGAGGTCTTTGTTCATTTAAGGAAAAAGAAAAAAAACTGGTTAGATAATTTAAGAAAGAAACTACAGCAGATTTAAAAAAAAATGTATTGTAAGATTTGAGTTAAATATTTCAGGAATAAATCAACACAAACTGTAAAATAATTAGGAAATGCAGACACAAAATCATTAAAAAAAAATTAAAAGAAATTTGATCAAAATTTTGTATTCTCACATTGCATTAATTATAAGTTAAAATATGTGTTAAAAAAAATATAATTTTTTATAAAGTTGTTTAGAATTTATAAACTATTTCGAGCTAAAGAAAACATTTATAGACAGAAATTTAATGTTTCTAAAAAAATATGGCATAACCCACTTTTCAAAAAATAAAAGGAAAGTGGTTCAGTAAAAAAAAAGAAACTAAAAATATTGCAACCATGACCACCATATGCCTACCAGTACCCTGATAGTAACAATTGGTAGAGTTTATCTCCTTTAAACTATGTTGAGCTTAATTTAACATTTAAATGTTTTTAATTTAAAAATATTTGATAACAAAGAATGGTGTATTATTTAAAAAAGACAACTATATGTAAATTGGAAAGATTCTTTATTTATTTGTCTTATAGATGCTTATAATTCCTTTATAGCATACACATAAATAACTTAATGACTACACCAAAACAGAGAAGATTAAGATAGTTATTTTTTTTTATTTCCTTAATAACTTTTATTTATTGAATAAAAGTTATATATTCCTTCCTAAATGGAATACTTAATCAAAATTATTCACATTTATGCTTGAGCTTTCCTTTTTACTACAAACCAACATTTATATTACAATATACATGTATAATATCAAATTATATTACTTAACAGACATATAGTTATATATTTAATTTATAAGAGAATAAACAGTAGATGAACGTGCACCAATTCAATTCGGCAGCTAGAAAAATGACAAGAATGAGGTGCTCATAAAAGTAAATGACAGTAAAACCTTAATTAATGGATTTCAATTAATCAAATTATCACTTATTGGGTCAGTCATGAGAAGGGGTCATGTGGAGTAGTTAATAGTTATAATATAGCTTTACGTTTGTAGTCAGTTAACCTGTTAATGCCACAGATACAGTTCTCAAAACAGCATTTGCTTCAAAAATAGAATTGTGTTATGAATTAGAAAAAAGTGTTGAGACAATATATTTCCAACCTAAGAAAAATAAGGAAAAAATCATTTATTGAGTTTTCAGATACTTTTAGTTCTTTTTAATCTACTGCCTTGATTATATCAATTGTAGCTGAACTTTGTCATTTTTTTTAAAAACATTTTTTGGAACCCATTAGATACCCAATAAAATTTTAAGGAACTAGCAAAAACTAGTTTTCCTCTATAGCAATGTATCTCTTTTTTTAATATCTCAATATAACAAAAACTAATTTTAATAATAATATTAAATCTTTTTAATACTAAATCCAACCACTAGATTTATTTACTCCTGTTAATTGAGGTTTTACAATCAATCGGGAAATGATAAAATGTGCAAGTGATACTGAAGTGTAAAAATAATGAATTAGTGTTTCACTTCAACCTGAGATCAAAAAAGGTTATCCATTGTTATTTACCTGTATTTATAAAATCAATAATAGGCCAAATATTTACATATAATAAAAGTATCATATGAAAAAATATATTTATAAAGTGCCAACTTATTTGCTTAGTTTAATATTTTTTTTTAGTTTAGTTTTTCTTTACTTTTCTTTATTTTTTTTTCAAATTATCAATAATGCTCATTACAATAGCAATTTAATTTGACATAATGACAACAAGGCTTTGGACTTGGGCTTTAAGGCTGGCCAGATCTAGACTGATACAATAGAAAAATTCTTTGTTAAATTTTTTCAGATCTGAAAATTTCTTTTTTGTACAATATAAAAAATATATTGATTACTGTTATTTCTTAGATCAAGTGAAATTGTTTTAAAAATAAGGCCCTTATTGATTCGAGCCCTCTGCCCAGATTAAGCACTTTGTAAACAAAAAACTAACAATGCTATATAAGCAGACAACTGCGATGATTGAAAAACTTTTCTTATAAATAAACATCTTTATATTTATAAATGTTTAACTATACTTCAACGACTAAGCTAATTTTGTTATTATTGTTGTTAAATTTTTTTTTTTTTTTTTTGGACAAGGAATGAATAATGTTACAATTTTTTTCAATTTAGTTTTTATATTGACTGAATTAATTTATAGACTGTTACCTATCCCATTTAATAATGGTAATCATTACCAGGACCTAAGATAACTTTTGTATTCAATAGAAAGTATAGGAAGTAATGGGGCTCATCTATCCCCCAGAATATTGAGTGGTCAATATTGACTATGTACGTCAGGCTCTACAAGGAGCTTCAGAAGTATTAATTAATTACTAATTAATTATATTGAATAATTCAAAAATATTAATAATTTTTCCAGTGTTTGGCATTGCTGCACTAAATGAAATAAAACTTTCTATATCAATGTAAATATTTTTCAAGATAACAAAAAAAAATACTGTAAATTAGCTTCAGTTTGTAAAACTATTTTGTGAGGTTCTCTTTTTTTTATACCAACGGCTAATTTTACAAATACTTTTATTAGTTTATAAATGTGTTGTTTTGAATAGTAAAACTCATTCAACATAGATTGGTCTTGATTTGATATATTCTTGACTACTAATTATTATAATGAATCAAGATTGTAACATTATTCAAATAGTTCATAGTTATAAAATAATGCAAAATATAACTCTTCTACTCAACAATTTTTAACTTTTCAATAACATGAACAATTTATTCCTAACATTATAAAAGTGCTTTAAGTATATAATGCCTAATAAGACACAAACAAAATTTACAAGCTATGATTGTTAAATTTCCTATCTGCAACTTCATCCAATATGGCTAATAATCTTTAATCAGTACTGCGAGATATTTAAAGTTATTATTTGGCAAATTTTATTTTTTATTATAATTGTTAAGACACTAACACATGTGAAAACGGGATAAATGATCAGATTGTGTCTAACAAAAATATGATTAAATAATTATTTAGCTTTTTTATAGTTGTTAAGCTTTTCCAAATTTTTAATAAATATTAGTAGAATATTCTTTTAAAAATTGTATCTATGTATATTCTTACCTAATTATGATAGTTGAATCAGAAATAAATACACATTAAAAGATACAGAGTTCTGTTTACAGAATAAAATTAAAATTAAAAAGTGGCTATTATGAGTGAAACTAAATTGTAGCAGCAGTTTTTAATGATGGTGATATTGAGAGATGATCCATAAGTGACATTTTTAGAAACACTTTTTACTAATTTCCATAATTTTTTAATGCCTTTATTTAAATCAAGCCTTTATAGATATAAAGGACCTTATGATATAAGTTAAAATACTCCAAGATTCTGATAAAATTTATGATACACAAGGAAAAAAAATTGGGCAATATTTGAGTAGATAGTTTATTAGAAATATGATAACTATTTCTATTTGGATCATATTTTCAAAGCTTTTTTTATCTAGATAAAACAAAGACTGTTACATTAGTATTTTAAATATATGGATTAATACTGTCGAAATAGATGGGTATGAAATTGTTGCAATCAACTTCAAAATGCGATAAGCATTTAATGTTTCATATTTAGGACATTTTATCATCGTGAACTGTATTACTATTGTGACTATAATTTAATTATTAATAGCTGACAGTACTGATTAATACAGGAAATTCATTAAAAAAGATCTGATATATTTATCTCATAATATTTATAGAACTTGAAAACAATTTCAATTACTATAAAAATAAAATTATAACTTTATTGGTTTCTTTATTCACTAATAAAACTTGTAAATGATAATTCTACTCAATCAAATAAATGTGTTCAACTTAAGGAGTGAAATTAAAACAATATTTTCAAAATGCCTATTACTACTTTGTGATTAGCAAATGAACTATGCCATCAAGTCAGTTAAACAATAAAGTGATGGTAATTCTGAAGTTTAAAATTCCTGAAATGATATTTAATCTAAGCAATAAGATAACGTTCTTTTAAATTCAAAATTGAGTGCAGATTCTTTTCAATGATTTCCAAACTGTTCTAAAATACTGTATTTCAAAACAGTACATTTTAAAAATAATCTTAATAAGTCTTTTTGTATTTAAAACTTTTCTCACTCATAATATACTATTACACAATAGTAGTCGTGAAAATTTGACTTTTCATCAAATCCCACCTCAGCTTACAACCTTTCCTTACAGCAACTTTAATTACAAATAGCTAACATACGACTTGTACTTTACAATCTTTATTTCACAATAACATTTAATTAGTAATTTATAGAGGCTAGATAATTCTAAGTCTAGAAGAAAAATTAAAGAAGAAAATCAAACTTTTGCTCTTGAAGGTGTCATAGCTAAGAAATTAGTGTATAGAAAAATCCCAATAGAAACATTCACTATTCCATCCAAAAACGACTAACCCTTAAGGTTTGGAAATAACCGGCCTTTTATAGGGTTTATTTTCATAATTTTAAATCAGTGTCTTTCGACCCAATTCCAGTCCTACCTACTTCTCTCAAGTGTTCTATTCTATTTTGAAAATCTTAAAACAGTCTTTAAAGGAAAAAGACTTAAACCTTTTTCTTGAACGATTGAAGGGCTAAGTCAGTAACAACTTCATCTGAATTAATTTCAAATTTTCATCTTTTAGTTTCCTCTTTTATTAAAGAAGTACTACAAACTTGACAATGTCTACAAAACAGTTTTAAAATTTTTATCTGTCCAACATTTCTATAATATAAGCCTTTCTGACATAAAATTGCAAATGTTACGGAATTATTATTTGTTTACTTTCTATAATTTACAAACATAACAAAATATATCAATACTTTAAAATATAGCTGTGTATATCCATTTTATCACTATTCAATGGGTTTCTGGTTAGTTGGACAGATATTTCAATATATCCTGTGGCTTAGTGCGATTGGTTTCAATATTTAAAATTTGTTTCAAACGAAGCATGCCTTTGTGGTTTATGAAACTACTGATGACCCGTTTGCTCCTGAGGTGGCTTGGGATGCTCCAACCCGCCTCCCATTGACAGTGCTTGGACTATCCTCGGGTCAGCCTTGCTCCCTTCTCGGAACTCTTCCAGGGTCAGCCGATCATCGTGGTTCTTGTCCATTTGATCGAAGATCTTGTCAACTCTTCTCTGTGGAGTATTTTCATCTTCCGGCTGGGGCTGCTGTCCCTGAAATAAAATATAATAATTTACTAGCTGCCCATTACAATTACATTATTAAAATTATAAATTGAAAGTTGAAAGCAAGAGGAATTCCTAAAACAAATTTCTGAAGAAAGTTGATGAGGTGGTATTGTAGTGACATGTTTCAGCGTTCGAATAACAGGGAATAGGAAAAAATATGCAATCGTAAAATCTCTAATGAAGGACAGTATTTTTTTTTATGGTATTTCTTCTACATAAATTTCCTAATAAAACCTGTGTCATATATTTTATTCAAAGATATGCTATTTAAAATAAAAATAATATTCAACTATCAAAGGTACTTGGGAGGTAGATATTAACAAAAAATTTCTATTTAGTCCTTATCAGACTGTTTCATTGAGGATAAGAAGTAGTCAATATCAATGAACAGTTCAAAAGATTGAAATTTTCCATTTGTAAAATGCATTCAAATACAAATCAGAAATCAATTATTATATATTACTATCAAAACAGTTTATTTTAGGTACGATAGATGTTTTTAAACTATATTTTTTCTTGTTTACCATTTTCAAGGCTATAACTATTGTTTATTTGATGTTAGTTTTGGAGAGGAGTAATAAACGTTTAAGTTAGCTGTGTTACAGTTTCTGTTTAAGAGTGTAATCACGGAACAAAATTATTTATAAGTACCTTATATAACATTTTAAAATTTAAAATTATCATCCAAATAGTGTTTGGATGAAATAGCAAGGAAATATACCTCCATCTGTGTGAACAGGATGATCAAATGTAATGTAAACATGACTTTCAGCAAAGCAGTACCTGTTCACTTGGAATCAAGTCAAACAGAAATCCTTTTTGAGTCATATGGACACTCTAAGAAGTTAACATAAGCAGTATATTTGCTCGGCATATTCTATGCCGTAACATAAAACATGTTTATGTTTCTAAATTCTAATATAATTTTGACCAAATTCAGAAAAAATTTATCTTCTTCATTAATTTTCATCTGTATCAAATTAGAATACTTCTAATCGATTAATGACTAATAAGCTTAAAGTTTAAGTTAATGCTAAATTTAAATGGAAGCAGTGCATTATTTGCATTTTATTGGACCCGAGATGAGTTTTTCACTTGAAAAATGAAAAATATGCTTATTAATTAATCAATGCTTAATTCCATAATGACCATAACTCAGTACTTGTTTGACTTCTTTGATTTTTTTCAAGGTAAGTTTTCTTTTAATGTTTTCTATTTATTAGTTAACATTAATCAGTGATGCTTTTAAATTTATAAATGTTATCAAAATATTAAACGTTCTTATTACTTTTGAATTTATACATTATTTTATTTTATTTTTTAGTTCTGTTACAATTATGGAACCAGAATCTTGCAAATCAAAAATAGTTATTAGGACCGGATGTTTTATGGAAAAATACGCCTCTTGTTAGATGATAATAAAAAAATGAGGAAAATATCTCTCCCTGTGATATATGGAAAAAACCAATAGGCTTGGAGTGCTCCAAGAAACTGTGCCAATTGCTTGGAATATCAATAATTTTAATTTCGAATTTTTTTTTCATTAACAGGTTTTTAACCGTTTAAAATCTTAATTAAATATATTGTAATTAAATTGTCATAAGTTTAAACACAGTGACGCCCGGGAACGAGATTTCTCGTTTTCATTAGACATTTGTTGGTGACCGGGAACGAGAAATCTCGTTTTGGTGATAAGCTCCGGACACATAGTATATTGCTATTATAATATATATGATACAAATTATATCGACAGATGATAAAATCACCGGTATGCGGTAATGTGTTAAAGTATGTAGTTTTTGATTTTCGCTATTTCCTTCATTGATCTTATTTCTTTTTTGTTTACTTTGAAAAAATATCATAGATTCGTTGATTTGGGAAATGCAAGAAGGTTCATATAAATAATACCAAGCAATAAAATGTTTGAATATTTTATTTTGTATTTATTAATGAACTTTTAAATCAGATGGTACGTGGGACCAGGTCTCAGTTCTAGCATATAGTTGTGGGGTCAAAATAACGTGTTATTGGAAAATAACGGTTACTGTGATAACGTGTTACCAGAACGAGCCCGTTATTGGAATAACTCCATCATCGCTTCACTCGCCAATAACGAAATAGCTTTAAAATGATTTTAATAAGAGCTGAAGGCTGAGACGTTATCCAAGTGGCTCCATCTACGTGATTCTAGGTGATTGCTTTATTCTGCTTTTTATAGGGAATATAGAAGGATTTCATTCACAATTAATGATTGAAAAAATAACAAAAAAATTAAACTTTGCTAATTCGCACAAAAATATGGAAAAAAACATAAATTAAATATGTTTTTAAAGCTTAAAACTCCCTTAGACGTTATCAAAGTTGCTCCATCTACGTTATTCTTAAGCGTGATCGGAACTAGATGATTGCTATATTCTGCTTTTTCTAGGGAATATAGAAGGATTTCATTCATAATTAATAATTGAAAAATTAACAAAAAAATTAAACTTTGCTAATTTTTTTTATTGAGCCATTATGGGCTACGATTATTTAAAATTAAAATAATGTAAATTTATTTATTAGATATATTATTTTCTTCAATGAATTAAAACATGGTAGCAGTTATGCCACGAGTTATTAAGATTTCACTGTTTAGCCCATCACTACTAGTGTAACTATGTCAGTACTTGAGGGTCTAAAATTCAAGGAGCTTATAAAACTATGGAGTTGACATTCTCTTTGAATCACAAAAAAAAAAAATGGGGCCAGGGTGGGGATGAGACTAACTTGAACGGCCACGCCTCTTCAGCACAAGCGATTCGGAAACTCCAAGGCGAATCCATTCAGTGTGAAATAAAAAAAATACAAAATACAAGAAAAAAGGATAGTTTAAACAAAATTTAATACATTTAGGTTTATTATTTCTACATACTTTATTATTTTTACATAATACTATGTTTTAACAAATATTATTAACTAAATAACACTTTCATTGCCCTAAAAATAAAGTAGTTCTTTATTTTTATGCTTCTGACGACCTATCATACCTATCATAAATATCCTGACATATATCCAATAACTTCATTGGCGAAAAGGCTGAGGTTGTTTTCAGTTAATTGGAGTATAGCATAATTATGCTGATTAGCAATTGTCAATGCATTATTATCCACGATATTGTCACTACTTTCTGAAGGGGACGCGGAAGAATTATTTCCTTTTGCCGGAGTTTTTCGGAAATTTAAAATATGAATTTCTTCAAGAGGAATACAATTACTTCCTTCCGAGTAGCGTATAGCCTTATGCACCATGATTTTTTTAAATGCTGTCATGAATCGTCTGGCTTGTGAAGTATGGAGGCATAAAACTAGTCAGGTCTCTCCAAATGCTTTTTCAAAAAGCGTGAGAGAAGAAGAGGATACCAAAAGAATGGGAATACAATATTATAATCCCCCTACACAAGAAGGGTAGCCAGACTGAGTGTTCCAATTATAGACCCGTATGTCTCTCTCCAGTTATCTACAAACTATATACGTCCATTTTAGAAAGTAGATTAAGACCTATAGTCGAGCCGCACATCGGAGAGGAACAGGCCGGCTTCAAGCCAGGAAGACAAACTCAAGACCACATATACTTTCTAAGAAATGTCATACAAAATCCTGGGACCGAGATAGGAATATGTACTTCGCCTCCCTGGACTACTACGCTGAAAGGCACTACTAGGGTGATGCGAAAGAAGAAGAATTGTCTGGCAGTCGGGTTATTATTACATCCGAATTTCGACTTATGTAACCTAAAAAAAAATCGCTACTGTCTTGAGACAATTTGTATCTAAGTAAATATTTTAAAACAGGAGTTTCTACTTCTATTAATTCTTTATACATATTTAAAACACTTTTGATACTAACTCTAAACCCACCGAATCCAGTCCACCTTAAGCTTTTGCAAACTGATACATAATTTCCTAATTTTAAGCCGGCTATATATTTGTCGGCCTCGTTTAAAAGGTTTATAATTCTAAAAATGTTAGAAATACCAATATTTTTGAATGATGCTCTTTCAGTTCAAAATGTCAAACAATCTGTTAAATGTTCTATTAAAGACTACAGTCCCCTTTAAATCTTCAAAGCCCCTAATTTTGTTGTGTTGGCACCACTGTCATGCATCAGCTACCGATGAGCTTAACGTTTGGACAGCTAGTTTGACATTCTGACATTTATCTGACATTGAATATGAGACTTAATCAATTTATTGCCTAAATGCAAGCCGTCTTCAGACTGAAGGTTGTTTAATTTTTGTATTGATTCCCAACTAATAATTCTACCTTCTAAATCAAATTTTGTGTTCCCCAAAAGTATTCCTTATCAATTTTATCATGTGGCAAGGGTCCAAAATTATATGGATACTACCATCAATGTCACTACCAGAAAATGACGTTTGCAACTCGGTTTTAGAAATTTGACAGCCAAAGTGATTGAGCATGCTTATATTGACAACTGCACCGTCAAATGTTAAACTAACAACCCTTGCGTTTTTCTCCCTTAATAAATTGCACACAGCAAATACCCATTTTCGAAATGTTTTACGTTTAATTAAAAAAAAGAAAATATAATAAAAATTCAAAACAATAAAACAACCCAACAAGTGGTTCTGGAAAGCTCTGGAACAAATCTGGACTCTATGGTTATGTTATTGCATATGGCCGCCCTCGAAGTTCTACCCCCACCACTCAGTCCCAATTTAAAACCACTTTGTCAACTCCATAGCATTATAAGCTCCTTGCTTAAATTAGTGATACCAAACCTAGTTTTGATAAAAATATCGAATTAATTAACGTTTGCTTAGAAGCGGTAATAGTCTGTTACCGCAACGCCATAACAGAGCAGTTGGCCAACTATATTCCACTCTCTGAACTTCAACATTGATAAGCGAAGCCCTATAAGCCCCCAGGAATACAGACGAAACCGCAAAGTGCTAGAGGAATATCGTGAAGGGAATGCTAAGTTAAACACCTTTCCTGGAGTAGCGGCACTTATTGACTCAATAAGTGAAAACTTCACAAAAAAGACTTCGATTTTATTCTTGCGTCAGCTGTTGAAATGGGTGACACGTTTCCACTTTTCACTGATATTAATCTGCAGAGATCGAATAATCAGCCGATAAATTAATAAACAATCCTTGCATATATTTTTATTCAAGAAAAATTATTTTTCTGAAATAGAGTAAACTAGACAACAGAGACTTTTTAACTATTAAAATGACAATTTATTTTATAGCTTTTTTTTAAATTTAACTATATTAAGCCATAATGTGCCATCAATCGAAGCCTTAATTTTCCTTGGATCATTAACATCTTGTAATTATACGTTATTTGATAAATGAGGCGTTGAGAATCACATTGACTTTTTTACATTTTTCGCTAGTTAAGTCAAGAAATTTTGTCCAACACGACACTTTTCCGCATTGTTTCTTATTGTTTTAAGCCGGCTTTGAAGGACACTAAAATTGCTTGACTAAACGAGCGAAAAATGTGAAAAAGTCAAATTTTGGACTAATCCGCTTTTGATTCTAAAAATGCTTCATATATCAAAATGTCATTTCTTATTTTATTAGTTTCTTACAGAAATAAATTAGTCCGCTACTCAGTTTTCATTCATGAGTACTAGATATACCACCACAGTAGCCTCCTACAACACCAAATATTTCTTTAAATTCTTTCACAAGATTTGAAATTGTAACTGAATTCTAAAAAACAGAAATAAGTAAGAGGAAATTTCGCTCTCATATTCGTGTCCTGCTATATATGCCGAGCTAATAAAGAATACTAACTCTTATGAATACTTGCATTTTCTCTTGGTACAAGTTTTGAGTTTATTCATCTGTGTAAATTTTTATGTTTCAAATAATATAATTGTTGATCAGAAATATACCATAGTTTCACAAACTGTTCTAATGATTTTGATTTTGTCATTGTATTTTAATTATTCTCTAAATTATTAATTCTACCATCAGGCGTGGATCGACTCAGTGGCATCCGGAGATTCTCCTGTGGCTCAAACAGCCTCTGTTTATATATCATTATCATTAATAGAGGGAAATTTCTGTTTTATTTGAGCCAGACTCCGGGCCAATTCACACATTAAACAACAGTATTGTAGAAACCACACGTACGGTTGTAATGGTAAAGGTTTTTTGCCATGTTTCTGACCATCTGTTCCAAGTACAAGAATCAATATAAATTAAAAGGGTAGTAAAATGCACAATTTTGACAGACAGCAAAATATAAAAATAAGCAATACCGAGCTACTTTAAACTTCATTTTGGCATGCTTACAAATATTGAAAAATTTACAATAGTTTAAACCTGACATATAAATATTTTAATCCGGCTAAATATAGTACGGCATCAGTGCGAGTAAGTGAAATTTTCTCTCTCCTCTTATCGTTCTCGTTTACATTGATAAAATGTTTACATGATTTTTGAGGAATTTAAATGTTCAAAACTAGTACTTTGAACAGCAAGTAACCTATATAAAAAATTCTTTGTTGTACCGACCTTCGGAAGGGACGTAAAATGGGGGTTCTGTAAGGTGACAGGTTTTCGTTCAAGATCCCTATCCTAATTATACATAGATTGGTAACATTTTTTGCCAAAAGATTATTTATAAACATATATCCTTTAATTTTACCTTTAGAACATTCAAAAGGATATTTTCATACAACTAATGCTACTAAATTGAAATAATTCAGACTGTAATTGATTTAGAAATTCAAAAAAGAGCACAGTTATTCCAAAGTTTACACTTCTTCTCACGACTGCCTATTTATTTCCTGATTCTCATTGTGTATAAGAATAGAAAATATATACTAAAATATAGAATCTGTGTTACATGGGCGTTTTATTACCCGGGGTATCAGTCTCTGATATAGCAAGAAGAGATTATAAAGTTATTGAAGATTTTTTTTTATCCTGGAGTTTCAAAGTTTTAGAATTGCAAATCGCCTATTGATCGGAGAATGACCCATTTAGTAAGCGAAGATATAGACCCAGACGGAAGACTAATATGCTACTGATCTCAGCCTGAGTGTATTAGCGGCCGACATGGCATGATCGTTACCAGCAGGTCTCCTCTCTCTGCTTGAAGAACATTTATTACAAAACAGAGCACCAGCTAGCTTATTGCTACGGCAGCGCTAATGTTCTCGTGTTGCACACTTCTCTCCCTAATCTACTGAGTTAGTCCGTGTCCGTTTTTGTTCTTTGTCCGCTCGGTTCTAATTGGATGAGGGTATAGGGAGAAACGGAGCAAATGTGAAATGAGAACGGCTAAGACTTGAAAGTAATGAACACGAGTCTAACTACCAGGTAGTATTGCCGTAAAGAATTATGCATAGAATAAATTGATTGAGTTTATATAGATTTACTTATAATTAAAAAAAATTCTTCACATTTAGATAATTAAAAAAAACCTATACCACTATAACCCACGTTATAGATACTGTATTGTTTCTAAGTCAACGGTTGTGGAGGGAGGCGATTTGTCCATTATCATGCTCGACCGCCAGGTTTCCCCCATATTAAAACCACCCACTTTATAGATGCTGTGTGAGCCCCAGGAGTTCTATAGATCCCATAGGATCCGCTCCCCGTTGTTAGCAGGTAGTAGATTAAATAAATTATCTGCCACTGGTGGATTAGAACCCAGGACCTTCGGTATGGCATCTCAGCGCTCTACAACGTAAGTGTATATACGCTGTATTGTTTTGACAGTGTCGATATATAAAGCTTTGGCCCACTTTTCGTTTTTTACTCATTTACATAGACATACGCAGCCCATTGAGAGACTAAATAATTTGGATACCAGGAGTATAAAAAACTTTTTTTGATCTCAACATGAAAACTAAAAAAACAACAACAAAACTGTACCAGCACAACCCATCTAAAGTATTTGGTACGTTTTCTAAGAAAATGACTGTGCATCAAGGTGATTTGACATATTCTTCAATATTTTCCTACAAATTATAGATGCACAGGTTAAAGAGGTTAAATGAGCACCGGGAGGGTTTCCAGGTTCCACTAACTCCTTTCAAGATTCATATCAGAACAAATGATTTATCTGGTCCAACCGGTCTCGAACCCGCAACCTGGAGGTAATTATGTCAGTGCCGTACATAATAAGCTACATAGTACATACCCTGCTCTCATTCAATGGTTTAAATCTTTTTTTACAACTAAACTCACATAATTTAAAAGTAAAAAACCTAACATTTTCAACCTATTGTTTGAAAGCCTTAATAGAAACGAACATCTAATGGGCGAAAGCTGTCAACTCAAAAGCACCCTGAACATATTCGCTTATTGATTATTTAAATTTCGTGAGTTCCTCTCACAATGTGCGAGAAAAATGTCATAAGACTGTCCCAGAATTGAATAAGGGAAGCGATGGTTACGAAAACTAGGTACCAAACGGTCTAGGAGGGGGTGAGATATCAGCAGACGCGACCTTCAAGAAAAGCCAAAGAGAGAGGATGACTGGGTAAAACACACCGAAGATGACGTGATATGGGAATTTCAGAAAACAGAAAATAGCATGTTATTCGTTTGAATAGGCCTTCCTTCGTAAATATTAGACAATAATGGAAATTATAGCTTTATCGAATGAAATATATAATGCTAGTGATTTATGGTAATTTTATTCTTCATAAGGATAACTTTATCTATGAGGCATTAATCCTAGAAGATACTAAAACTATAAACGACCCCCTCTAGTGGTGGATATCTGTAAGGACTACACATAACGGTGGAGGGCCGGGCAAGGCTATCTGATCCTGGATGGGCGCTGCGCCGCGCTGATAAGGGATCCTCTGCTCCACAGCAGCTCTCCTCTCCTCTCTCTCAGTCAGAATTGCTCTTACGAAGAGTCAAATAAATAAAATTGTCAAGGTCTGGTGAAAAACATGATGGGTAGAGATAAAGATAAAATACAAGCATTGTCGGCTTAGAACAATTATTTAGTAGAAAAATATACGTTAATTATCAGCTTCACTATCACTTATTAAGTTTGTGACTAATAAAACTTGAACAGCCAGCAGTATGTTTCATCATCCTAGAATATTTTTGAGACGATGATTGTGGATATGAAAAATAAAATAACCAACATTTTCTTCAGAGCCGTAGAAATAACTGTTGGATTCAATTAGAAAAATCCCCAAAACACAGCCTTAAGTCTCTAAAAAATTGGAAAAAGAGAATCAGTCGACGATTCGTCAATTGAAGTATCATCAAGGCACACATACAACAAACAATCACATCAAAGAAAAGATAGTGCAGTAGATCTAGCACTGACAGTCAAACAGAATCATCAAATAGAGACAGCAACCTTGATTATGTGAGATGTGCAGCACTTCCTCTTTTTTGATGTGATTTTCTTTTGGTGCGTGTCCTGATGATGCCTAAATTAGCAACTGGGGGTTATTTTAGCGATTATTTTATGGGGATTTTTCCTATTTATAATTGGTGCCACTTTTCGAGTTTTTCCTCACTTTTACAGGAATGACTATGATTTAATGTTATTACTAGTTTATGTGTATCTCAAAGGAAGATGAAGATCTTTATGCATGCGATTTGTTTTTCTTTCGAACTCATCCATAACGCCAGACTATCTATAGCATCAAAATCCATCTGTTTAACGCCGAGTCAGCAATATCCATTTAAGTTATGAACACTCGAGCTCATAGATAGTGACAAATCGTTCTATAACGGCGAATTTTGTAAAATGTTATTAACCTTAAACAAAAATAGTTCTACGCAACTCTAAGACGGGTGGTGATAATGATGATTGGATGAAGAATTTGACATCGAAATTGAATCATCCCCTCTGCCGGCTTAAAAACTAAAAAGACCTTAAAAAGCACTAAATCTTGTCAGTTGATAAGCTAGTGAATTGCTATCCCACTATTTATGCTATTTAAAAGAAGTGTTTTTCGAAAAAGGTGTTTCGAATTATTGAAATAGCATAGAAAACTAACCAATCCATTTTGCAAATTAAAATTGAGCAGACAGAAATTTAATGGCATCGAGGCACCAGCCACTACTGACTTACGGTTTAAGAGGCTGAAGCTTGTATAAAAGGACTTTTTCCAACAAATAGTCAAGTCTAGGGAAAGGTAATCGATAATCGAAGGTAATAGTAAGGTAACAATAAATAAGGTAAGGAAAGTATTAATAAAGGTAAAGTAATTGGAACTACTGTCGGGTAAAACGTAACTCCTTTTACAATTTCTTACCAATTAGTGTAATTTATAGTTACAGGAATAAAATTACTCAATAAACTACTATGAATCTGATTGTGGATAAAAAATTTAAATTACAATTATTATTTTCATCACTATTACCTCAGAATTACATTTTATATAATACTGGTTCTAACAATAATTCCTAGCAATAGAGATGATGAATAAGTTGGTGGATCTGTCAATAATATCCTTTGTTAACCCCTAGCGCAATAATTATTCAACATACGAAATGGTTAATAAATAGTTAATGTTTTTAAATTTGTGATTGGATAGAGAACTATGCATAAACATATATAAAACGATTTTAATGACTAATAATTAATTCAAGGCAATTCAATTGGAAAATTAATCAATTAAAATTGATCAGACATAGACAGCCACGTGGAATCTATAATTCGATATAAATCTTAAAAGTGATTACTCGACCGCTACAATAAACTTGGAGACAATTAATTTATGTCAGTGCCCCCTTAAAAAGAAGTTATCCTTCTAGATTATATATTTTTATAAGGTTACATATGAGTGGCCACCCTGCATAAATTTCTCGGAGTGAACCAATTTAATTACGTACAATTGCCAAAATCAATGGAATCAATTAGAAGAAAATGTGGATAGATAATAATTTCTAAGTTGAATATAAATTTTAATATATAAAGTTGTTCTAAGTTTCAAAAAGACCCATTGTTTTTGAATATTGGAAAAACAAGAAGAAAAACTCATTTTATTTTTTATTTTGCTTGAAGATAAATCGAATTTATTAAAAGCGTGAAAATGAAACTCTATTCCCTATTGACAATACTTCCAAGAACTAATACCTTGATCATGCTTACAGTTTGGTTACTATTAGAATAGGTCATACCTGGATCAATACATTCTCATTTAGGGTTGGGGGAGTCATTCGGGGAATTTCAGGTAAAATAGGGGATGGAGCAGGGTTAACTTCATTTTGAATAGCATTGGGAAATGCGGGTCTTGTTTGAGTATTATTTGAGGGATGATAAATGTCGTTTTCGGAACTCTTTGTACTGAATCCAATGTAAGCGATAGATGTGGAAGTCGATTGTAATTTTATTTTATCTAACGTGAGTTATTTATTTTAATTACTGTATTTATACGAAAAAAAAGAAACAACAACACGAATAACAGGTGTGGTTCATATCAAATTAATTTTTTTTTTAAATCATATTCATTATTGTGTATATTTTTCATCTTTGGAACCGGGTGGACAAATAATTTCCTTTTTTTCAAAAAATGAATATATTGTTAATCGATTACTACGAAAAAACACTTTCAATTGCTTTGAAGACTAAAGTAACCTAGTGAATAACTTTAGAGATTTGTGTTATTGTAATAAACTAACCTTAAATTCTTTATAACATCACAAGCAATTTATTTATTTATTAAGTGCAAAACTATTATTATGTTTTATTCACTTTTAGTATGGATCATTATTTTATTTATTAAAAAACAATTTTGCTGTTGCTGTGTTTTGAGTTAATATATATATATTAAATAACCTATTGAATTTAGGATGCTAGAAAAAGCATTTATGATAATTATTCAAACGATTAATTCATTAAACGTCCTAACTTTATATTAAATAGGATTCTTTTCCAGAGGTTGGTTGTATGTTTAGCAAATTACCAATAAGTCAACTTAATACCTTAATTATACCATCAATATATTATTGATAAATATATAGTGCATCTGGGTTAAGTAAGGAACTAAAGAATTATAATAAATATACTTTATTAACATGGTACGATACATATCACTTTGTAAACATTTATCATTATTTCAACTATTGTATGTATTATATACATACATATATATGAGTATATATATATATATATATATATATATATATATATATATATATATATATATTTATATATATGAGGGGCTCAGGATAAAAAGCGGATAACTCCAAAAGATCATAAAAAGACTTTTTCACTAGTTTAGTCAACCAATTTTGTCTAATTCTACACTTTGCACAATTATTTCTAAAGGAGGTTCCGAACCAGCATTTTCGGGAGGATAAAGCATTCCTTGACTAAACTAGAAAAAAATGTGAAAAAGTATATTGTAAACTCGAATATAGTATTCTACAATATTTTGTGCAAAAGCATATGCGTGCGAAACTAAACACTATCACGTGCTACGCTTAGTTAGCCCTGATCTGTGATGAGCTTACTTCAAATTATTTTTTTTCAAGGTAATTAACGCTCTTACTAAAGTTAATTAGAAAGGGTGAATCTTAAATTAACTAACGAACAGGAGGGGAAGAGAAAAAGGTTTGCCTTGGAATTACCTCGGGGAATTTAATTTGGTAATGCGTAAATCGCAGTCGTCGTAAGCCCAACAAAGGCTACCTAATTTTAAATGCTTGTTTGTTAGTTTAAATTATTATGATTTAGCAGTTGAATAAAAGTTAAGTGAAGTTGTTGAACATTTTTCTACTTGGGAAAGAACGTTATATTTAATTCATAATTTAGATGACCTTAAAGATTAATATTTAATTAATCCTTTACTATTTGCTTAAATATGATTTTAAAAGACATAAGAAGATGGCCTCATGACCTTCCAAGTTGAGCCTTTTTTTTAGTACTACCACTGGGTAGTTTCTCTACTTGCCTTAATCTCGGGACATTATTTATCTTTGATTATATTTACTGGAAGTATTCAATATACAGTTGTAAATTTCAATTAATACATTTAATAAAAGAAAAGATAAAACGATTTCTTCATTACCACTAATGAATAACGTTTAACCGAAGAAATAATGACGTAATTCAAAGGCTTGTGAACGAAGAATAAAGTAGATTTCGTTGAAAGGAAATTTCATAAAAGAAAGAAAGGCTATTAAAGCAAATGAAAATTGGAAAAAGTAAACTTGATGATTGTGGATTTTAATCAAGCAGATGAGTGGATGGTGTATTAGGTCACCGTTTCTTTTTCGTTTCTAGCTTGTCCTGATGAAGAACAACTGTAGTGGAGTTAAAAACTTTTGCGACTGGAAAATTATCATTAATTTCATTAACCCTCCCTGAGGAAACTTTCCACAAGAAAATAAGACGAGCAGTCAATGATGAAGCAATTGGGAAATAAAAATCGCTCTAGCAGAACCAATCAATGATAACTGGAAAATAGTTGTACTACGCAGAACACAGGCAATCCAGACTCGAAAAACATAGCTCTTTCAGGGAATATATGATAGAAGGAAAGTTTTCAAGGACTGTAAGTATATCATAATTCTCTAAATTTATAAAAAAAGCAGTTCAACGGATTCAAAAGCTGTAAACACAACAGTCTGTTTTCTGTGGTCCATTAATATCTTAGGAAACTCCGGCACATTGTGGAAAAGCAGTTAATAGGCGAGCAGGCTGGTTTCCGTCCATGCTGATAGACTTAGAACCACATCATTGTTCTTACGACCATTGCTGAAAAAGGCAGGGAAATTCCTTATCTTAGGGAAATGTTTGGTTCGGTGCTATGAAAAGAAATCTGGTGTGCCGGATGATTTTATTGAAGGCGTGAAATCAATCTACCAAGAGTAGATACTCTTACTACCACTGGAGTGGTAATGATAAACGGCACAGACTCGGAAACTTGTTCAATCACGAAAGGAGTTAAACAGAGAAACAGCTTAAGCCTCATATCCGATTTAAAGATAAAACTACACCATTAATTAATTAAAAGTTTAAAAACAAATTAAGAGACCTGAGTAATGATAACAAGCAAATACATATTAAATAAAAAAAAGTTAAGACTCTAATGTTCCCTTGTTGGAGTAATACATTTTCAAGAAACAATTGAGTATTAACATTTGTAACTATAAAAGAAAAAAATATATATTTGAATTGGGTGATGGTGCTGAAAACAAAATATTGTCATTTTAGTGAAAAGCTAAACTGAACATAATGAGAAATGAACACAATGAATAAAAAATAAGTCAAATAATACTCATCAGCAATGTGTAATATACGAGGAACATACTTCTTAAATTTTTTTTCTGTGATTGATGGGATAAATAATATTAAAAGTTGCAACAATTTTATTACACGAGGAATAACATTGTTATTACGCACGAGAGACATGCGAAATAACAATGTTATTCATTGTACAAAACTTTAAAATTTAAAGAGACTTTCCTATATCAGAGATGGGATCGGCTTGCACATGATCGATATTGCGATGAAGACAGGAACCGAGAAACTCAATCTGAACAGGAAACCTTGTTGCTCTCATGATAGCGCTATCTATTTACTGTGCTGCCACGAGGAACATGAAAGTGTTTTCTGTTTCCATAAATATTTTTCTATTTTAAGAAAAGAAGAGAGGCATTTAGAAAGAACCATCTGTACATTAAGTATCATAAATAATATATATAACAGAATTTACTTAATTACCTAAAACTTTATGCTTAATTATCTCATTACCTAATATATATTGTAAGTTTATATGTATTAATAATAAATATTTATTAATAGGTTTATATGGTAACCTATTAACTTTAGTGCTAGAATAATCGATCATTAATAATATATAACAGTTTTAATAAATATTTATATATAAAATAGCGAATAAAAAGAAAGAATAGCTGAAGATTGGACAAAAGCAGCAATATGTCCAATACACAAGAAAGGAGACAAGCTATAATGTAATAATTGAGGAGGCATTTCCCTATTAAGTCCCTAATAAGACCTATAAGATATTAGCAGTGCTTCTATAAAAAAGGTTGACAGAATTCTCTGAAAATATAACAGGAGAATACCAAGGAGTCTTTAGACCAGGAAGGTCAACAATGGATCAGATATTTTTTCTTAGACAAGCAATGGGAAAGTGCCTTGAATATAACATAGACAAGCATCTCCTCTTTATCGATTTTAAACAAGCATATGAAAGTGTAGATAGGGAAAGACTTTTGAAAGTCGTGATACCCAAGAAATTAGTCAGGCTAACATGAATGACACTATTTAAGACTGTCAGTCGAGTTAAACTAGGGAATGCAATATCAGAAGAGTTCGAAGTAAACATTGGCTAGAGACAGGGTGATCCTCGAGCCCCTCTCCTTTTTAATTTAACTCTCGAACCAACCATCGGTACAGTAAAAACAAATCCTGGAGGAACTATTTACAACGGCCAGTCCCAACATCTATCATATGCTGATGACGTCGTCATTACCGCTAAAACACAAGCAGCATTATCAGGAACATTTCAACAATTTGAAGAGGCAGCCATTCAACTGGGTCTTAAGGTGAGTGAAGATAAAATTGTATACATGAAAAACTCAAAATTGGAAAAGCTGGTGAATGGAAAAGTGAGTTTCAGAGACCACAGGTTTAGAACTGTAACCCAATTCAAATACCTGGGAAGTGTGGTTACAGTTGGTAACAAAGTAGAGAGCGAAATACAAGCCAGAATACTCGTAGCGGCAGGAAATAGGTGTTATGCCTCACTATAATGAGTGGATCAGTTTAAATCATTCTCCGTAAAATAATGCAAATACAACTGTACAAAACCATAATAAGACCGGTAGTCATATGAGGGTGCGAAAAATGACCCCTGACAAAAAAATAAAAACTTATGGTAACCACATGGGAAAGGAAATTATTAAGAAGAATCTGGAACGGAGCGGCCGAAAATGGGAGTATGAAGAAGAAGAAAGAATAAGAAACTGATGGAGCTATATAGGGAGCCGGACATGGTGGCTTATTAGATGGATTGGACCTGTGGAAAGAATGTCAAACCACAGGATATCAAAGAGATGGCAAACGAAGCAGAGGACGCCCTCGGATCAGATGGTTGGATGATGTCGAAGAGGACTTGAAAGTGGTGGGCGTACAAAACTGGAGGAGGATAGCGCAGGATCGCAGAGATTGGTTGGCTGTTGTGTTGAAGGCCCGGGTTATTGAAGGACCGTAGAATAACCAAAATAATAAATCAATAAATATAGTTAATAAGAGTATGATTTTTGAGGATTTATTTATTTTTAGTACTTTTAAATTACATGGAAGCAAAAGTCTTTAGCATTGCCCAGCGAGTGCTAATAAGAGGCTAGTGTATGAGTTATTGTTTGTAGAAGTGAGAAAGTGAAGTGGAAATAGACTACAGCACAGTTTCCCCATGAAGACTGCACCTGCAGCACCGATGCAAGCAACTGAGAACTTGGCAGACGATCTGCAACAATCCTAGGGGCTATTTACTGTTCTCAGCTTGCACCTCAGCCAACTAGCCATGTTGAAGCTACGCCTACAAGGAATTTCTGTGAGGGAGTGAAGTAAAAATCTCTAGATATAGAGTTTTTATTTTATTTATTGGCCTCAAAAATGAATGGGTATTTTAAATGTAAACTGACAAAATCAGTTAGTGGATTAAAATAATCTATTAAATATAAATTGAATACGATTTTTTTTAAGTGCCTTACCTAGGGGGACGGACATAGAGAGGGAATGAAAAAACGATAATTTCTTTTTTAACTTACGTACTAAGTATCCAAAAGTTTCTGGCCTGGGGTAGAAGGAAAGGTGAAAGAAAAAACTGAGCTTACTGTCTTTTAATATATTCTCCTCTAAGTTCCTAGGGTTCAACACACTTATTACAACGCTTTGCCAACAATTCTATACCATGAAAAAAATGTTCTTCCGCTGCTACTTGGAGCTCTTCGTCGGTGTTAAAGGCGCCAGGGGCCAATTCTGGGCTGTAGGGTGGATGAGAGATTTCTTGGAATTCACAGTCCTTCACAGCAGCCTTGGAATTAGAAAAGAATTTTCGGAACCCATCTTGCAATGGAACCTTGTTCATATACAAATGTTCTTTGATGATCCTCAAAACACTTGTTTTTGAAAGCCCCAACCTCGCTGCTATTTCCTTGGTTTTCAAGTTGGATTGTTTCAGAAGTGACACCTTCCAATGGGCGACCGGGACGCGGGTCATCTTCCAGAAGTTCTCTCCCCAACTTAAATGATTTTGCCCATTCTTTCACTGTGGAATAATTGGGGGAGGACTGCCGTATACACAATCCAAGCGCTCTTTAATGTGCGCAGGAGTAAGACCTTCTTTACAAAATAATTTAATAACCGCACGATACTCGAGTTTGAACATTGTAAAAATGGGGAGTTTCCTTCAAGGCTGGACACTGACTGACAGGACTGAGGAAGTGCGAGCGATGGGTATGGAGCGAGCAGGCATGGACCTACATAGGCGTCAAGGTCTCGGTACGTTTGAAGGAGGGGAAGCAGGACAGGCCGGAAACTTATGGACCTTAATACGTACCAATCTATTTTTTAGGGAAAATGTAGCATCCGCAGTACAAGAAATAGAGATAGACTATGTTAAGAAACAATCAAATTACTTAAGTACTAAAATGTATAATTCAATTATTTGGTATTTAAATTATATATATTATTAATTATTTGTATTGTTCTGATAATAATATTTATGTATAATGATAACTGCCTTAATTTTGATAGCAACACTTTTAGTAACAGTACAGTTGCATATGGTACTCTCTAGTATTCACTTTTCAATCAATTAAGCTGATCTTTTGTTTTGTAAAATAAAGTTTAATTATAACTGATCAAATTCTTTATTCGTTCAACTGAACAGAATAGTTTTTAGTTTTTCCCATGACTGGTACTCACTTAAGAGTTTTTGACGAGACGGACGATTTGTACATTTTCAGGTAATGACCCTAAAAAAAAAAAACTTCACACATTCAACACTGAAAACTTACCAATCAAAGGCATAATTAGAGTAATTTATAAACAAAAAATCATATTAATACATTATATAATATAATTTAGTTTATTATAAAATCTGTAAATGCTATTTATAAATAGAATTAAAATGTGATAACAGAAAGGGGAGCGTTATGCGTAGTTTTTGTTACTTAATAAGGAAAAAAACGGTAAGGAAAAAGTGGTTTTTAAAATTCTGAACAGCACTCTTTTGTTAAATTTATCTTCTTGGAGGAAAATATAAAATCTAAGAAGCAAGGCTAAATTAGAAACTTCAACGTGTTTTATATTCGCCAAGGGCTCACTGAATATTTTAACACCCGCCATCTCATACGATTATGCAACTTGGCCAGTTTTTTTATGAACTTTTAGCATTTCCTTGATGTTAATTACTCATAAACAGAAGATAAGTACCTAAATGAATATACTTATATCATTCCAACTTTTTTATTATTTTATTTTACTTGTTCAATGTTTGGAATATTGATATATTGATTTGTTATGTTTATACAGTTCACCATCATATTCAATTTCATATGCATTTTTTCATTAATTGCTTCTGATCTTATAAACAGCTGATCTCACTTGTAATTTAAAAAAAAATTATAGAAGTGCTCATTATAAACTGACTAATACGAACAGATTAAAAATAATATGTAAAAAAATGCCAAAAAAAATGTTTACATTTCCTAATTTTATAAAAAATTAAATATGTAAGCTATTAACGTTATATAAAAATTCAATAAATAAATAGGCTGTTGACATAACCTGAATAAGCTGAAATAGTCACAAAAAGTTTCCTTTTTAAATTTTCAAGGGCCATATAAAAAATATTAATGAAAGAAATTATAATAAATTTAAAAAAAAAATGTAAAATTATACAGGTTATTACTGAATTATAAATAATTTCCATTTTAATGAACGATTCGAAAATGAGTGAGGACACGACTCCATGACAATAGATATGTTTCACCAGACTGTCAACAGTTACTAACCCCCGTGTCGCTCCCATGACTGATGTAGGCTCTCCATGACCTCACATATTACTAGGTGCCAGCTCTTAGTCTATTTCAAACACGGTTATAGGGCTGTGAGAGGGAGGTATCACAGCTAATTAGACAGTCATTAGTAATATGTTATACATAGCAAATGTGCTGACCATGAGTGAGAAGGTTTTGGCTTAATTTTAGCACAAAAATATATGAAAAGTGTCTTTAAATTGAGTATATAATTTAAATAATTTCTCAGAGGAATAAAGAATATTCCGTCAGAGTAAAAAATAATCTAAAAATAAAATATTTTTTCGTTCATCGCCACAATCATAGGTATAACACTGTTGTTTTATCTCTTAGTTTTCCAATTTTACTATTATTTTCCATACCAACAAAAATGTATTTGTAACAATTTGACCTAAACTGATTACAGGTAATCATCTAGTGATTAATATGCTTCGAATAATTTTATGTCAAAGTTTCTTTTATTGACTCCTTCGAAAATTGCAGCTTCAGTTATATTTGTTACACTTGTACATATCGGTTTGGATT
Source organism: Troilus luridus (assembly GCA_964056705.1). NCBI lineage: Eukaryota > Metazoa > Arthropoda > Insecta > Hemiptera > Pentatomidae > Troilus > Troilus luridus. Next base: position 163,833,227 of record OZ057412.1, read on the forward strand.
TAATTGAACCATAAAAGATATTTAATGGAATGTTGTAATACAACTGCGATTGACTTATTAACAATTCCCTTTACTGATTCTTGATGTGCAGAAAAGACAATTTGATAAACACAAAACCTTTCTGTAGGAATTGCAGCCATGTAAATTCAACTTGTTGAAATCACAACAATAGCATTGTTGTTAATACTAAAACTTATTTAAAACTAATAAAGAAATATATGTGACTATTTAGATTAAATAAGTTGGTTAGACCGTTTTTTACTCTCCCTAAAAGACTTAAACATGGAACATGCAATGATGTTTTTTGAGATGCTCCACAACCAGCTCCACAACCAACTAAGGCAAAAGATTGTAAGGTAAAAACACAAACAGCTGGGGAAGTGATGCCATGTGATTATTATTATATTAGGCCAAGTATATGCCTTGGGGATTCCTGGGGCCAGACTTTTTTTTTGTGCGTGAATTGGTATGAACCTCGAATTGTTAGTTGGAATTCCATTCAATTATTGCATCTAATTAATACATTAAAATATTCGAAAATGATTTGTAGTCATGTTTAATAACTCTTTTGGAGCAGGAGAATATAATATAATACATTTTAAAATGTGAAATCGTTTATCTGGATATCTTTATTTTTTAAAATATTTTTAACGATCACTATAAATTGTGGCACAAAACAGTAAATAGCTTAGATATTAATTTATTTAAATATTTGAGATATTTCATCAATAAAATGAACAAAACGCCATCCACACCACATAAATCGTGAAACTCTTTAATCGTTAGTTGGTTGTAGGAATGTCAATGAAGCTACCTTTCTGTGAAGTTTAGACTGAAAAATACGCTGTCTCCGACCGAGGCACCCCAGGGATATAAGTAACAGCAAAAGATAAGAAACTTTCCCAATTTCCATAATTGGAGCGAAGATAGCGAAGGGACGCAAGGTTTTTATTTTCTTGTTCGTAGAAGAAAGTATTTTTCTTTACTTTTTAACCCGGACGAGGGAGGAACGTATTAAGGAGCGGCCATGCGTCTTTCGCGAAAGGGGGAGGGGTTTCTTGGCAGGACGGCCACAGGATCTTTTTTCACTGCGATCCATTGAAGAGATAAATACACGATAGATCTGGAAATCTAGGTCAATGGGAAGCATTAATTCAAACAATAGAAAAGGACTAAGTAAAAAAGAATAAATAATAGTTAAAAAAATCATTTTATTTTTTTTAAACATAAATAAAAATTGTTAAAGAGTGCAGTCATAAATTGTCAATAAATAAATAAGTCAATAAATGTATTAACTCAGCCTCCCCCTCAGACCATTTTGCACTCTTCTATGATATATCCATTCAACCATTTCCATATGAATATGAAGAAAAAACTAAAAAACATACTTTAATAGAAATCAAAACTAAAATTCAGGAAATAGTTTTCAATAAGTTTAAAAACAGAATAGTTATGAGCAAAAAAAAATTATGGTGAAATTGTTATGATTTATATTTAATTGGCTGATATTGGTAAGTTCATTATGAGAATGTCTTAAAAAACACACTACAGTATTTACCTTAAAGATATTTAAAAAAAAAAATTATTTTCTACTTTTTAGTTTTGCTTTCTAAGGGGTGATTTTTAGTTTTTTAATATATTTTTATTTTCTATCTTTTGGTTCGGTAGGCTTGAGGTCTTTTTCCTTTTTTTTTTTTAAACTGAAAGTCGACTAAAAACAAAAGCGTGTAATTTAGTTTTTCTATTATAATTTTGTTGTTGTGAATTATACGAAACTTTCTAGTTAATTCTGGCAGTGGTCATTTGATTTCTCAAAAATTTAATTAAACTTTGTATGCCTTCTTACACGGCTTAGCGCTTTGCACAACACACCATCATGCCTTCGGATATGAAAACTCATAAAGGTAATGAGACAAACTTCTTAAATTATTGTATTGTCATCGGTACTTTAGAAGTGTGCAAAGTTTCAATTTAATTCAGTGTTTGAAGTGGCCGAAAATCGAGCTCAAAGTTTCCGTCTTATACATACGTACATATAAGAGAACCTAATTGAAGCGTTTTAAAAGAATTTAAACTATTTATACTGTCTATCATTACCATGACATTGTTGCAAACAATTTGATTTTTGTAACAGACGCTAACAAAAAAATACTTTTTATGTTACTGATTTCGATCTAATTATAACAGAGGTATTCCCACAAACTGGAAATGCTCATACTATTTTAGACTGGAAAAAACTTAATTTTCAAACCTTATCCAAAAAAAATAAACTAAAATAATTTAGAAAAGTTCAGGTAAGAAGTTATGATTAACAATAGTTCTGTAGGTACCTGAATAATAAGAAATTATGGATGATCGTTATCAATGTATGAAAAACAACTTAAGAATTTGACAATTATTGTTTATTAATGATACCTGACAATATTTTAAAAAAATGCTTCTGATAGCTACTGGTTTCTTGAAAAATAGTGTGCAAATAATCAAATGAACAAAATGATATAAGTTAACAAAAAGCGTACAATATATGATAACAAAACTTAACAATTTTATGATCAACTAATGAAATTTTCCACTTTGTTTAACACTACTTGTTTCCTGTAAGGGATGTTTGTAGGCACAACTTAACAGGGGCAGTTCTGTGTCAGGCCACTATCTTATACATAAATCCTATTCGGTTATTCAACTAATTCTCTGGCCACTATATATTTGAATAAATCTTCCATCTTAGGGGAAACATAAATTTCGACTACTGCTGAAGGAGATAGCGGAGCTGGGGGTGGAAATAGGCCGGCCTCACAATGAGTAATACCACGAGTGAAGTTGGAACATAAATATAGATCACTGGATGACTAGGACCGAAGCTGCTGGTACGGCGAGCCATTAACGAATGGTTATATTAGATATTATTGACAATTCGAAAGGTACTACTAACGAACTGTTAAAATGAAAAACTTAAATAAGATGAGATAAAAGCTTAGAGAATTAGATTATATTGATCAAACGAATTTGTGAGTATTATTTTTTTATAAAAAAAAAAATTCACAAAAGATTCTAAAAGCTGAATTCTGGAATTAAATTACATATTAATTACGTAACAACAGAATTTAAAGGTTTGAAAAATTGGTTCCGTAGATCTCTTTTTGTTAGTTATTAGGAACAAAATCAGTGGATTTAGAATGCGGAAAAAAATAATTTGTTTATTGTTGTTTAAAAAGCTAATTTAACTACTTTAAATTTTCCGGAATGTTCTGGAGGATGCCTGACAACCGGGTTTTATAATTTGAAAAATGGATATTTTTCAACAGCTGGAAAAGCTGTGGATAATCGAGAGAGAAAAATGTATTAGTAAAACTACTATCTTTTACTAATACATTTTTGCTATTTACTAATACCTGCGGAAATAATTAGAAGATATAATTTATAGCTAATTTTGGCCTTTCATACAACAAGAATGATAAACCTGCTTCCGTACAAAAACTGAGATTAAGACTGGTTCCAAAAGCGCCAGTTGAAATCCGGATTCCCAGATTATGTAAGGAATCTAGTTTGGCTAATGTTCAACGACAGGGAGAGCCGTAAATAATAGATCCGTTGCCTAATTTGGAACAAATCAAGGACCGATATAGTTTTATCATTGTGAACCTATCTACCTTTTACCTATCTGAACCTCAAGATGTACTGCTATGAAAACTGAGGATGTTTAATTTTTTGTTCACAGTAGTTCTTAATGATGTGATGTGTACAGGAATCACATATCACATCATTAATTTAGATTTATAGACATAGGACACTCATATATTCTATTGATGTTTTCTTTTAATTTTTTTTTTTAAATATAATTTTTTTTAAAGTGCATTTGACACAATTTACAAGAACTATTCTATTTTTTAATGCTTATTATTATTGATTATTATTATTCTGGTAAATTTTAATTTAGTTCTCTAAGTAACTAAAACTAAGTTTCTCCAACTGCAATATATATATGAGTCATATGTAAATAGTATTGTAATGTGTTGTTATCTTGAATATTGCGTCATAAATACATGTTAAGGTGAATCAGGGATTTTATGAAATTATTAATTAATAAAGAAATATTCATTGATAAATCTATTTTACTTTGTTGTACCTAGAGTTCTGACCCATAACCTTCATATGATCGATAAAATTCACTAATTAAATAAAAATATATTTGTTTTAAATGGTTTATCTTAGATCTAATCATCGTTTATCATGAGTACAGAATTTGATTAAAAATTAAAATCAAAAGTGTCTTAAATGATTATTGATCATAACCGTCTTATTCCTTCAAATTTCAAGTTGTACCATTAGTATCATCCCTGTAGATTATGGTATTGAAGAGCTTCACAGTAATAGTAACTTGTAGCAAGTCGAACCAGAGTGGAGTGGAGCAACCCAAATAGAGAAAGCACAATTAACTTTACCCTTTAGACTCCGGTCGTATATGAAGATTCACTTCCAAGTTACTCGGAACAGGCTCCGAACGTTTGTTCAAGTTTGCTTAGATTTGGAATGTGGCTTCAGTAAACAATAAGGTAACTACGATCGAACGTTTTAACAAATAAGACGTCTAGTTAAACAGACTATTGGTGTTTCAAATATTTACCTTGATTACGGTCTTTATCAAATTTCACTCGAAAGTTTCGTCAACCTCTCAAAACATGAGAAAATTTTTCAAAAAAATTACTTAAATATCTAAAGTCTTCTCAGAACTAACCTGCAATTATGAAAATAAAAATACAAACATGTCTGCTCTCATTATAAAATGAAACTATATATGAAACTTGATAGAAAGACGTTGAATAAAGTTGAATTTAAAGGTAGCCTTCCTTAATTCATCCAAGAATTCCTACTTCCTCGTCTTTTTCAGGCCCGTATAGGAACATCATTATCCAAGCATCATAAAAAGGTGAGTGGTGTACCACAAGGATGTGTGTTAAGTACAACACTAACCGCTCTATCTATCAAAATCTGCCACGAGGAATCAAAGTTCCTCAAGACATACTGAGCAAAAGACATACTGATTATCAAGGAGAAACAACAAGATTCGCTAAATCGAATCAATCATTGGTCTAGATCAATAGGAATACGTTTTTCTACAGAAAAAACAAAGATTATTCACTTTAGTAGAAAATAGAATACACCTGAATCATCAGATCTATAGTTTGGAGATGCCAAATTACAATATGTCAACATATGCAAATTTCTAGGATTGTTTTTCGATAGGTGCCAGTCCAGGGAATACCAAATCCGTTCACTGAAAGAAAGGTGTCAAACAAAGCTTAAGATCCTGAGAGTACTTACAACTTGGAACAAACTGGGGACCGAATAGAGCCTCAATGCTTAAACAATTTCATGCTTTAGTCGGTTCCAAAATAGATTATGGAAGTTATGTTTACGGCTCTGGTCTTAAAAATACTTTAGCTTGATTCAGTGCACCACCAAGGAATACTCATTGCTACTGGTGCGTTCAGAACTAGGCCAACCCCAAGTCTTTGTGTCGAGTCTGGCTTACCATCTTTACTGTTCAGGAGAAGAAATTCGCCATCAACCATATGCCGAAGTTATATACACAAGCCACACATCCTGCTCACAATTACATTTTTCAAACCAAATTTTCTAACAAATTTCGACAAAAATGTAACACCACTCTCCCATTAGCTGAAAGAATGTCCACCGAAATAGGGAGGCTGAAACTGGTCAAATTAAGCAAGCTTCAAAACGACATTCCTCCTTGGACCTATTTAAAACCTAAATTAAATCTGAAACATACAAAATTTAGAAAAGAAAGTACAAAGGCCGTAGAATATAAAGAAATGCTCAATAAAATAATTAAATCTCTACCAGAGTACTTATTAATATTCACTGACGGGTCTAAATCGGATACTTGAACAGGTTCTGCCTTTGTCACACCCGATGCTACCTACAATTGTAAACTACATCAACTTTAGAAGCTGTACTCCGCAGAAATCAATGCCATCGGAATGTTTCTCCGATCTGTCATGAAACCACCAGGCGATCAGCAGAAAATTATATTAAACTAGCTGACCCGGCCATGCGTTGCTGTGGCTGTTGTTTTAGTCTTAAATAAGATACTGGGCTACAGGACGATTTCTCCTTTAAAGATTCCAGTCAACATTACTGCTTCAATAACATTCCCGGCGATATTTTGGATGACCAAACGTGTACCATTTCATAATTGGTGGATTCAAATTACGCATAATTAATAATAATAGCCGACCATATCACTTAGGGATACGAAAAATTTCCAAAAATCAAATTTCATCTTCTTTAAAAATTGTTATTTATGTTTTTTCGCTAAAACGCACCGATTAGGAGATACAGATATAACTCCGAAAATTTCGAAGTTTTCGGCCACCAAAAGTATCCCCGTCCGTTTCTTTGGTTTCATACTTGGATTTACACTACTCAGACATGCCCTTACAACATATGAAAAACGCAGGATCATCAAGCTTCACTGCTACGATCGACGCATAATCAATAATAATGGCCGACCCATGACTTAGGGGTATGAAAAATAGTTTATGTCCTGTTCTCAGACCTACTGAATATACACAGAAAATTTCATAAGAATTGGTCGAGTCGTTTCGGAGGAGTTTTGTTACAAGCACTGTGATACGACAATTTTATATATTAGAGGAATCCTAAATAAAAAAAAACAATCTCTTAAAACAAAATTTCATTTAAGAAATCAAATACCCCTCTATTTAATACAATTATTTCCCTTGATTGAGAAAACCTGTCGGTTGAGTACGATATTTAAATAATTAACTCCTTACACAATCTTTGCTCAATAGACAATACTTGAAACCAAGTACTGAATTGAAGAATCTTCGTGGTTTGTAGCACTCTTTTTTTTTTGTCATTCATAAATATACGAAATACTTCTACAAGAATTTGAAAATAAATAGGAAATACTTAGATATATTAAGCTAAAGAAATATTCTTCGCCTATTCCGGGCTTGTTCTAGGACTGAGACCGATACTTCTTGAACGAACCAAGAGCACGAGATATTTCAGAATTAGAGCAGTTTATCTTCTTCTCCTAGATAGTGGAGGTGGGAGAAGGCAGGCTTTTAATTAAATACTAGAAGATAATTCATAGCCTTCCTTTTCTGTTCATCAGGTAATGCAATTAATATAACAGGTCCAATAGCTATGAATGTTAATTGCTGCAACAAACATTAATTCTTACCTGACAATTTTCAAACCACGAATATTTTACTACGGTCATAGAAACTTTTGATTACAAACGAAACAATAATAATATCATATGTATTATAAAGGTCAATTTTATTATTTAAATACTATTATTTTTTATGTAATAAAATTTAAAAATTATATAAGCAAAGAGATTTGAGATGAAATGAATTCCAGGAGTTTTCGGTTTGTTTAGGAACCAATGTGTATGTATCATTTCCTACTCAGTAATTTAGAAAAACAGACAAAAAAACACATTTTCTTCATAGACAAAATGTTTGCCTTATAATTTAGAAATGACTTTTGTCTAATATTTTGCTCCTACCCAATCAAAATGAACTTACGAGCCCCATCACTAGAGTCCTATATATATTACCCAAAAAATATCCAGCACATTCCCATCTTCTTACAATGCACAAGAGATCCTCTCATCCTTATTTTGAATAGAATAGAATAGAAAAATAATTTTATTCTGGGACCAGGTCCCTTAAGAATAACAGAAATGCACAAAATTAAATAAATATATATCTGGCTAAAGGACTACATTATTAGAATAAAACAATGTTTACTTAATAACTTGAAAGTAAATAATTAACAGGTATGTTTTGGTATATACAATTTTAAAAAATTGAAAAATTTACAATACAAAAAAATAGGCTTATAGAAAAATAAGTGAATAAATAATAGCATCTAAGAATATAAAATATGATACCATTATGAGTGAGGAATATTAACAGTAATTTATCAATCGATTAAGTTGAATATATCTATAACTATACAGCATTTCCATGTCTATTTGAACCTTTTCCAAGTCAACTGTAACCTTTTACAAATCAAGTGGTACCCTTTCCAAGTCACAAGCAACCCTTTCCCATTCAAATGTAACCCTTTCCAAATGAGTTGAAACCCTTTTCAAAGCAAATGTAACGCTTTACAACTTAACTTTCACCCTTTTTATTTTAATTGTATCCGTTTCCATTTAAATTTCCCCCCTTGAAAATTCACCGTCCTGGGGTGGTATAAATATGGCGATGATAGGGCCTCAGAAATCGTCAGGATAAAATCATCACAACCTTACTCTTCACAACTCTTGTTAGGACAAAAATGAGAGAAATAATTAAAAAAACAAATAAATGATTTTTTGTTTGAGAAAGTTTATTTAAAAAACGTAAAAACATGTAATCCGAACTTAACAGTAGTATCTTCATAGTTTTGGTAGTAAAATAATAATATTCTAGTTTACAAAAAATTAAGAAAACAATTTAAAACAAAAGGTTGATTTTTTTTCTCTCATTTATCCTCAGGGTCAAAGAAGTTTTTACTAGTGCGATAAATTTGCTATGAGTTTTTATTTTTGCAAAATCGAAGAAAGAAACTGTCGATAACTTCAGTTTACGTAGTTTTACTTTCTCAGAAAAAAATGCTTTTTTATTTTATTTTTTTAATGGGTTCCTTCAAAAAAGAAAATTATTTAAACAAAAATCATTGATTTTTAAAAATTACATTAATTTCATTCGTTTACTGCTTTGTGCCAATAATAGTTTTGAAAATAACAAAATTAAAACTACTGTCATGATTAATCCTGTTGAGTTCTGAGGCCTTCAATTTTCAAGGGTGACAATTGAAATGGGTTTCCATTTCAATTGTCACGGTTACAATTAAAATAAAAAGGGTGATAGTTGAGTTGTAAAGCGTTACATTTGAATTGGAAAGGGTTGCTTGTGACTTGAAAAGGATAGCATTTGATTAGTAAAAGGTTACACTTAACTTGGAAAAGGTTCAAATAGACTTGGAAATGTTATGTATTGATTGTAGACCATATGTTTGGGAATTTAGAAGATGTAGGAATAGTTTGGATTTAAATGAGGTTAAAGTAGACGCATGACGGATATCGAGTGGGAGTGAGTTCCAAAGAGAGATAGAACAGGTAAGAAAGGAACGCTGAAAAGTTTTGGTTCTATTGTAACGGATATAAAGATCAGATGGGCGAGATCTTGTGCCCTGGGATTGGATAGAGGATTTGAATTGTAGGTGATTATAGATATAAGATGGATGTTGTGAGTTGATGGTTTGATATTAGTAAGAACCTAGGAAATAGAGTCTACCGATAGAAGGGAAGAGCCTATATAAGAGCCTTGATAGGTTTAAGAAGGGTATTGGAACCAATAAGAATGGTTTCCGAGGGGAAAGCTTGGGCCCAGAGTATGGAACTGTTGGAGAAGGAAACATATTTTAATTTAGAGATATGGATGGAATGGTTCAGCGAATCGAAAGCTTTTGAACAGTCGAGTAGAATTAGTACTGTTAGTTTTTTTTCGTCCATGGCAGTATGTAGGTCAGTGGTGATTTTAACGAGCGCAGATTGTGTGGAAAGGCCAGGACGGAATCCTTATTGAAGTGGATCAAGGATTTGGACTGTTCCAGAAAGTTTGACATTTGGGATTGAACTATACTTTCGGGGGGTTTGGAAAGGTTGGAGAGTATAGAGATAGGCCGGAAACCATTTGGGTTTGATGGATTGGCTGATTTGTTAGTAGGATGGACTACTACTTTTTTCCAGGAGGAAGGGAAAACTGCATTTTGTAGAGAAAAATTGTAAATGTACAGAAGAGCAGGTAGAATTTCGGCCATGCATATTTTTAACAATTTGACGGGAATTCTGTCAGAACTGATGCAATTAGAGTGGGATTTCAATAGGCAGGAGATAAAGCCAGTGGGTGAAATGTCAGAGAAATAAAATTTGTGGTTGAATGATGGTGCTAGTAGGATTGAGAGTAGGAGAAGTAGGTCGTGAGTTGGTAGAGAAAGACAAAAAATATGTGTTCAATTCATCAAGTGATACCGGAAATACCAGAGGGGAAGGGGATTTATAAAGTGAGAGTTTCCGAAGGATTTGCCATTTGGATTTAGGATCAGGCGCGAAGGAAAGGGCTTCATGAAAGTATTTGGATTTTGCCTGTCTTTTTGTAGATTGCGTTAAGTTGCGAAGAGTCCTAAACACTTGATAATTTTCGTTCCGTCTTGTCCGTTTATAGCGTCCGCGGGCTGCGTCGCGCTTCCTGTGCAGTTCTTTTATATTTTGACTCATCCAGGGAGCAGGTAATTTTTGAGAAGGTGTAATTTTTGAGAAGGTTGAATTTTTGAGAGGAGCATGGGTGTCCAGGATACTAATAAAATAGAAAGAAAGTGTGTCAACCATGGAATCAATAGTGGGACTGGAATAGATTTAGCTCCAATTTAGGGTTCAAGGGAAGGCAAGATGCTTTCACGACCGATATAGCATCTAGGTTGCGAAAGGTAAAGCTTTAAGATAGAGTTTTCGGAGTTTCGATATTATATGAAATTTGGATTAGATCGTAAGAGGAAATAAACGGGACAGGCAATTGAGAAGAGGAGAGTAGTTTCTGAAGAGAATCGACGACGTACAGATCTAACCATGTGTCTGATCGGTGAGTATGATGGGTAGGAGAAAATGGAATAATGGAGAGATTTAGGGAGAGGAAGAGATTTTCCAGGTATAGGGTGTTTAGTTTTAACAGGGTGACAAACCTGGCTATAGCTGGAGAGGGTCGTGGGTTGTCCTTCCTCGGTCTGCGACGCTTCACTATGTCGAGGTCCTCTACGCCGATTTTAACACCGAGACTTGCATCTACAGTCACCAGTAGTGCTGCGGGGGTTTCGCTTGGTCGAACCGGAATGCTGCTAATCTCCAGAGACCTGCATAGTAGGCTTTGTTCTGCCTTATTAAGGCGGACCTCCAGTTCGCCCACCATATATTTGAGGGCCTTATTTTCAGAAGTAAGTTCATCAATGAACTTGGCCTGTCCTTCGAGGTGGCTGTCAATTTTGGTCAGCCGATCATTGAGCTCGAAGCTGAGCTTCCCATATTTCTCCAGGGACGATTTCAAAGAGGTTATCTCAACGTTCAAACCGTTATACATTTGATTGAGTATATCACTCGAGAACGGCTCAGCTACTTTATTGTCTAGACTCCTAGTGGGGCTAGTATTTTTTCCCGTAAGAGGGTCCAGGCTTTTTATATTGGTCGCAATTTTGACTTTTTTTTATTTTTGACAACCTCCAAATCTTTCCCGATAATATCACAACAACGGGCGTGATAAATGAGGCGACATTTTTCGCAGGATAAATTATTTTTGTCTTCTCGTGTAATACTCGTATTACAGATAGAACAGAGGGCCATTGCGACTGTTTGGTAATAATGTTGAATAAAAATAACTTACAGAAAAATGTTCGCGTTGTTTATAGATGCCGGTAGATTATAATCCTCTGGTCCTCGGGGATTAGTGTAGATTGTGACACACGTGCAAACGCTGACTTCTAATGTTGATTGGAAAATTCACTGAAGATCACTTATAATTGCTTTAAATATACACAGGCAGGTAGATAATATCGATTTAATATACTATAAATGATAATCAAAATATTTAAACTACACACAGAAAAGAGAATTGCACTATGAGAAAAAAAACTTCAACTGGGATTAAGAGAGAGCGATGCGGATAGGTCGGAGTCTCTGGCCAGACTGATAAAATACTTGTCTGGAGAAGAATGGAAATGGTCTAAAGTTTAAAATTTCAGCAGCACTAATGGAAATGTACGTGGAAAAGCGGTCAGTATTCGTCTACAGGAAATTTTTGCCTAAGACAATTTTATAAAAAAAAAAAAAAAAATTACCACTAAAACTAATGAAGGGTCTTCATTACATGGTAGAGACTGTACTGCTTCTTCAACAACGGTTGTGCAAAGGAGGGATTTGCCTGAGATTACGCTCAACCGCCAGGTCGTTGTCCCAATACCTACTTTATAGAGGCTGGGTGAGCACTAGGTGAGAGTTTGTAGATCCTACAGGGTCCATTCGCGGGTGTTAACAGAGTAAATAATTTATCTGCAACAGCCGGACTTTCAGCTTTGAACGTTCTGATGGGGATGTAATGGAAAAATATAATAAAATGAATAAATGAAAATCATGGTTTTATCAAGAAGTTAAAGTTACTCTAATATTCTCGTTGTAAGGATTGCGGAAAGCAGCTTTTTTTTGCTTTTCACCCCTAATTATTGAATGGTACATTAAAAAAATGTTTATTATACTACAGAAAGTGTAAATGTTAGCACAAAAAATAAAGAGTCGGTCAAGTAGATAATTTGTCCTTCAGTAATTAGTTCCAAGTAAAACTAACAAAAAATATTGACGGATACATTAATAAGTGGTCTACATATTATATATACGGAAAGTAGCCATCTTTTAAACATTCTGACTGAATAGCTATTGTAAAATTTTGCGAAATCTGTCAACTAAATTCAAAATCTTAGAAATGTCAGTTTAATGACGGCGTTGGCTAAGTTTTAAGGCGTCTCCTTAAGAGTCTATTCTATTGTTTCTGAGGAACCCTGTCTTCTTTACTTTCGTTAAAGAACTTTAATAATGTCTGTCGCTGGGACTACCTCTTCAACCGACAAAGTTTTTGTATTTTTTAGAGGCAGTTGTTTTATTTGAGGTGGAAATAAACCATGTACCACTGGCATGTACATGCTTTAATATTTTTTAGGAATTCAGTTGCATGATCTGTTATAGACCAAGTTACAAAATAAAATTATGACTTATACGCTCAACTTATGCCTAAAATGCAACCGGTTTGTTCAGCAAGAATTAATTTAAAATACAATTTCAATGGTACAAGATAATGATACCGATTTAAGAGATCGTTGGCTTTACGTCCATCCTTTGAATCAGTAATTGGCTCCCTGATTATTTACTCATTACATTAAGTTTACATTATGCATGTTTACAAAAGCTTGTACAATGAGTTTTTTTATTATGGATTCGAGCATAGATACATCACAATGTACACGAAAGGATCCATACCAAAACTAGAACCTCTCGGTTATTTGACTGAAAACACTCATAAAATCTTCAATTCTACCATACCCGGTAGTAGAATAACAATTATCATCATTGGCACCTGTGGTATAAATCATATGTTAACATGATAATTGTAGCAAAACGTAAAAAAAACATCGAGATATTAACTAATGCCTACCTCGACACCTCAATGGTTTTAAAAAACCCTACCATCCCAGAATTTAAAAAATATCCTCTTAAATTTACTATATTAGTTCTAACTATAGAAAATTCGATTATATGATGAACATGACCTCCACAATTCGAAGTCGCACCTGCCCATGAGTCTATAGACTTTAAACAAGCAAATGGTGGTCTCATTTTTGAAGTATCCTTTTAAAATTAAAATTAGAATGAAACTATACAAAAGCATATGCCTTGTTAAACACATATGGATATACGCCTCAAAGATATACGGTTCAGGCGTACAGGCAAAAGCTACAACATTTCAGATCCTAATTGTAGCTCATGAGTATGTAGCGACAAAACTCTTAGTTCTGGGTTCAGCAACTAACTATAAACAAACATATAGGTATTCTTTATTCTAATTGTTTATAATAATTATCATATACTTACAACAAATCGGTGTACGTTAGTACAACATGTTGATTAAGAGAAAAGGCTAAATAGAAGATGCATGAGAGATCTTCTGAATTAAGTGACTAATTAAAGACAAGAAAAAGTTCCCTATTTCTAAAATATTACGACTATTCTCAACATCTTATTTACTGATAATCAATATATAACAGGTGCCGAAAATAGGATTTTTGTGATTTAATTTTTTTTTTATTGATTATTGTGTAAACGCACATCTTCCTTACAATGATAACAATCCAATAAAATTACTCATAATAAACTATAAAAATAAAAAGGAAAAAATAAAAACAGCGAAATTTACAGGAAATAAACTTAATTACCGCGGGCTAGAAACTCTCTATCAAGACGCAATATTGACGTTTCTGACAGGTTTTTAATTAACGTTTTTGTGTCTCACTGCATTAAATGAAGATTAAGATATCACTCTATTGATATTTATAATTAACAACAATCTATAATCCTTAAATACTGATAAATGTGTCAAGTGAATAAGGTCCATACTAAAACATTTTAGTGTATATTTGAACTGGATCGTAGGAAGACTATATGGTAGTAATATATACAATGTATTTTCAATTTTTCTCAATTGGATGATAAGGAAACAAGGTCTTATGACTGACTGCCGGATTCGGTTTCAAACTACTAGTTTTTAAAGATTTTCATTTAATTATAGATCCTTAGAGTAAATTATTCAAGTAATAAAAATAATTGAATTAGTGACATAAAGTCACCGTCAACTTAAGCCTGTGGTAATCTGAGAATCTCAGTAGAAAAAAATATTGACACTTATGACAGGCTCATTACCGAAACGTGACTTGAATAATTTAATATCTATTATCTTTTTTTTGGGTTGCTTTTTTTTTCTTACTTATATATTTCTAAAAATAATGAATTAACTACAAAATAGATAAAACATTATTAAAAATACTATTATTCCTTAATACAATATATTATAGCGTATAATAATACATATTTAGTACACATAAATTATGTTCTGAAGAATGCTTTAGAATGTAATTCAGAAGAATCACCAATTAATCAGGATGAAGAGAAACGTCATCAAATAGTGTTTTATTGAACGATTTAAATGGAGTTACTATTTAATTAATTAATTTTGTATTTAAATAATTCTTAAGAAATCGGTGAAAACTTTATTTTCGATATAGTTTACATCGCGAAGTACAGTCTTTTTCACTAATGTAATCGCTTGAGAAATTATTTTTTTCCGTTATGGTTTAAGATTTTTTGTGTACCTACTTAGGAAAAACGTTTTATTTGAAAAATTAATTACACCTGAAATTGATAAAACATGGTTGAAAAAAAAAAAGGTCCGAGATATATTGTGTGGTTCAAATTAATACTCGTATCTCTTAAAACTTTTAAAATATGGCTTTTTTATTTTCCGGCTGCATCGAGCTTGGAGGGCTAGAAAGCTATATATAACATAGAGGGGAAGCTTCCTCAACTTCCGAATTCTCCAAGTCAGGCTGTCCGAAAGGTTGCCCCCCAACACCATAAAACATTTCCCCTTACACTCCCTTGCCCGATTTCACACGTTTTTTAAAGGTACTACATAGAACTTCACATATGTTTCATAAATAAGGGATTTTGAGTGTTTTCCAAGGAATAATCAAAATGGTAAAAAAAAGCTGCATTAATTAAAAGCTCATTTTGAGTCTTAATTTCAAACCTGTTTTAATTTATGTGTAGGTGCGTTGTTCTTGTTAATAATGAAAATTTATCTATTGAAAGGAATTATTAGATATTGGATAATTAGAAATTATAACCGTATAAAAGATACATATCAAAATCACAATTCAACATATTTCAGAAAAGAAGGAATAAAATAGCTCCACAAACAACTCTACACGTAGCTAGAAACACAACAGCTGGGGATTGGTTACCACTGGATTTGCCACTCAACTATAAATAAATGAGAACTGTAAAGTAATGAACTACAAAATAAATATTAATTAGTAAATTTATTAGGAGTAAATATGGAAACTAAATAAAATATAAGGCGTGTTTGAGACAGAGGCCCCCTTTCCCACATACCTCCTTGTTCCACAGCTGTAACCTTCACCACACTCCCGTCACATATGCATCATGGAGTTGGGTTATAGTTTTTTAAAATAATATTTTGTGTTTTATAATTAAAAACAATAATCCAATTTCATAACACTCTCAATACCTTTTTTTAGTTACAATTAATAGAAGTTATAATTAAGTAGACAAGTTCTGTATGTTGTTTAATTCGTGTAATTAAGTTGATGCTGAGATATATAATAAGGAGTACACATGTGTTGATTTGGTTAATCTGTCGTTTAAAATATACAGTTAATTTTTAATTTTATTATATCTTTAATAGTATTGGCAGTTTAGTGTCGTAGGGTAAGCCATTTTCGCGGTTTCTTGTACAGACGTTTTCACTAATCTAATTACTAATTACTAATTGCTCAGAGATGACTTTGAAAATTGCCTCCCGAGAGTATAGATTATGCAGGAGCGTGGTCTAGACATCAAGATGAGGTACTCTTGGCTTAATATCTTTAGCTCAACTAGTTCGAGTTTAAATTTGATCACAATAATAATTAGTCTCAAATTGTAGGTATATCAGAAGTTTTTGTTACACTGTACTAGTAAGTTCGCTATCAAATAAGCTGGTAGTAATAATCGAGTGAAGAATGCTAAAGGATAGGACCCAAATCATGTATGCACCCTTAACATTTTTTTGTTTAACGCAAATTTTAAATTTGATATCTTAGATCCAATTAGTGCTGCACAATCGTCAAAAACATAATTTTTAATAATTCAAAACTCTACCTTTATTTATTTTTGAATATATTTTTATATAATAGGTTGGGGAAAAAGAAATCCATTGTTTTTGCGAAAAATTCAAAACTTTATTATATATCAAAACTTTATTTATATAAAGGTAGCTTCATAATGTCTCTCTCATAGAAGTCTTGGTCCTTATTGGCGAAAAACTCTAGTAATCGATTTTCAAAATCTTGATCCCAATTTCTTATCACTCAGGAAGTTTTACAATGCGAAAAAAAGCGGTAATCGCTTGGTGCCAGGTCCGAACTATATGGTGGATGCATTAAAACCTCCCAACCAAGCTTCCGGAGTTTCTGGCGAGTCTCTACAGACGTGTGTGGCCTTGCGTTGTCCTGATGGAACACACCACCTCTTCTTGGCCAATTCTGGTAGTTTCTGGTCAATCGCTAACCTCAAACGGTCCAGTTGTTGACAATAGAGATCTCAATTATGTTTGGCCATACGGAAGCAACCCATAATAAATGATTCCTTTCAACTCCCAAATACACAGTAAAACCTTCCTGGCCGTTAGTCCTGGTTTGGCCACCGTTTGAGCTCCTTCACCACGATCGTTTTTGCACAATATTATCGTATCTGACCCATTTCTCATCCCCAGTCCCCATCCGTTTAAGAAATGGGTCGATTTCATTCCGTTCGGCCAAGGCATTGCAGTCAATTCGATCCATCATGTTTTTTGGTGTTAATTAGTGTGCCCTCCAAATATCGAGCTTCTTTTTGAATGCAGCTTTGCGCAAATAGTTTAAAACTGTTTTATGGTCGATCTTTAGCTTCTGGGCGAACAACAACAACTAACATGCCGGTAAACTTCGATTATTTCTGTGATTTTTTCGTCATTTTCGACGACGGGCCTGCCTGTACGAGGTGCATATTTAACATAAAAAATGTCCGAATGGAACGGATATTAGCTTTTGCAGTATCGGCACTATAAACACCGTTCACAATTTCAGCGGCCTCGCTTGCGTTTTCGCCGTTATCAAAGAAAAACTGTATTTTCTCTTTGTTGACATCCAACTGAATGGAACAAAACAAAAAACAGGCAAAGAATTTTTTTAGTGTGAAATATCACCTTGACAACGAGCATAAACTCGCAATTGTTTGATCGATACTTTACGGGATATCGATAACTACGGCAATCTACCGAGAAAATAATGGATTTCTTTTACCCAACTTATTATTTGTTTAAGCCAAATGGCCATATTTTCCAACAAAATACACCCTTTTAGAATAATAAATGATACACGCAATTCTATGGTTAATATAATAGAATAATATAATGTAACTAATATAATAAATTTATCCAATTGAGCAAATCAATTCAGATAAAAAAATTCAATTTATAAAAATCGAATAATGAAGCCTTTGAAGTGTTAAATATTTAAAAAGGAGCCGGGAGATAATTGAAAAACGGACCTAAAAAAAATGTCCTACTCATTTCTTTATTTTTTATTTTTTGATTAGGAATCTGTAAAGATCATTAGTACTTAATGAACTCCAAACTGTATTGGTGCTAACAAACTAATGGAAAGTAGACCCCTTAGTCATTAAATGCTATAGAAAGTAGGTCCCGTTGTATTTTTTTTTAGTATAGCTCTAGTTTTTGAAAATAATTAAATTCGCAAAATATGAAACTTCTGGAACCGTCGTATAATGATGAAGAAAAACTTTATGATTACATGGAAGTTAGTTTTATGATAAAGGTTACTTTTGAATTAGATGTTAAAATTGTTGTTAAGTAGTCCATTAAAGTAGATATAAAATATTCACAGTAAAAATGAAAATCTTACAAACATAAAAATATTGAAATTTAGAAATGACCAATGTTGCATACAATTAGGAAATGCACTCTTATTCAATTTTTTAAAGTCTAATTAGAGAAAATAAAATGAATTGTTAAACTTGTTGCAGATGATGTCACAATGTCCTGACAAATGAGCTCAACTCCTGCAGAATGCAAATGAGATTCGGTGTCATTACCGGTAGTTTTTTTTTCATAGCCTGATTAACATTTAAACAAGAACATTATTTGTTCTTGGACTGATGCCTCTGAATCATTTACGAATCTATTTTATGAATTAAAAAATTAACAGCCTATATTATATGATTTTATAGCCTTTTTAATATCTCAATAAATCTTTTATTTTAAATTTTATCGATTACAAACTGAACCTATTTTGAAAAGATCTTTTGCGTGAATCAAATGACATTTATTTATCACCGTTTACATAAATGAAGCGTTAGACATCATTGGAATCCATGAGAATTTCATTTAGTTTCTACATAGCAATTTAGTTTTCATTAAATAATATCAATTTAAAAATTATTATTGAACAATTACAACAACAATCGCCTAAGTTTATGTGTTTTTTGGAGCTGATGATTAGATTTTAGGACCAGGGTTGTGGATGTTAAAAATCCAAAACATCCTACAAAACAAAAATCTTTAGGTAACAAAGAAATATTCAGTAATTACGAAAGAATTTGGTTATACTATTCAATACTTACTAGTCACGATAATCTAAGAATTTGAGGAAAAACAACCGTGCTATTAATCTGTTTTCGCAAGAGATTGCAATCTTGTATTAACTCAAAGAATAATCAGCACCTAATGAATCTTGTAAGAATGTTGGGCTGATATATCTTAAGGGTCGTTTTGTTGAAGTGTTATTTGCAAGAATTCACGGCAATGTATTCTTATGTAGACTGAAATTTCACTCTTCAATTGAGGCGTTGAGATGCAAAAGGGGATAAATCCAAATTTGAAGATTTTTCAGAAAACACAAACATATTTATAATTTAGGTTATTATTTATTTGAGACAATTATTTTTAGAAAAATTAGATTGGGTTTGACATGTTTTGAATAGTGAACCATTAGCCACCGCATTGAGGGCTCTAATTTTGTGAAAACATTAAAAGAATTATAAAATATGGATTTATCCCTTTTTGCATCTCCACGCCTCAATTCATTTTTAACACTAATATATATTTGAAATTTCGGCTGTTATGTCATGTCGAATTAAACAGAGATAGGTATTTTTTTAAAAGAATATGTCATTCCTTACCAATTACGGTAACTTACGTGACCCTTTTATAAAGCGTTTCTTTTTTAATTAAGAAAAAATATCATTTTATCGTCAAAGCTGGGAGTAAGGGAGCTACTTAAGTACAAAAATCCATAGGATAGTCCAAGGACACAAGTGCAGGCATCTTGTTTAATTCAAAATAATAATGGAGGTGGTTGGTAACGCTAACCTGGTTAGGGCCTGGCATTTTTCCTGCCATTTCGCTGAATCAATGTTGCCACGTGTTCAATAACTAGTGATGTACCTAATTGGACAAATCTGTGGACCAGCATTTTTCATAGGAAATACATCCTAAGCCTTGACTCAGATTTTCATAATTTCCCTTTTCAAATCCTGTTTGAAAAATTAGAAGTAGCTATGGGTCAGTAACTAACAGGATACATTAGCATTTCTCACCAATCAGCTGAGAAGTACAAGGCATAAATCCAGATTATGCCTCAGTTATGTAGTTTGTTCAGCAAGTTTAGCTGTTTCTGTTTATAGTGTTGTTTATAGTGCTCAATAATGGAGAAATGAAGGTGACTAGTTGACGCAGAGTGGAAGTACCAATTTTTTCGAAACTGATCCAGTTATTTCTTGTAGGCACTGTAATCAGTCTAAGTAAATTAATTTAATATTAAGTTAAGATGATCAATTTATTGAATATTAGAGTACATAAGCTACGTATGGAGTAAAAAGGAAATATCTATAGTCACTTTTACTTTTTTTTATAGAAAATTTACTTTTTTTATTGAAGAAATGTAGTATTTAAGGGCATTAAAGTATAGACAAAAAAAAAGTTTATGACTTTACTGCGCGGATGAAACTTCATTGGCTCATATTTTTGCTATATTTTTCTCTGGTTTCTAATGCCCTGGAATAATGCACCTTTCCTTTCTTATTCAGTGAAAAACTGACGGAAGTTCGATAATAATTAAATCAGCAAAAAAGTGGGTAAAAAAAAAGTCGTGCCAACAATTTTCGCGCTTCCTAATGTAAGTTTAAACTAGAATTTAAAGAGAAGTTTTAAGCAGGAATGAAAGGCAAGTATGAAGTGAGAATAGACTATTTACAGCGGCACTGAGGGGCCAGCTTAGGGGCCTCCCGGGGGGAAAAGAGTTTTTATCTGAAGGGAAAAACAGAGGGGGGGGGGGAAGGAAAACGGGGAAGTGGGTTATTGGAAAAAATGGGGAAAGTTGCCTTGTTTTCCCGAGCGCCTCCTAAATAACCTCCCACGCTCTTTTCTATGTACTCTTTCTCAAAGCTTGGTCTCCGGTTGCTTTTTCTCGACTTACATCGGCAGCTAATTTAGCCACGGACAGAAATTGCAGTGAGTAATCGATTTTATATACGAATATTGGAATAGTATCTGAAGAAAGGCGTTTGTTTATTTGACCAAGCATCGGGAGAATTGAACGTAAACATTTCCATGACTACAGTTTTATTACATTCTGTCTCAAATATATCAGTAAGTATAGAGAATCCACCATATCAATAAAAGTCATTTTAATAACACTACTAAAGTATTAAATCATTTTTTAGAATTTCAATTGAATTAAGTTCAATCCTTCCTGAGAGATCTTCAGGACACCATCAATCCACTCCATCGTCCTACTCACAAGATTTCTTTCCGACCTTCTACTTAACCTTCCACGATGAGAATAAAGCCCTTAACTGTGGAATGCGAACGGACTACTCAATCACCGTGACGAACTAGACATATTTCTTCATGACAAACAAATAGATATAGCTTTGCTGACTGAAACTCACTTCACTCAACGTACGCAATTCTATATACGGGACTATATTACTTATAGGTCAGACCACCCAGACACACCTTCACATGCCGGATCCAGCATTCTCATCCATATAACTCTATCTCATTCCCTTGTTCCCTCCACTTCAACTGATGCTATTCAATCAACATCAGTATCCATAACATCACGCCCTTTCCATATCATACTTTCAGCTGTATACTGTCCTCCCGGTAGTTCCATCTCTCATAACGTTTTAGATTCCCTATTCTAATCTTTTGGACCGCATTTCATTACTGGAGGAGACTACAATGCTAAACACCAACGATGGGGTTGTCGAACATCCAACTCCCGTGGAAATATTCTATCTTCTATCACATCCTCAAAGAGCTACTCAATCCTTGCCCTAAAAAATCCTACCCACTGGCCTACATCCCTCAAAAACCGTCCCGACATCCTTGACATACTTGTTACATCCCAGATTTCCCCGCACAAGGCAATATTGAATCCTTGGACGACCTTTCATCAGACCATAGTCCAGTCCTCCTTTCCTTGCACTCAAGTTTCGCTCCCAAGCCTTCCCTTCCCACATTGATTACAGGACGTGTCAACTGGGACGATTTTTGTTATGACTTGGAGGACAAACTGGACTTAAAAATTTCAGTTAAGACAAAACAAGACATTGATGCAGCCATAGAAAAACTTACAACTTCAATTAGAAGCAGTTTACATGATAAAATCACAAATCATGCAATTAATAACTATCAACAGACTGATTTGCCACAGCATATTCGAAACTTATTAAGAGAAACACGCAGAGCAATGGCATAGAACTCGATATCCAGCAGATAAAACTATCTATACAAAATTAACTAACAAACTAAAAGCAGAAATCAAGAAGTTCAAAATTCAAAATTTATTTACAACCTGGACTGAAAATCTTACAACCACCGACAAAACATTATGATCGACCACCAAAAAATTCCTAAAGTTCAAAGAATTTAATCATCCACTCCTTACTGAATTAAATAACTGGACAAGATCTGACAGAGAAAAATCACAGTTATTTGGTCAATACCTTTCCAAAATCTTTCATCCACATCCTGAAATCATTAACCCAACTCACATTGAATGTATAAAAGAAGCGTTAGATGTTCCCCTCCAAATGCCCTTCCACCCAAAGCATTCCATCCTACAGAAATATCCAAAATTATTCTCAGATTACCTTCCCGCAAAGCCCCTGGGCACGACCTCATCACAATTCATATTTTAAAACACCTTCCTAGAAAGGCCATTCTATTCCTTACCTATATATCTATATAATTCTGTACTCCGCTCCACATATTTTCCTGACCTCTGAAAATTATCCATTGTAAAAATGATACCCAAACCTAAAATAAAATCAGAATACCCTTCCTCTTACCGTCCTATATCTCTTTTACCTTGCATGGGTAAAATCCTAGAAAAACTCATCTTCAAATGATTGTACCCCATCCTTGATGCAAATCAAATACCAGATCACCAGTTTGGATTCCGAGCATCCCACTCCACTATTGAGCAATGTCATCGTGTTGTGGATGTAGTCTCCACAACGTGGATCATATTGTTCGAGCGTCTTTCTTGACATGGAACAGGGTTTTGGCCGAGTCTGGCATCCGGGCTTGCTCTACGAACTCCGTAAATTCCTACCCCATACATACTTTCTCAATCCTATCTCACAAATAGAACTTTCCAAGTAAACCATAATAATGTCCGTTCATCCCTCTTTTCCCAATCCGCTGGTGTTCCTCAAGGTAGTATCCTTGGCCCAATCCTTTATACAATTTATACAGCTGACATCCCAGCTCATCCTAATACTATCCTTACCACGTATGCTGATAATACATGTGTATTATCAGTCAACACCAATCCAGTTATTGCACCACAAAGCCTCCAATCTCATATCACTAAACTTGAAGAATTTTCTCAATACTGGAGAATTAAAATAAATTCTCAAAAATTGCATCAAATCACTTTTACCTTACGTCGTAAGCCAATGACTTCCTGCCCTTCAGTATCCTTTAATAATATCCCAATGGTGCCTGTACAACAGATCCGATACTTGCATACACTGCAATACTGCAATACTGCATCTCGACAAACGATTAACCTGGAATCCTCATACAAGACTGAAAAGACAAGAAACCGCTCGACGTTTCAGGCTACTTCAACGCTTACTAGACAAACGCTCTAAGCTCCAAATTAATTACAAAAGACTCATCTACATGACCATCATACGACCTATTTGGACCTACGGAGTAGAGCTTTGGGGCTCCACTAAGCCATCGAATTCCTCTCGTATCCAATCCCTACAATCCAAAATCCTTCGTAAAATCCTTAATACTCCTTATTTTGTTAAGAATAAAATCATCCATAACGACCTTAATGCCCCATTTGTTGCTGATTTGGCCCGAACCCGGTATCTATCCTTTCATAACAAACTTCATTTCCACTCAAACCCTCTAGTTTCAAACCTAGCTTCTTCATCACTTCCCGATAATCCCCCGAGGCATCTGAAAAGAAGATGGCCCCGTGAATTCTTAGTTGAACTTGTGATTTGAGTACTACCAGTGGGTAGTTTCTCTACTTGCCATTAACTCATGTCATTATGTATCACATAGCCTATTTACTTGATGTATTATTGTAATACAGTTGTAAATATCAATAAAAAAATTAAGTTCATAATGTGTTCTGCGTACCAAGCATAGTATTGCTTCTCCGTGATATGTTTGTTTTTCACTATTTTTTCTTTAAGAAAGAATGGTCTCTTTAGTTCTTAAGAAGGTTTTATTGAATTTTCAGAGTGCCTTTATTTAGTTTTTTTGTACTTATTCCACAGGTTGCCGGCTAGGAGTAGTTACAGTGACGTCACGTTTCGTAATTTCTACGCCACGATATTATGCATCAACGTCCCCTCACCCCACCATCTCTTCCTAATAAATAAGTAAAAAAAAATATTATTTCCTTTTTGTTCGCTTATAATGAAGGGTAAATTAGATTTATTATATGAAAGGATTATATGCTAGTTAAAATTACTCATCTTGAATAACCCATTACTGCTTAAGTTAGCCATTTTCAATTTTCAATGATGTAATGTATTTACATATCGTGAAGTTTTTCGGAATTGAACCTTCACACCTTTTTAGATCACGTTTAAAACTGAAATAAGGTTTTGTAAATTACTCGACAAAATTCAGGGATTAGGGGTAAATGTATTTTTAAACATTAAACACAAGAAAAACTTGTAAACTGCCGATTCATACCGAATTAAACTTAGGAGTTGATTACCTATAGGTTTTACGCCTCAAATTTAAAACAGCCAACCAACGTTGTGAGTTTGGTATTTAAAAATAATAAAAACATATTAAAATTGTTGCCGAAATGAACAAGAACCAGCACCAATACCTATTCGATTGAAATGTTTGTTTGTTTTATTTTACTTCGTCTATCTTGTATACATAGTAAAGAGAAGCAGAGCGGGTTTATATACTTTCATGAATGTTTCTAATAACGAATCTATAAATCAAATAACAGATAAAAGAAATGATCTCCATTGTATAGGTAATATCTAAACTGGAAAGTAAATGATGAAGTAGCCGTCCTGTAAGTATAGCAATAGATTGGCGGAATTGGAGCCACATAAATCTGAAAGAATTAACGGCCGCTCTTTCACTTTACTATCATTTGTCACGGGGAACTGTCACGAATCGAGGGCTTAGGAGTTATTTTGAGTTGTCTTCGCTTCTGATATAGAGTTGATCGAATGGTCAGGATGATGTATAGTTTAGGGCTTAAAGCCGGAAAACTGTGAAGTGATAATAGGAACGGAATATCTTATAAAAACTAGAAAATCCTTCTAACCTTGACCTTTGATCATTCAGGACACAGGACCAAGGGATAAAAAGGATATAAATACCATTGGAAAAAAAATTGTATATATATGTTTTCCAACAACAAAGAAGATACAGACTTTGTAAATACTTCATCGCATGCCACCCAATTCACTTATATTATTTAGCAATTTTGTTGTTATCTGTTTTATTAATGTTTTTTTGTTAATATAAATACCTTTATTTATTTGCGACAATTAGTTAAAATCCTGAGAAGTTTCGTACTTTTTATTTATTCATATTTTTTTTTTTCTATTTCTTATTTTATTATGTTTTGTCAATCTTGATTACTTCATGATTTGTATTATTATGTAGCCTTCTGGCCAGATGAATATTATGTTTATTTTATTTGTTCATTGTTGTTATTCTAAAGGGACTTGGTCCCAGAATAAAGTTTGTTTTCTATTCTATTCTATTATATATATATATATATATAATAATGTTTTACAATTTGTTAACAAATAAAAATCAGCTACGTAGAAAAAAATATCGGAAAGTGAAGAGTGTAGCTAGATGTGAGGGAATCCCCGTGTTTTCTATTCCTGCACAGACCATGAAACAACCTTGAGACTTGCAAGTCGTATCTCCCAGCCCATATTGTGAATATGACAGTTTTGAGCATGTCTGCCCACTCATGTCTATTCGTATTCAGATATTCAAAATCTCAATTGAATAAGATGATTAGTTCGATATTATACTTAAATTATGATCCTTGTGAGGGAAGTGCTGACGGGGACACCTCAACTACAATTTTATTACTAACCACATAATGGCAATTCGAATCCCGAAATGTCATTCTGAAGCCCACAAACACACTTCACCCTGACTGAGTGGCTACGCAACAGTTGGCACATCAAAGCCTCTGAATCAAAGCATATCACTTTCACCCTTCCCACTAGACAGATCCTACTCACCAATCCAGTAAACTCCAAACTGATCCTCGAACACAATACGGGATAATAGCTTTCAACAAACGAATGACTAATATATGTGGTCCACATACCAGACTTGAATGAAAAAAGCTTATTTAATGTTAAGGATATTTGTATAGGCTACTGAACTTGACATTTCATCTTTCAATGGACAATAAACCATTAATCTACTATACCAATCTAAACCTAATCGTAGTTAGGTTAAAATATCCAATCCTTGCAATCAACAGTCCTCCGAATAGTAAAAATAAGCCCACAAAGAATGATTTAAATTAAGTTCTTGATCGTATTTTTCCAAAAAATATTCTTATTTCATCAGAACTTTACTCACCATGCTAATCCTTAAGCACAATCTCTATCTAGTTCCAATCATCACTACAACCCAACCTCCAATGTGCCTAGCTATATCTCTACACGCCCTGAGAGTTTTTATATCTATACTATTTCTCAACTGGTTGCCATACATATGCTACTTAGAATATCATATATTTCAATACCATTCAATACAAATGGCTGGGTGAGAAACGTATTGAACAATAACACTGGGAACCACATTTTTCGATCCATTGAACAGAGGAAGCAAAGCTTAGATCGGAGATATTAGGCAGGTTTGTAATTATTATAAATAAGTACGAATGAGCTTATGGTTATTTTATTTTAGTTTTTCTTCCTTCATGTTGTTTCTTTAGTTATCATGTTATCAAACGATTCTGCATCCGTTCATTTCCAATTTTCAAAAACATATTTCATGATTTTTTTCTGATTTTTTGTATCTCATCTTATTTCTATATTAACTTACTTTGACATAAAACATTTTCAGATTTCAAAATGTCCTTCATTATATTTTGCTTTACTGCATCAATAAGGAAATATAGACCGATATAATGGCTTCAATGTATTTTATAGTTTTCATGTTTTTACACAATAGTATATTAAGTTATCATACATATTAACTGTATTTGTACCTGAACAACTGCAACCCATGAAGGGTCTTGAGTTCAGTACACGTAATAGGCCATTGTCTATACTTTTTGTGGGGTTGTGCAGGGAAGTGATTTGTTAGAGACACACTTACATGCCAGGTTTGGACCTCACAACTTTACACACTGAGGTACCCCGATCCCCTCTCTATTTTCATGCTCTTTCTGTTTAAAGTAAAATCATATTGTACTTCAATCACTATAAAATATTAATAGCCCTTTACGATATCCCTTTGAATGATATATATATATATATATATATATATATATATATATATATATATATATATATATATAAAATATAAAAAAATCTCAATAACTTTTGGAATAATATATCAATTAAAATAATAATCACTAATCATTTAATTAGTGGGACGTGACTACCAGAGGAAAAACGGTCCTAAATACAGAACTATTAATTTCAACTCCTACTTCCAAAGAAGAAATTGGGATGATTTCTCAGCACGTTGTTGAAACTGGTGGCTCTGGGCCATTCTTCGCGACTTAATTCGAAAAGTTCTGACATAGTGAGGCAATCAGCGGAAACGGCTTTTAGTAGAGCAATTTGCCGGGAGCGATATGTAGCCTCCCCATTCCGCAATAAGTCTCTACTACGCGAGGTACCGCCAAAACACTACGTTGTCTTCTTTAATAAATATTTAAGGTAGTACAGAAATTATATGCTTGATGCATTTTGAGTGCAAACAATTTTTTTTGATATACTAAGTAGGTTATAGTATTAAACACCATGAAAGTCGTCCGAAACATTAAAAACACTAAACATTTTAACACTGTAACGAGTTCCTTTTTTTTTTTGTCGCTAAATTAGACTGTCGGGTGTTTCTACCTATCTGACCTCACTCAACTGTGGACTGTCGTTGAGTACGGTTGAATATCAGTGGTTTGGCCAAGTAATTGCCAAATTTTACTATTTTTTCTTATCGTATCTTTGCGGCTCAGTGTAGGTCTTACGTTAATGTTGTGTTAAATTGGTGTTATGTTATATTATGGTTATGTCGTTGGTGTTACCGTTTGATGTAAAGAATATGAATACAACATTTTTTTTGGACTTCTTTTTATTTAATCAATTTGGATTTTGGACCGAAACCCCCCAACCTGGTCACAACCCACATACCGCGAGTTATATCTGTAAGCAAGCACGTTTTAATTATTCTATGCCTAAGGAACGGGGGAACAATATTCGCCTATCTCTCTATGGAAATATATGGCTATGATACACTATCTTTACGTAGTGACACAAACACTGCAAGACACAGTGTTATAGTATACCATTTATGATATGACTGATATCACAGTATTACCAGTAACTCACCAGGTAATGGAATTTATATGCAACAAGAGTTTATGAAGTGTATATCTTTTCTCAATACATACGGTTCTGGCAGGAAATTTGCATGGTTTGAGCCAGTATATTGTTTACTTTCAATTTGCATGTTTTTCTCATTATCGAATTCGGAAAAAAATGATTCAGATGCATCATTATGTTAAAGTAATAATGCATAAATAAACCATGTTTTTTAAAGAAGTGACTTAAAGTTAAAATTGTTTTGTCTCTGTTTTGGCCTTTTTACATGATATCGATTTACGACCAAAATAGTGGTTATATATGTTTATATATACATCCATGCACACGCATAAAAACACATACACACGGTGTTAGGTCGCCATAAGGGTAACAGGGATTGCACCCTTGGAGAACCTTTCCCTATAGCTCGAAACTCTGATAGGATGCTGGCTTAATCTGACTCAATTAATTTTTAACTGCACAGTAATATATATATATATTTTTTTTTAAATTTATTTTTGATATTTACAACTGTATTATAATACTACATCAAGTAAATAGACTATCTGATATATAATGACATGAGTTAATGGCAGGTAGAGAAACTACCCACTGGTAGTACTCTAATCACTAGTTCAACCAAGAAGGTCACGTGGCCATCTTCTTTTCAGACGCGTCGAAGGATTATCGGGAATTGAAGAGGAAGCTAGGTTTGAAACTAGAGGGGTTGAGTGAAAATGAAGTTTGTTATGAAAGGATAGATAGCGGGTTCGGGCCAAATCAGCAACAAATGGGACATTAAGGTCGTTATGGATGACGGTATTTTTAACAAAATAAGGAGCGTTGAGGATTTTACGAAGGTTTTTGGACTGTAGGGATTGGATACGACAGGAATTCGATGGCTTAGTGGAGCCCCAAAGCTCTACTCCGTAAGTCCAAATAGGTCTTATGATGGTCATGTAGATGAGTCTTTTGTAGTTAA
Organism: Troilus luridus; assembly: GCA_964056705.1. Taxonomy (NCBI): domain Eukaryota; kingdom Metazoa; phylum Arthropoda; class Insecta; order Hemiptera; family Pentatomidae; genus Troilus; species Troilus luridus. The sequence continues at coordinate 163,862,767 of OZ057412.1, forward strand.
TCGGGAGGTTAGAGCGTTTGTCTAGTAAGTGTTGAAGTAGCCTGAAACGTCGAGCAGTTTCTTGTCTTTTCAGTCTAGTATGAGGATTCCAGGTTAATCGTTTGTCGAGGTGCAACCCTAAGTATCGGATCTGTTCTACCTGCACCAGTGGGGTATTATTAAAGGATACTGGAGGGCAGGAAGTCATTGGTTTACGACGTAAGGTAAAAGTGATTTGATGGGATTTTTGAGAATTTATTTTAATTCTCCAGTTTTGACACCATTCTTCAAGATCAGTGATATGGGATTGGAGCCTTTGGGATGCAATAACTGGATTGGCGTTGACTGATAATACACATGTATCATCAGCATACGTGGTAAGGATAGTATTAGGATGAGTTGGGATGTCGGCTGTATAAACTGTATAAAGGATTGGGCAAACTGTATAATGCAAACTTATAAGTATTATTTATTGATTTATAAGAATTATAAATTGACTGAATCTGAGGAACCTAAAAAGCTTTTATACATATATACATCACCACATTTGATAATATTGACTGTGTAAGAGACTTTAATCATAGTATTGTCAATTAATTACATGAGATGGAAGAACCAGTATATACAATGTATCATTGTATTTTGTTGTAGATTGTTATCATATAGAGTCTACATATGATGTGTATTCTATTCGGTAGAAAAATATGAGTAATAAAACGTATTGCAATAATATAATATGGTAATAAAAGAATTGCCTATCTATTGATCTCTTGGATCTATTAGAATACATCTTGGCAAAAAAAGGAGATAAGAGAGAGTAATAATCTATCTTGTGGAAATTAGGGAAGTGGGCGCTAGGGGTTTGTTCCCCCATTAGGTTTTTTGTCCCGTTTTTAACCATCTTCTTCTGTACCAGCTGTTTTGTCCTCCCTCTACCATTCATTCCTTCTGGACCTTTCAGGAATCCAAGGGAACATATTTCGGGGCACGATAAGGACGTTTATGAAATTAAATACTAGCCTGAAATAAATACATTAAACAAGTTTTAAACAAAATAAATTTGATCAATTAAATGCTAACTACAAAACTTTCAAATGAACGCATTTAAGTTATTAAAATCATATTCTCATGTTCACTTTCACGAGGACTAACAAAGAAAAACGAACCAACTAGCAATAGTTTAGATTTTTCGACATATATTTTCAAGTTAAGAAAGCCTAAGACCGACATTCGTTGTTTTGTTTTAAATTTGATCCTGTGCATACTGACTTAAAAATACCAATGGCTGACGGACACTACGGATGTACTACAAACGCTTTGAAGAAAAACTACACGGATATCCAAATCCATTAATAGAGCAAATAGCCACGACACTCGTGCCCGAGAAAACTAGGAGGCGAAATTAAATCAAGTCACGGGAGAAGTCCCGCTGGGTAATGTTCTTCTTCATACCTATCATGTCATGTTGTTTAATTTTACTCTCAGCCAGTCTGCTGATTCTCAATTGTTTTTACTTGACAGGTGTGGATACAAATATAAAGAGAAAAAATATTAATACCTTTTAGATTTGTCTTAAGATTAACAACTTTCTTTGCTTGAAATATTTATAAGCCTTTCAGCATTTATAAGCAATTTTAATGATCTCGTGGATATAATGTAAAGAGATACGAAAAATTGATATATTTCGAGTTTGAAGGAAAATAATCCTGAATAACGCAGTGAATGTCTTGTTCACTAAATCAAATTAAAAGGAGATCTTGAACCAAATCAACGGAATATGATGAATTAGAGAAAAAATTCTTTATAGAATTACAATAAACTACAGAATGTTTCCAATCCTATTCCTATAATAATAGAAAATTTACCATTTGTAGTTGGGGGCTTCTCACCCAATCAATTATAATTGACCTGTTTGTTATGACAGGACCATTTGTGGGAGAGAGGGATCCCGCGGGATAAATTAAAGGAGCTTCGTTAAATTAAGCAAAGACCTAATTGCTTGGATTTGAATCAATACACTGTTCATCAGCTCTGTTATCAGCCTCTATTCCATCCTCACTCAAATGACTAATCTCGCCCCTAGCCTTATCACTAATCATTAGACTGTCAAAGGCGATGTTATCTTTCAGCGAATACACAATCCAGCGTAGTTTCAGATTAAAAAAAATAACAAAAGATAGGTTCATATTTTCGCTGATTAATTTTTTAAAACTATTATGTACTATGATCGATTGAATATAAGCTGATAACGGAAATTGAAAATATCTTTATTTTGTTTGGCCATTTTAATTATTAGTTAACTGAATTTTGTGTTTCAATAAATATTTATCATCGAAAAAGATCCGATTTATAAATATTTATACTCGTAAAAGTTGTATACAAGGTTCAAGCTGTCATAAATATATTAAAATGATTATACGCAAAGCAGAAATACATCTGACTAAATATAGATGTTTTCAATGGGTCTGGAAATAGATCCAATACAGCCAATACAATTTATAACGATGAGCTACAAATACTTTTTTCCTTATATACACTTTATTGAAATGTTATTACAATCTGCTACTTCTAGGCAATAAGTAATAGCGGCGTTACAAATACAAGCTATTCATTTTTTGAATTATATACATAGTGATATTAATAGTCTTTATCAATCCCGCTGATAATAATGCTGCCGTAAAAAAATACCAACTTGAAAAATTCACATCTGGAAACACTGGAAACGTGAAAAAATAAATTAAAAACCGGATCAACCGTGGTCAAGTGTTTAGCATAACAACCTACTATCCGAATATCACGGGTTCGCAGCCCGCAAGGTGGCCTTAGGTTTAAAGGGAGTACAATTTTTAAGGTAGTAAAAATCTCTAGATATACCGTCACAGTAGTTCCCGAGCTTTTACCATGTCAGGTACTATTATATAGTACTAATTATATGTTAGTATACACAATTTAGGAATCCATTGTGTATATTTAAATAAGTGTATCCAAAATACTTTTGATTGGTATCCCATATAGGATATTATTCTTATATCAGTGACCAATTTTATTTTTACATTTTTACCTGAATGTAAAGTGCATGTAAAAAAAGTTTTATTGTAAAATAGTGACAAAGTATTTCCAATTTGAATGCTACAATGTTGTGTTAAATCATTTAAAAACAATATATCATAAATTTAAAAATTGCATTTTAATATAAATAATATAATATAAATAAATAAATAATAAATAATAAATAATATAAATATTTATAAATATACGAAACAGTTATACATACCACCATCTGGTATATTGCGTCGACTATGTTGTACATTTCGTCTCGAGTGATGAATCCATCGTTATCGACGTCGTACAACCTGAACGCCCCTGAAATAAGAAAAAACAAATATTTTATTTATTTATATGTAGTTATAATAATAATAATAATTCATATTTAATTAAGAGAGCAATACATTAATTTCTATTGGATTTTATATTTTATTTCTTTGATATTCTTAAATTTTGAATCTTCTTTTTATTTCAGATTTTTGTCTCAGTATATATATATATATATATATATATATATATATATATATATATATATATATATATATATATATATATATATATATAGCAATAAATTAATAAGTATATATATATAGCAATAAATTAAACTACAATCTAAAGTTAGTTAATTCCTACTGACTGATCCTTTGAGAAATTAAAGAGTAATGAAAGGACTTGTAGCCAGAGCCCGCATGGCGGAGGAGACAAAGGGGACGTTGAGGCAAGATCTAGTCGAGTAATCTCTTTAACTAGGCCCACGTCGCAGGAGGGTTCAGTTCGGATCTTATTCTCTCTCATGGCATGGAACTCTTAGGCAAGAAAACTACGTGGCACAGTTGGTTGAAAATAAGCTGTAAATTTTTAGAGGTTAAAAATAATTAATCATGAAATTATTTTAGGATCTGAAATCATACACTTTTGTCAGTTTTTTTGTAGATTTTATTTTACCTTATATCTTAAATAGCTAAGAGACTGGTGTAAATTCTAATGAGGAGTACAAGTAGGATCAATTTAAATAATTAAATTCACAGTAGTAATTACATCAGTATATTACATTACACTCATTAAAATAATCAACTCGGCTTCTGTTCAGTATCTTGGCCTCCTCAATAGTCCTTTTCATTTAGGACATTCCTTTGCATCTCTTCATCACTTTTTCACTTGAGCTCGGGTTCTACGTCCTAATTTTATAGAAAGCTTATTCAACATTAATTCTATATACAAGGTTCATTTTGTACTGTCGGTCTTCATCATCAATCAGATGTCAATATAATTATTTTGTTGTCTTTTCTTATATTGGACGTAGCACGATCGGTATTATTTCAACATTATATTATTTAACTACTGAAAAGTAGTAGAGACGTGGTAGTTTAAATTTTGATGCTTTTGGTTTATAATATCTTCCCGAGACATAATAATACCTGCTTCTTGCACGAAGCCTTTCTCTGAGTCATTTTCCTTCCTAATTATTTTCAGAAATAATATTAAAAATAGGAATACGCATTTCGAATGAACTTCTCTTTGTAATAAAATGCCCCTTTCTGTTATATGAGAATGCTTTAATAAAAATAATGCTTAGCGAACCCTAAGGCTCGATGCCGATACCGCCTATATGTTCTTACACAGACGAAGATCTGAAAATAAGGCTAAAATACCAACATAAGGTTCCTAATCTTCTTTTTTCTACCTTTTACAGGTACAGTCCGAATGAGGGCTTTCCATACCTGTTCGGTATGAATCTTCATATACTTATTTTTAATTCGCAGCATTGTAAACGAATTCACATATAACAAGGAAAGATTTTTCTTCTTTCATTGTTTCTTATTCATACATCTCTTCTACCTTGCGGTGTAGAGATTTTGCATAAGGAGCGCCACTTGTCAAGAGCTGCTCTCCTGGATGTCGCCCATCCAATCCCTTTTTCTTTAAGCATATTTTGAAGGTTATTCTTCCAGGTCACTCTTGGGCTTCCTCTGGGTCTTTTCCCTGTTGGTTTAGCCTCCATAGCTTTCTTCGCTGTCCGGCAGTCATCCATCCTCATTACATGTCCGAACCATTGAAGCTGCCTTTTCTGGATTATCTGATAAGGAGTTCAATTTTGAGTGCAGTCCTTATCGTCTTGTTTTGCATCTGGTCCCTCTTGGTCTTCCCCTTTATTTTCCTCAGGTTACCGCATTTCCATGCTTTGGAGTCGGCTCCGATCACAGTGCTTTAGGGCCCAGGATTCACTTCCATAAGTGAGAACGTATGTCGAGCGGTAAACAGCCAATTCGGTTTCTTTTGTGACTCCTTTTAAATAGGTATAAATTCTTCTTCGCACAGATAGAGAATGTATTATAGCTAACTTATATATATATATAATTAGCATAGCTTTATTTTTAACTATAAATAAATTAAAACAATGTGTATTTTTTCATATGTTTAGTTCAATTATAAACAATTTAAATGAATTCCATTTTATTTATTTTCCTCCAAGTCGTTCTTACTGCAATCCGAGCCACAACATGTGAATCGCTAACAGCGGATTAGTCCACTTTTTTAAATTTTAAAAGAAGGAAAAAAAAGGGAAATTGTTCTTGATTAGTCTTTTATTTACAGTAAAAAAATTGTTGAAGGCGTTTAGGATTAAAGATGCTTTCTGTCTCAGGTATAAGTAAAATATTTTCAAAACTAAAATCATATACGCAGTACTATTATGTGCCTTTTTACCCTAAGTTATTCAAAGGTATTTATAAATATATGAATTTCAATAGAATAAATTATTACTTAGATCAAATCAAGTGTAATTGAGAATACTAAGACTGAATTTTATTTTACGAAATTAGTCACTCATGTGCCACAATAAATTACCTGAACTCTACAAATGATTGTTAGGGACTTGTCTGATTTTTTCTCGTCATTCAGCTGGTTATTGCATGAATAGCTGATCTTTCGTTTTACAGAGAATAAAAAATCCTTGGTTATGCCATACTTCGGAAGAAAGGTATGATGTGCTTCCGTTCTTGTGTGGTGTCTGATATTCCTCTAGAAGATTCCTATTCTAATATACGTGAGTAGGCGAATTTTAGATATACCACCGTAACATCGTGCGGCTAGTAGCATAGTACCATAAGTGATTTAAGGGGTGTTTAAATGGACAATAAAATCTGCATATTGCTGAAGATATTTTTCAGCAAATTACAGGCCATACATTCTTAGACCTTATGCTGGGCAATTTTGTTGGCTATATATTTTAGGAAGGTGACGTTTAGGTGAGCCACGTTGGTGCTTGAAATGATTCTTGTAAAGGTTATATTTTATATTTCGTAACTCCGGTCGTGGTTATAAATATGTATTATGGACCAACGATATGTAATAAAAATAACTAACTTTAAATAGTAAAAAAAATATCAGTATAGGGAAAAATGATGGGACCGATTAAAAAAGTAGACCGATACAAAGGACGCTATACAAAGGAACTCTACAAACACATAGAAAAATGACCGAAGCAATAAGACGAAGAATTCAGTTCTATGGACACATAAAAAGGATAGAAACCTAATAAGAAGAATGCCCAAAAGAGTTTTAATTTATCTCAAGAAACTGATAATAGTAGTAGTTTTAAAAAATATTACGTTAAAATTTGAACTTTAAAGAAACAAGGTATGAATGGAAAAAATGAATTAAATATATTTTTGATTTTACATTTTATTCATCTTATATCTAAGTATAGTATATAATAAATAAATAATATACAAAATTCTTAACTGATAAAATATAAACATTAGTTTAATGAATGAGGTATATCGTGGTTGATTTTTAATTATGGTAATACTATTTTTTAAATTATAACTATTAATTTCAATTTAATTGAGCGCTAATCGATGCATAGTATTTTTGTTAATCTGTTATTTGCTAATTCAAATATATTTGATGGTTTACTAACACGTGAGCATGCAACATATAATTGTCCATGGGGGAAACATGGATGTTCTAGGTTCAAACCGCAAATAGACATTGTCTGGCCTCGTGACTTTTTGATGGTCAAAGCAAAAGCCAAGCGTATATCAAATTGAAGTATTTTGAAGGGTATTATGGGTTCTGATGGTATCATTGGAATACGTGGCTAAAGGGCGATTTCTCCTTTAAAGATTCCATTCAACATGGCTGCTTAAATAACATTCCCGGTGATATTTTTTATGATCAAACGTGTACCATTATACTACCAGAAGAATAATAGGTGAACCGATCTTCAATTACAGATTGTGTGGTTCACAAAATTCCGTTGGATAATTTACGGCTTGGCTTTCATCAACAATAGTATCGATTGATTTAAAGGACATTGGATCACCTGGTAACAACTGTTATATTTAAAGTTAGTTTCGTCATCATTCCGTCGCATTTTTCGCTGCCAAAATAGAAACGATTACAGAGCCAATTATGTACATCCAATGTAACATTGACAGAGTCAATGTAATTATTTTGTACATCCGGGAAGAGACTCCTAATTTCAGCGATTCAAATATCCAGTAGTAGTTTTGAAAATATTTGTACTGATGGATCATTTTGTAATTGTACTAGAATGGTTATGTTCAATCTAAGTTTTTCGACACAAAAACAATTGATTTAAACATGCGTAAACCTCATCGGCAAAAGTAGAACGAGAAATGACTGGCAATGTCTGTCGGAAGTCACCAGATAGTGATAGAACAGCGCCAGCGAATAGTTTGCCGTTGTTGTTCAAATATGTTACAGTTCTATTTTAATCAATTAATTAACAATTATTACGAAAAATAGTTTACGTCCTATTCTCAGACCAAATCGTTTCGGGGGATTTTGTTACAAACACTGTGACACGACAATTTTATATATTAGATAGAGATAAGATTCCAGTTGTTTTTTATATGATAACTCAAGATCTATTAGTGTTAAAGAGCTGCATATGGGCTCAAATTATAGAAAATTCCATCTACTTTAAAAATGATTATTTACGTTTTTTCACCAAAAAAGCACCGATTAGGAGGCGCAGGCCAGATACTGAAATAACTCCGAAAATTTCGAGGTTTTTCGGCCACCAAAAGTTTTCCCAAACGTTTTTGCGGTTGCAAACTTGGATTTACACTACTCAGGCACGCCCTTACAACATATCAAAAATGCAGCATCATCAAGCGTCACTGCTACGATCGACACATATTCAATAATAATGGCCGGCACATATCACTTAGGGGTATGAAAAATAGTTTACGTCCTGTTCTCAGACCTACTGTATATACACATAAAATTTCATAAGAATCGGTCAAGTCGTTCGGAGGAGTTTTGTTACAAACACTGTGACACGAAAATTTTATATAATAGATGAAACAAAGATCACAAAGGATAAACACATATACAGTCGTAAGAAATGAAAAAAATATATATGAACAATATAATATATATTCATAACTATGAATATAAATCAGTTAGTTAATAAGCAGGCAAATTAATCAATACAAAATTAATAATTCATGCTCATGCAATATTATATTAAATAGTAAACAGTAAGTTATACTTAAGTATTTTCAAATAAAGATATAAATTTATTTAAATATAAATAAATTATATTAATCTCTTAAGCCGTGAGATAGAGTTATATCGGTTAGAGGAGAGCAGAGAATAGCAAAGAGGAGAGGCCTGGAACTGGGGAAGAGATCTCTTATTTCACGGTGACTGGGCAGGCACGGGGAAATAACAAGATGGTGCATTTCCATGCGCTCCATAGCCATTATACCACCCTACCAGCCTTAATCCTCAGATGATAGATTTTTTTATGGTATTACTTTTTTGTGGGGATGAGGATATTTTAATGGGGTTTCATACCCAATTCAATTAAAAAGGAAAAAAAAATCCAATGGTTAATTGCATAGGTCTGCAAAAATAATTTGTATATTTTTAGTGTACTTTATGTTTTTTAGGATGCTGAATCCAAAAATCACCTCCTACTTCCCCCATATAGTACAATATTCTTTTCAAAATAACAGGTTTAAAGTAAACAAATCATCAACGCGATTAGAAAAAGTAATTCACTTATTTGGCTAAACATATCCTACTAATATTTCTAAAGTGACACAACTCAAAATCGTTGTTTCTTTAGTTACTTACGTAGTTGCTTCAAAAAAGTAGTGAGTTATGACCATGGAAGAAATAGGTAAATATCTCTTTATCACTTTTCAAAACTGTATCAACCTAGCTCCTAAGCTTGTCTGCCAGAAGGCAATCGTCCCACTCTTGGTGTTCTAATGCTATTCATAGCTCACGATAGTGTTCCCGTTTTAGGAAAAATTTAGGTTTTTGACTCATATTACTTTATAAATACTAGTGCGATATTATTCATCAACCGAAAAATGTCGTAATGATATATTTAACAATGTGTGTTCATTATTTTGCTTGTGAAGTCTTTATTCTTTTCTTTGATACTACTAAGCCTTCGCTTTCCATTATCTGTTTCCTCGTTGATCATCCTGCAGTAATCAGCTAGCATATTCGCATTCCATCTTCCTTGGTAACGTCTTTCGATATCAAGGACATTAATGTGAAATCGTTCACCCTCTTAGTCACAATAGGTCCCCAATGGCGGGGAAAATTCAGTTTTGACCTCATATTGCAACCTCGACCTTTATATGCTGCCAACATGCGATGTACAATTAATTTTATGGAGAGTGTTCCCAAAACTTGTGCTTTGTCTTTTAAGAAGTCTCATGCTTCTATTTCATTTTCCCCCATTGTTTCTTAAAATTTGAGAACAGTTTTCGTATATCAGAACCAGTACAAACTCCCTCTTTCAGCTAAAGAGGGAATATATTATTTTGTTTAAGCCAGTACAGACTCCTTCTTTCAGCTTTGCTCTAGACTGTTATGGGAACTTTGAACAGAATGTGTGAAAATATGTGGAACATTATCCATCTAATAAATAAACCCTCAAATGGAGCTAATTCAGTATCGATTTTTTTTTTTCCACCGGGAATTAAGGACTCTAAAAATGGATAGTCATTAGTTCTCCAATGGTAGTCTCTGGCTCAACTGTCCCACAATGTTTTGTGCAACCTGCCTGTTCGCCTAATAACAGCTAATATTTTAAAGTCTACACAAACCATCCATTTATGCTCTTGATAATTGACCTTCGCCAAATTCTTTGAGGCTTATTATAGAAAAATCTATGAAAATGAGCCACTCAGACGGATCATATTCTATTTCATAGCCTTTGATAAGTCCTTAAAATATTTACAAAAAAAGAGGTTTCCATCTTTGGAGAAAACTGAATGAATTCCTTCTCTCGGTGCCTATACCATGGAATAATGTTTCAGGTAAAAGTAAGTTTTTATTTATTTTTCCTCACTCTAGCGATTAGGTTGCATCTATGGAAAATATTAAATATCTAACTAACTCACTAAACCCGCTCAGAAAAAAAATGTTTTGATCACTCATCAGTCATCATGGGATGTGGGAAGGAACTGGTATTTCTGAGGTATGAGGATGTATGAGCTATGAGTAGTGTGTTTTTTTTTTGTACACGCCCCATCATAGGAATGCCAAAACGAAATGAGTTTTTCTTACTTTTAAAACTCAAAAAAAGAACATCCTCACAGCTTCTGTGAGGATCCCAATGTTTCTCTTGATCCCGAAGTTTTAATTAGAAATATGCAACACTTTCTTAATTAAATTTCTAATGTTGAATGATAACAGTTGACCTTGATTATATACATGGAAGAAAATTTATTGACCTCCACCCGGACCATTTTCTTCCCCATAAAATTACTAATGTTTCATTGTTGACTTTTAACTATAAAACCACAAATAAAGCAAAAAATCGTCGCATGAAAAACACAACCTCTAGGAGCCATAATAGAGAACTAACTAATATATCAACCAAGATTCTGAACTTTTTAGCATGTTGGAACATGCAGATAATTGTTCAAATATGCATTAGATATATTGTATGGAATATTCTCAAATATGAAATTATACCCTCCCATCCTCCAGTTTTCTATATTGTTTTCATCATATTTAGTTTTACTTTTTAAATATTATTTTAAAGTAAGCAATAATTGTAAGATATAATTTTTAAATCAACTATAGGATACCTCTCAGATTTTATTTTGTTGAGAAATTTCACTGTTCATTCGAAATTTAACTGAGAAACTTAACTTACCTCAAAATTAAACTAATGATATGAGTCCAAAAGAATTGACGTGGTGATATGTTTGCAATATTTTTTAGATTTTATTGAGCAGATATCTGTAAGCAACAGTTTTTCGGTGGCAGACCTATGTAGTTAATGAATTATATTCTGGATTTGTATGTATTTTTTATAAAGATTAACATCTGTTTTTTATTATTACTGTAAGCAGGATGAGAATTTCGCTTTTCATAAAATAAATGATCAAGTAAAATAGAATCTATATTATCGGTCCGTTCATAAAAATATCTTTGCAGAAAATATTATGCCAGTCGTAAATCTAAAATGGTTAATTGTAAAAAAGGAACTGTTAATATTAATGGTATATATTTTTTCTGTGTGTGGCTGAACAAATAAAACATTTTACAAAAAAAGTACATATATTTTTTATCCTAATTTCAGTTCCCATGACATCCAAAGTCATAATTGAATTGTTGCCTCGGGAAAAGTTGCGGGATGGCTTTTTTTAACAATTACTTTTTTGGGGGGATATTGTTTCTTAAAGTTCACAGTATAAAAAAAAATTATAGTTTATGTCCTTTAACACTTTAATATTGCTTAAAATCTACTCAGAAATAAATTAAAATACATTTTTAAGTGGAAAATAGTTGAATGGATAATTCTAATGATGGATTGAATTGATCAGGAGGTGCAGTAAATGATGACAAAAAATACGCAGAACTTACGCAGAAATTACGCCTAAGGCTTAGGCCTAAGGTGTAGGCCATCTTCAGGGCAAATAGCGGGGGCCTCCGCTGTGGTGACAACCTTAATAAATTAAAAAATAAGTTTTGCTTATTTTGTGTTATCATTGACTGCACCCCCTGACCAATCCAATCCATCATCATTGGCTTTCATCAACAATAGTATCGATTGATTTAAAGGGCATTGGATCACCTGGTAACAACTGTTATATTTAAAGTATGTTTCGTCATCATTCCGTCGCATTTTTCGCTGCCAAAATAGAAACGATTACAGAGCCAATTATGTACATCCAATGTAACATTGACAGAGTCAATGTAATTATTTTGTATATCCGGGAAGTGACTCCTAATTTCAGCGATTCAAATATCCAGTAGTAGTTTTGAAAAAAAAAAAAAAAAAAAAAGTACATATCTTTTTTATCCTAATTTCAGTTCCCATGACATCCAAAGTCATAATTGAATTGTTGCCTCGGGAAAAGTTGCGGGATGGCTTTTTTTAACAATTACTTTTTTGGGGGGATATTGTTTCTTAAAGTTCACAGTATAAAAAAAAATTATAGTTTATGTCCTTTAACACTTTAATATTGCTTAAAATCTACTCAGAAATAAATTAAAATACGTTTTTAAGTGGAAAATAGTTGAATGGATAATTCTAATGATGGATTGAATTGATCAGGAGGTGCAGTAAATGATGACAAAAAATACGCAGAACTTAAGCAGAAATTAGGCCTAAGGTGTAGGCCATCTTCAGGGCAAATAGCGGGGGCCTCCGCTGTGGTGACAACCTTAATAAATTAAAAAATAAGTTTTGCTTATTTTGTGTTATCATTGACTGCACCCCCTGACCAATCCAATCCATCATTAAAATACATTTTAAATATAATTTCATTACTTTATAATGTTCAGAGAGGAACCAAGAAAGAGAGAGGTTTGAAAATCCCTCTTCGAAAATAACCATCTATTTTATTTTCTTTGTTTTTGTAGCTAATTCAAGATATACTTCCAATCAACAATACTTTTTGTAAGTTCTAATTTATTAAGTAGGAGGTAAATTATTTTTGGATCATGTTGTGAGAAGTCGGTTATTTTGATCTACATAAAGGTACTAAACAATTCACAAGCATTAAATGTTTTGTTATTAATTTAAATGAAACAAGTGTTATTAATTTTTTTTCAGTAATTTTATTACTTCTAAATCTTGATAAAAAACAAAAGTTACTAATATGATCAAGTTGTTAGAGCCGTACAAGTAGTACCCTAGTTAAAAGTTCGGAATCGTTTTTATTTGGTTTTTACTGTATCATTTGCCAGGCAATATTAATTACTGAGGTACCCAGTTTTGCATATTTTTGCTGAAATCCTTTTTTTATTGCATTACTTTCTGCAAAAAGAAGTATTTGCTCCTCTTTTTATTTTATTGATCTTTATTCAGTAAATATTAACCAAAGCTGGTATTAATTATTTCAAATTTTAGTTATAAAAATGATTATTAGAGAAAGGGTGATTACAATTATTGTTTACATAAACTATTTATATTTCAAATTTGACTGTAATTCTTTTTTTTAAACTAATAATTGTTAGATTGTTCTAATTCTTTTACCTACATGTTGTTTTTAACTTACATCCTATTGTTTTAGTTTCAAATTAATTTTTTTTTGAACTTCTAAAAATGTATGAAATTATTATTTCTATTTGGACCTTGGTAATTCCATTTATTTTTCGTTTAAATACTCTCTTTTCGTTTACTCTAATTAATTCAGTTTTATGCGTTCAGCTTTGAAGAAGACTTGCAACGTGAGTCGAAACATCGGTGTGGCGGCCGTCTGCCTTTCACAGGTTGAAAGGTTGAGCACGGACCGTCGAAGTAAAAATGTTTGATTTGGCCGGTGCCAGCAGGTTAGGGTATTTAAAAGAAAATGAATATATTAAGAGTAAAACAAACGTGAAAATTTTATTTATAAAAAGAACAATAAAATGTTATTATGACTATGAAATTACCTAATGTGGAGCCAGCGCTAGTGAAGTGTGTCCTCTTCTCGCCTCTTTCGCACCCCCTTTTTGGTACATGGTACAGGGGTGCAAAATAAACGTAGCATCGTGCTAATACGAGGCGAGAAGAGGCTCAGGAAGGAAGCAGCGATTGCACTGAGCAATACTGAGCGACTACTTCCCCCTGACCACACTTCACTAGCTCTCGTAACTGACTGACTTATCGGCACCGGGCACGTGACGTATGCGATAAGATACGAGTGCCCAGGCCGACCATTTTAAGAGCATAGAGGACCAAAAAAAAAAAAATTAAATTCAACATTAAGGTGTCGGCGTCGACATACCGTCCACCAAAGTTTTCATGGATTGTAAACTTTTAATCCCGGCTGGGCCATAATGTCGTTTCGCCCGCCCACCCTGGAGATACTGCGGAAATAAGTGAGAAAGGATGGTATGCGTAACATGCTGGGCACCATTCCCGGTACCTATCATCTGTCTTCTCTCCGTGGCACTCGGTGCCGACGGATACGTCCTCACGGAGGAGAATGCGCAGCGTTGCGCTGGTGTGGGATTGCCCCAAAAATTGAAGAAGAGATGGCCCACAAGAGGTGTTGCCCAAGCATTATAGTTGATAATGGTTGAATAATAATGCAATAGGTTTGCATGTAAAACAATATTTTAAAGTTAAAGAAATAAAAAATTAATATTAACGAGGGAAATAAAAGTCATATACATTCAAATGGGTTGACGCAACCATATAAACGAATGAAAGTGCCTTAATTTGTGTAAATGATATAACATTTACAATGAATATAAACAAGGTGATTGAAGTACATGAACGAATGTACGTTAAAAATGTACATATAAGATTGTAAATTAAGATTATGTTAGACATATTTTGAATGTTCTTTTAAAAACTAAAAAATTGATCTTAACTAGAAATTTATAATCTATCAATAAATTCTAAAAGTTTATGCAAATATCAAAATGAAAAAAGTTATATTAACTGACTTTACATGAGGTACAACTACCAATGTAGATAAAGATCCTGAGAGGATTTCAAATTCAATATTATTAGACAGTATTTTTATGGACTAACATCAACTGTACCTAGCAAGAAAAGTAGAAGACATGGATATGCTCTAAAAAATACATTATGCATGATGATACATAAATATAAATGGTGATACAAATATAAATGAATGAAGAATACATTTATAGGCTTTACATTAAATAAAATGAATAAGGAATATCAAGAACCTGAAATAATGTAAATAATGAATTAACAACAATTATTTTTATAAAGAAAGTTAGAAGACATCATGTTCTAAAATGTGCGTGATGAATGATATATTAATGGTGAGATAAATGTGAATGAATGAAAATTACATTTTTAGGTTCTGCATGAAATAACATTGACAAGGAATATCAAGAACCTGAAAAGGATGTAGACTAAAATATTACAAAAATAGCATGGCTATTTTTTTGGATTAAAATTATTCTTAACAAGAAAAAAAATAGAAGACATAAATATGTTCTAAGTGATGAAGCATATCTAAATGAATGAACATATATAGGTTATAACAATTATAATAACTATAACTATAACATTTATAGTTTCTACATGAAATGACATTAGAAAGGAATACCAAGAACCAGGAAGCATGTAAAATATACTAAACTAACATTAAAATATTTTGAATAATTTCAGTGAGTAAAAGCAGTTCTTAACAAGCAATTTGTAAGTGATCAATACATTCTAAAAATTGTGCAACTTGATAAATGAATAACTACATGCATTGGTTCCTCAGGAATAATAATAATAATGAATAATAAGAGCATGAAATACTATCAAGGTCAACTAAAATACTATTTCATGGAATATTGTAAAGATTTTTATAAACAAGAAAACTATATCTAGCAGGAAAAAATTAAGTCATCAATATATTCATATAAGGTATGCAGCTATATAAACGAAATAACTTGGTTAATTGGTTCTTTAGAGAGATAACAATATCAATAAGTATTAAGAACCTGAAATAATGGCAACGAAAATATTATTATAAAAAATATGTTGGATATTTTTAATTATTAAAACTATTCAAATAGACATTTATAAATTATTAATATATTTTCACAATTTGATGCTATATAAAAGGAAAGAAAATACATTAAATGGCTCTTGACGAAATGGCATTATCAATGAATATAAAGAGCCTGAAAGAATCTTAACTAACACAATAATGAAAAGATTTCGAATAATTTAAAGATCCGAACCTATTTATAACAAGAAATTTATAAGTCACCACTGCATTCTGTCAGTTGAAGCCAATACATAAACGAAAATAAGATTACATCAATTGTCCCTTTAGGAAATAACTTATGCATTTTCACTTGGACATGAAATGAAAGAATGCCAATTAACATATTATTATATTAAATATTCTGAATAATTGTAAGGATAAAAAAACTATTCTTAATTGGAAATTAAGGAGTCACCAGTACATTCTAGCACGGTGGAGAAAATATATAAATAAATAAAACTACCTTACTAGGTTTTACATGAGATAATATTATCAATGAATTTAAAAACTGTGAGAGAATGTGAATTAAAGTATTACTATAAAAAATATTTAGAATATTTTAATGGAATAAAAACAATAGAATGTCATCAATAGATTCTTAAAGGATGATGAAAATATATAAGTTAATAAAAATACATTACTGGCTTCTACATGAAAACAATATATAGCAGTGTATATGAAGAATCTGACAGACTTTAAACTAAAACATTATTAGAAAACATTTGAAATATTTTAAGAACTTAGGAATTATTCTTAACTAGAAATTTATGCTTCACTACATGTTAACAATGGTGAAGCAAATATACAAACGGATTAAAACCCTATTAATGGGTTCCACATGGAATATTTTTAACATTGTATATTATGAACTTAAGGGATGTTTTTCAGGATTGAAATACAATTTTTTAACTAGAAACTTATAAGTCATCACCAAGTTCTAGTAAGCGGATAAGAAATACAAATACAGTAAATAAAAGAATTTCAGCTATAATATATATAGAAATATTTTGAATATTATTTTTAAAGGACTAATAAAACCATTCTTAAGTGTAACTTTAAAGGCCATCAATACAATCTAAAGATTTATGCAGTAATGTAAACAACTACAATACTTGATTCAATATGGAATAGCATTAGAAGTGAAAATAAAGAAATATGAATTAATGATATTAAACTACTATTACAGTAGACATTCAGAAAATTTTTAAGGATATAAAGAAAAACTACTATTAACTCAAGATTTTAAATTGTCAATGGGTTTTAATAAGCCTTATTACTGTAATTTGAAGACTTATAGTGAAGAGTATCTAGTCGTAAATTAGATACGTAAACATGGTTAATTCTTTTGAAATATAACCCTGAGGCTATATAATACCCCTTGAGCTTTGAGCTTGGTTTGTAATAATCCCAAACAAGACACATAAACAATGGAAATCCTTAAACATTTTCCGGTTTGAACAACTATAATTTTAATAATAATAATTTACTTATATCTATTATACTTCAATTTGATTTTTTTTGTTAAACTCCTAACCTGCAGCGATCCGGCCCCGGAGGACCAAAAAATGTGGCGGCCGTCTGCCTTTCCCAGGTTGAAAGGCTGAGCACGGACCACCGAAAGAAAAAATATGTGGCGGCCGTCTGCCTTTCCCAGGTTGAAAGGCTGAGCACGGACCGCCGAAAGAAAAAAATCACATTAGGTGAAAAAAACGTGAAACAAACTTATATAATAATAGAATATATAATGTTATAAAACAATACTGTATGTAAAATAATTATTACACGACGTTAAAAAGCCAAATTGCACGATCCGACCCCGGAGGACCAAAATGTGTGGCGGCCGTCTGCCTTTCCCAGGTTGAAAGGCTGAGCACGGACCGCCTAAGAAAAAATGTTTGATTTGGCCGGTGCCAGCAGGTTAGGGTATTTAAAAGAAAATGAATATATTAAGAGTAAAACAAACGTGAATCTTTTATTTATAATAAAGTATTTTAAAGAATAATAAGTGAATATGAATATGAAAAAATAATAAAATGTTCTTATGACTATTATGACTAATATTACCTACTGTGGAGCCAGCGCTAGTGAAGTGTGTCCTCTTCTCGCCTCTTTCGCACCCCCTTTTTGGTACATGGTACAGGGGTGCAAAATAAACGTAGCATCGTGCTAATACGAGGCGAGAAGAGGCTCAGGAAGGAAGCAGCGATTGCACTGAGCAATACGGAGCGACTACTTCCCCCTGACCACACTTCACTAGCTCTCGTAACTGACTGACTTATCGGCACCGGGCACGTGACGTATGCGATAAGATACGAGTGCCCAGGCCGACCATTTTAAGAGCATAGAGGACCAAAAAAAAATAAATTAAATTCAACATTAAGGTGTCGGCGTCGACAATCGGTTTCCAATCCATTTATCACCAATTCTTCTGGTTTCGACCTTGTGTTCAAATTCTTGCCGACGTTTCGATGGCCATAATGGTTTCACTATTTACTTTTGAGCTGTTTGAATGGAAACAAATATGTGTCCACCTGAATCATTTTCTTCTCTATATTTATGCAGATAGAATATTTATTCAAGGTTTTTAGGATAAACTTTACTTCATCTTTATATAATATCAACTCTGCAATATAAAATAATAAAAATAAATGGAATATTTCTTATAAAGTGAAAATATTCTGGGCAGCAGTATTTTATTAATAGTGGACTGCATCGAGGAGGATTCATTTTCCTTATAGGATTGCCTGTTATCCTGTTAAAAAAACCAAACAAACAACCTAGATAATAATAGTGCAGTAATTAAACAGAAAAATGAAACTAAGTAAAATATAACTTTATTTATAGTAAATAAAATTAGTAATAAATAAATAATAAAGGTGACAAGGGTGACAGAGAGGAATGGAGGGAGACAGTGACAAGTTACAGCTAGGGAAAGGTAAGAGGGGAGATAACTCACAGTGAAGTTTCTCGTCCAAGTTACCCCGTGACGTCACGGAGAGTGCCCTTATGAACTCCTCGAACTCGATCGAGCCGTCCTGGAAAACAAACAGGAGCATATTTCAGTTAGGCGAAAACAACACCCACTCGGGCCGAAAACATGAAATAGTCACCACCCCTCAATAACAAATATTCAATAAAGTAGAAAAATAATTTAATTAAATCATAATTCAGAATTGACAATGTTTTTATGTTAAGTTCATAGTTCAATTATGGTAGAGCTGGTACATTATTGAATTCAAGGTACAATCATATAATCCTTTGTTTAATATTTTGTATTAAATAAATTTCGATTTATCATTATTTACTATTAGATACACTAAATTGAACATGGTTAATATGAATTATCTATGAGAATACTGCTTACCAACGTTTTTTAACAACGTTATTAATAAAATTAGTGTACAAATTCACAGATCGTCGATACAAATTACTTTCATACTTACTATGGTCCTAAAAGTACCTGTGCCTCCTCAAGGACCTTAAGCCAGTCATTTCTGTCCTTTGCTGATTCTCTCCATCTTCTAACTCCAAGGAACTTGAGGTCTTCTTCAACAGCAGTCAACCATCTCATTCAAGGCCTTCCTCTGAATCGTTTCCCTCCAGTGCTTCCGTATAACAGGAGTCTTAGAATCCTTGTTTATGGCATCCTTTCCATGTCAGCCATCTGAGGCGGGATTTTCTCACTAACGATACCAGGTCTGGCTTTCCATATATTGTGCAAACATTCGATACAAAAAAAAAATGTTTCGTTGTTTATCTATAGCAATTACTTTAGGATTGATAATTGATAAAAAATTCATACAGTCTTCTATTAGGCACAAAACCAAGTATAATGACCGAGGTGAAATATGTTAGACGGTATGCGCTGGTTTTGAATGAATCTTGAAACAGTATTTTCACTCTCTTGAAAAGTGGTGTTTTTACATCCGATATTTTCATATGTATCAACGATATACGAGTATAAATATGCCTATAAAAAAATTGTTTACATATTGTTATGTATATTAAAAATCCTTGATGAGATTAAAGTCACAAAGCGATATATTTTATGGTATAATTAATAATATAAACAAAGCAAACGGGAAAAGTACCCTCAATCTCAAATTACAACACATTTCGTAATTATTAATATAAATAGCAATTTCCGTTATAAAAATTATTTCATATTATAAAATTTCCATTTTTTCTAAACTAATTAGGCACATATTAATATATAGATATAATATATAAAAGGAAAACCATTAAATTAAATTACTGGAAATGGAATTTTCTTCACAAATTCTGTAACATTAAGCCAACGTTTTAATGGAACACATTTCGTATGAAAAAAATGATCTAATTATATATTTAGAATATATATTTATCTAAGGGTGGGAGTATTGTTCCCCTTCAGAAAAAAGTTTTTAGATTTCTAAATATATTTAGAATTTACAAATAAATAAAATAAAAGTATTTGGCTGGGAGCTAGAAACCTCAGTGGTAGAGCGCTAAGTCACTATGTCAAAGGTCCTGTGTTAAATCCGGCTGTGGTAGATAATGTATTTATTCTCTTAGCAAACGAGGATAGGTCCTGTTGAGGAAAAATCAGGCGGTTTACCGTGATCTCGAAGAAACTAATACCCAACGAGATCGTGTACAAGAGACAGTACAGTCTCTATCACAAACTAAATCCAAGATTCTTGGTTTTTTTTTTCTTAAATATATTTTGAAAAATAACGTTTTATAAGTCGGTCAACAACGATTTATCTTGATTGTAGAAGGAATTTTAAAAATATTTTAATTTAGGTAAATAAAACTATCCATTTCCTTCTTAAATGCTGGTGAAATTTTGGAAGGAATTGCATCTCGAAAGATATTTGCACCTCTCGATATCCAAACTATCAAAAAATATCTCAGGGCAAGAAGTAGCTATAAAGTATGTTCGTTTATTTTAAGTTCGTGTATCACACTTTATCCTTCTCCACGAAGTATAACTTTTGGGACAGTAAAGCACCGTTATATCTGACATTGTCGATTAAAACTTGTTCTTTCATGTTTTAGGTGACGGTTCTCTCCAGGACCTATTACTTTCTTGAAAAAGTCTGAAGCTCTCATAGTGGTTTTATATAGCGTGCTAACAAAAGAAATCGATGTACGTGGTTCGTATTCATACCAGTTTCAACTGGTATATTTTTTTTTCGCGAATAAAACCTGGAGATTGAAGTGTTTTTAGAGTTAATGCATGACTACGATGTACCCTAAAATAAATTACATATACAAACGTTGACCTATTCTTGTTTAAACACTGAAGCACTTCCAATTCTTCAGAATCGGTAAATAATACAGTTTATAAAATGAACTGCATTCAATAAACAATGAACACACACATGTGAAGATGAATACAACTAAAACAACCTACACCATCTTCAGTCTCTCCACTAGTATTCCAAGCACAGTTGATCTTCAAATAGGTGATCAAACCATTTTCAAAGACCGAAAACCCCAGCTACCTCGGAATAACAATGGATCCTCGACTTACCTGGAAAAACACTTAGAACAATGTGCACGAAAAGGTTTCAAAAGGTATTGTCTTATAAAAAAAATCATTGGCTCAAACTGGGGAGCTGACCAAAAAACCCTCTAAAAACTATATACAGACTATGTCAAACCAGTATTAGAGTATGGCATTACCAGCTGGGGGACGGCAGCAACCTCAAACCTTCAAAAGATTAACTGCGTTCAAAATCAAAGCCTAAAAATAATCACAGGTGCAATGAAGTCGACTCCATATCCAAGATGGAATCCATTACAGTCATACAAGCAATAGAGGACCGGAGAGACTTAAAGTATTTCAATATGAACGCGAAAGCCTTGTATGTATTAAACCACCCATTTAAAGAAAGAATAAGAAAGGGCTTTTCCAGCAGACTTAAAAAGGCAGTGAGCGGCACATAAAACAAAAACTCTCCTGGATAAGCTACAACTAAAAGAAATTGTGCCTAAAATGCCCGATAAAGCTGCATTGACTTCGCCTTGGGAGAGCCATCCGTATTCTATTGTGAGTTCCAGCATCCAAGGAATTACCGGGAAGGCTAACATGGAATCGGCAGGTCTCAGAGCATTCACCCTGTAACACATACGAAAGAACACTCCAGAGAAGGAATGGCTCCGAATTTATACAGATCGGTCAGACGCTGTGAAGGATGGAGGTGCTGGAATATACATTCAGCTCCCAGATGGTAGCAGGCTCGAGAAATCCCTCCTACAGGGAAAATATGCACTAACTACCGAGCAGAGCAGGAGGCAATAATAGAAGGAATAAAATTAATCCTATCACTCCCAAAGCAAAAGAGGCCCAAAATAGTCTTCCTAACAGAAGCTGCCTCAGTTATCAGATAATTGAAATCCAACTGGGGACAAAACAGACTCGCTGTGGAGCTTAGAAATCTAGTGAAGGCCAGCGAGATCCTAGTTTTGCAATGGATCCCTGCTCACTGTGGAATAAGTGGGAATGTAAGAGCGGACAAACTAGCTAAGGCCGGGCCTCTCCCTCCCACAAAGCAATGCTCCACTCACACTTGAAGAGGTGAAAACAATATACAAAGCCGCTATAAATAACAGATGGAATTACCACCACCCACATAAATACCACAAGGATGCATATAACAAACTCAATAGAAAGGAAGAAGTTATAATCTGCAGACTACGAACAATCCATAATAGATTGAACTTCCACTTCTTCAAGAAACACAAAAAAGGAACAAGCCTCCTGTGCGCGTGCGGTGAAGAAGATCAAACAGCTGAACACATCCTGCAAAACAGCAAATTACTCGAAGAGGCACGCAATCAGATTTGGCCTGAGCCAACGGCGCTGGAGACCAAGCTCTATGGGACCCTGGATGACCTCAGGAGGACCACTGATTTCCTTGCTTTATCAGCGGACATAGCCATATGATGGGAAGAAGGAAAGAAGAAGACACATACATAGATATACATTTAAGAAAATGTAGATTATTTTGTGTAAAAGTTATTATTTTTATTAATGTAGTAAATATTTCGAATTATTCTTATTTTATGATTTAAAATCATGAGCTTTTTACTACATCTTCATCTCCACATATAACATAATAACATTTTATCTTCTTTTGCACGGAAACAACAGGAGGATTTTTTTAAAATGGACACGCCTCATTTCTGCAGTTAACAAGATTTTTTATGGAGTCGTTTGGGTAAATTAATGTTTACACATTAGAAGTTAAATTCAATGAAAATTATCTGCCATGGTTTAGTTTACATAACTGAATACAAAAAATGTATTTTACACTGGTTGGAAGAACATTTTTGAGTCATCAACGTTTTCATGAAGAGAGGCTGAGGTTATTTGCAAGTGAATGATACAAAACACCAGTTTGTTTTCAGGTCGTCTTTTTTATGTTATCTATTTTGTGTTCTTTATTGGCAGTACAGTTACATATGGTTAGGCTCTAATGGTTTATTTTCTTAGCCTGAAAGTTTCGTTTATTTTCACTATCATACTTAAACATGAACTGAACATTATACAGACATTTCTGGAAATTCTCATGGAGTAAATAATGTTTTCAAATTAAAACTTTTAATGTTGTAAAAGGGTATGAGCAATCTAAATAATAAAGCAATCTGTGCTAGCTGCTATCTTTCTTCCTATTATATAAAAACGTTTTTAGTGATGTAATATTTTATTGGACGCACCTCACTTCTTATTTCCTGAATTATTTCTCCCTTCGATTATTTTGTGTTCGATTTATGTCTGTAAGCTTCCCACTGCTTTGCCATAGTATAAATATAAATAAGTTAAAAAATAATGAAATTTAGGGAATTACATCTTCGAAAAAGCAATGAGATAATAATAAACGTTTTATATATGCTCTTAGCTATACAAAAATACATATAGAGTACTTCTTAATGTTTTTCTTAATATGTATTACGTTAATTTAATCATTTAATTTCGTAATTAATAGTATAGTATGGAAATTAGAATATACTCTAAGAAGCCATTTTATTTTAAACATTGAACACTACAGTTCTGAGCAGGTTCGTAGATGATAGATAATAAGTGCTGACCGAACTATGAACCGATTGATATCGAAGTAAGTTTTACAGTCATTGGTTGTGTTGGTTATGTCATTGGTTAAATCATTGTATTTAATAGTCGAAATTTTTTTGAAAGGATGTAAACTGAACAGAATTTATCTAATAATTCCTTCTCCGAATGAAAACATTTTTCCAGTCATTTATGAAATACAACTTTATTATATGAAATGTTTCGACTACATGTCATTTTCAATCGATCTAAGAACTTATTTTTTTATCATTTCATCTTTATCATCTTGAAAAGAGTTACAAGTCACATTTCTCTTTTTATTATTTATTGTACAAATAATAAAAAGAGAAATGTGCTCCAGGGTCCATTTGTTGATTAGAACAA
The DNA here is from genome assembly GCA_964056705.1 of Troilus luridus. Lineage (NCBI taxonomy): Eukaryota > Metazoa > Arthropoda > Insecta > Hemiptera > Pentatomidae > Troilus > Troilus luridus. The sequence continues at coordinate 163,887,199 of OZ057412.1, forward strand.
AAGGACCATGGAGGATAATGGACCTCCAAGTAACTATTTTTAGAAAATGACAATAAATAATAAAAAGAGAAATGTAACTCTTTTCAAGATGATAAAAAAATAAGTTATTAGATGGATTGAAAATGACATGTAGTCGAAACGTTTCATATAATAAAGTTGTATATCATAAATGACTGGAAAAAGGTTTTCATTCGGAGAAGGAATTAATCGAAAAAATTAAGACAGTTTTGTCTTTGAAGGAAAAAAGACTTATTAAAAAGACTTACTTGGTATAATGTCTTAAGTATCTAAAATTTTCTGGCCGATAAATTAACTTCTGGTAGACACTAGACGTATTATCGATTTTAACACATCTACTAATATTTACAAGAATCTACTTAGTTTAATTTAATGAACATTTTTAAAATTCGTAAATTGAGGTTTGGTCCACCACCAAGCGAATAGAGAGTATCCCCTAGAATTAAAAAATATTATTATTGATTAAGATGTGTATTTATATGATAAAAGTATTACTGTAATACTATATTATTATTCTGAGGAACTTGGAGGTAATCCTCGACGATGTGTTGACCATACTCCTAATAAATCCAAGACCTTTAACAAGATTAAACCTAAAACAAAAATCGATAATTTATTTTAGTTCATTTTATTATAATATTATTATTTTTAAATATTTTATTTTGAAGAGAAAATATCTTCCAGGACCGGGATTCGAACCCGGGTCTCCCACGTTTCCGTCGTGGTACTCTGCCACTTGAACTATCCTGGCTCGCATCCTGGTCAGACAAATCCATTCTCTTCAATGATCCCTTATCTCCGCCTTCTCGAAATTTGCGAACCCGCAGGTTCGAATCCCGGTCCTGTACATGCCTTTTCTCTTCAAAATAAAATATTTAAAAATTATAATAATTATAAAAAATAAATTATCAATGATATAATGACGTCAACAAGATCCTAATTAATGTTCAATGAACATTCTTCCCCTTGTATTCATCGCAAATTGTCTGACCGAGATGCGAGCCAGGATAGCTCAAGTGGCACGGCACCACGACGGAAACGTGAGAGACCCGGGTTCCTGGACATATCTTTTCTCTTCAAAATAAAATATTTATAATAAAAATCATTTCAACGACTCGGTTTATCTAAGTCATTTATTTTAAGTAATATAAAACTGACAATGTTTGTAATCCTAGCCAATAAAAGTAGAAAACTTTATTACTTACTAATATATATGTAATATATATATATATATATATATATATATATATATATATATATATATATATATATATATATATAATGGATATTTGGCTAAACCGAATCGTGAGAATTGTTCTAAGAGGCAGTTTGTTGTGAAGTTGTGTTACAAAGGCCCACTTTGTAGACGTCTCTGTTCAGTTTTAGCTAGTTCAGTCCAATAAAGCCAACTCGTCCCGAACTTTGGGCAACTGTTTCATTTTAGGTAACTTCCTCGATTACTTTCCATTTGATTTTAGCCGAGTCAAAATTACAAACAGCAAACTGCGAAACTGTTCCTCAGTAAACTTTCTTACAACAACCGCCTCAGTGAAATTATGTGAACATTTAGAAAGGTGCCAACTATTCTTAAAACGCAATGAATTTTTATCGTTTTATTTAATTTCATATTAAGCGTCCATTTTTATTATTTCTAAAATTAAAATCGGAATTGGTGATTTCTGTTGTTTAGAATGATTTCAGATCGTATTGAGCTGTTATTAATTCTCTCTCTCTTTTATTATATTTATTACTACAATTCAACAAACATTGTTTAGTTTCCCATGAAATGTGACCATGGAAGCACGATTTTCGTTTAATTTTTGTATGAGTTTATGCTCGGCATCCCAAGCTTTCAGTCATTTCACCACCGCTTTCGGTGAAATGTGTTGTAACGAACTGACCAAATCCCTTGCCAATACTAAATCTCCTCTAAAAAAAATTATTATTTTCAGCGTGGTGGTCACTTTCAGAAATGATTCATTTATCCTTTATACCCAGAGCTGTAATCAACCCACGCCATAAAACAGGAATGTTGCTATAATGCAAAATCAATCTGTATTGGTTAATCGAGAGGCACCTATACTCTTACACGACAACGCCAGACCTCACATTTCATGACAGACACTGAAGAAACTAAATGATCTGGGTTATGAAATACTCTTACACCCACCTTATTCGCCAGACCAACTGATTTCCAACTGTTCTGGAATTCGGACAATGACCTAAACGGTAAAGATTTTGAAAATCGTTTTCATGTCAAAAACGCATTTTCAGCCTCTATTTCGTCACAAATCTCAGATTTTTTAAGTTTATCAATACAGTTTTATTCAAAATATTTACCCTCATTTTGTCTATAGTTTTCCCATCGCGTTGTCAAATTTTCAATCCCAGAACTGAAAATATCTAAGTTGTAGTCATGAGCTGTAGTGGTACAGTTTTTTTTATTTAATTATTATACTAAGACCAGAACAAGGCAAGTCGCAGTTCAAAGTTGGTGGTAAGACACGAGTGAAGCATCAGAGGATTTTTAGCGGTGCCTTGCCCCTAGCCCTAAAAGTATAGCGGTAGTAGGTGGCTCCAATGATGGACACTACGACGGGAGACCACTAAACCTTTCCCAGCAGGCAGGCCTTCGTTTCCGACCCCCCCCCCCCTGGAATCTACATAAAGGAAATTGCCTCCCTTCTTCTCTTCTGTAATTGAAAAGAAGGAATGAAAGGGGATTAGGGAAGGAACGGCTGGTAATAAGGAAACGGGAACGAACGGATTCGAAAAAGTAGGAATTTTTTAATCTTGTTTAGATTAAACCGATAGAAGAATTAAAGTAATACTGAATAAAGAGATTGGATATTTAAATATAATAGAACTTCAGAGACATTTGTAGAAAAAAGTTTTCATTATATTTCAGGTCCGCTATAGATCAGAATGAAATAAATGAACCTCTCCGATAGATATTGAAATATACCAATTTCTTAATAAAATGTTTGTATCAGTTCTATAGGTTGTCGTTTCAAGGTAAGTAACAACATGTTTTACATTTGCATTCGCTTTTTTTTTAATATTCTCGAAAAACATAATAATTAGAGTATTAGTACGAAAAAGAATAATTATGGGAAATGAGTATATTTCGATAATCATTTCACAAGAAATGTTTTAACATAGAGAGAAAAAGGTGAAAAAAGTGGAGGGAAAAGAACAGTACAAGATATAACGATGCGGGCACATATTTATTGGATATATACACTATATAAACTTATATATACAGACAGACACTTCACACAACTACAATCCAGTCACAACAACAGAAGTACACCAACTAACACAATGGCTGAACACAAACATGTACATGAGTACATGCCAACATGATCTCAACAGTCACTTTATAGTGTTGTCTGTCTATAATACAATACTTAATAAACAATATAGATTATAAACAAAAGAGGAATTACTTTAACAAAAAATACTTTTCAACAAACATTTTGAACTATAATCGATGATATATACGTTCACAACCAAAGTGTGTAACCTTGATGTTACCTTCTTCTTACCCTTTATTGAGTTTAGAGATGTTTGTGTTTTTTATTGTTAAGAGAGAACAAATATTGTATTCATTTAATGGGATTTAACTGGTAGAATCAATGTAATGGGTTATTAGTACCTGTTTATTGAACAAAACACTCATAAATTACAATATATACTAGATCACGCTCAACCTTTGATTTTGCCTCTATTAAGGGTACCCACTTTATAGAGGCTGGGTGAGCCGCAGGATGATTTCCATATCCCACAGATACCCATAGTCCATCCCCCGGCTATTAACAGATTAAAATAAATTATCTGCCACAGGCGGATTTGAGGCCGGGACCTATGGCACGGCAACTCAGCACTCTACGACTCAGCTACCCCGCTCCTATAATATATATAATAAGCACAAACAATATAATTAATCAAATCTGTTTGGGTTTCTACATCCACCACGGAACAATTAGAAACTTCCAAGAATTTGTGACTAAGTAAACAGGTAAAATAACATATTATATATTTTATCCTGTAGTTAATATATGTTTTGTAATTGTAATTTATGATTATTTTTGTTTAAGACGCCATTTTCTTTTTTAATTTGATAGATAAAACCAAGTTACGGCCAATTCGCAGCATGGAAATTGACCGTAACTTGGTTTTATTGACTATATAGTTATATACCTTTTCATATCATTGATCGTTATAATGAAAAGTTTAATACGAAAGTATTTGTTCAATGTAGATTTAAAAAAAGGGGGAAACGAGTAAAGAAAACATAAATTGAGATCATGTTTGGTATGAAAGTGTTTTATTAATAAAATCGAAACAATATCTTTGTGCGAACTTATTTAATTACTATTAATAGCCCATCTTAAATTAAAACTAGAACCATCTAACAAATATCCAATAAGTCAAGAAGACGATCTATCTTTAGAGCTTCAAATTAATACTCATCAAGCAGATGTCCTCGATTCTCGATCCCTAACTCTCTTAAATCTTGAGTACCTTCCAAAACCCATTAGTCCAGGATCGAACCGGTTATTAAATTCTGATATATAATGACCTATATATTCTAATGCCGACCTCGATATTCCAAAAAGCCACACTTGTTTGGTCGAGTGTTGTAACTTGCAACTGATAGCGGGGACAAGTCCGTTATGATAAATATCGGGTGCAGCACTTGGCGTGAAATCCTAATGGTTATGCGATTAGGGAGCAGATGTTGAAACACAGCTGGTATGTGCTGTGAAAAAATAGTGTATACATTTTACTGATTTGCCTAGTATTTAAATATGTCATCAGGAAAATTCTATGAGCATTCAACACATTCGTTTAAATACAAAAAAAATAAATATTTTATTTGAATTGAAAGGTAAATGATAAAACGCAGCAATAAAATTTCCAAATAAATATATAAAACATATAGCGATAAATATGTCATCACGATAAATGAATGAATATTTTAGATTAACATAAAGAGACTGTTTTAAGGACTACGGTTGTGCAGAGATGTGATTTGTCCTAGCTGACAGCCTGTTAACTGATTAAAAAAAATATCTGTCACAGCTGGATATGAACCGTGGACCATCAGAATAGCAAATTTATACCCTACAGAGTGAGCTACCTCGGGAATAAACAAGATGATATTATAATTAACTTAAGAATATTTAACTTAAATATCTTAAGTGTATCAATAAAAGCTAAATTTTCAATTTATACTAGGAATGATAGGTGGTCTTAGGATTTTTGAAAGGGATTATAAATCCTTGGTCCCTGGGAACGTCAAATGGAGGTTCCGAGGCAGTACGATGCCAGGTACTCGTCAAAGATTCCTATCCTAATAAAACCTGGATAGGATAAATTTAGGACTTCTAATATAGTTTCGTCCGATTAGCCAAATCAGCATAAAGTGACGTTAAATGAATAAACAAATCGACAATTTCTATTATATAATGGCTATTTTATTAATGTAATAAGTTATTAGAATTCCTATTTTCATACAGACAATTTATTACAGTAGTTTTCAGCGACATTCGGAATTAAAAACTGGCTACGTGACAAACATTTGTATATTTATCATACTAAACATAAAATGATTCAAATTGAAAATAAGAATATTAAATTTGATCTTATTAAAGGCTGAGGCATCTCCGGTCAAACAAAAGGCAGAATATTCCGAATTGTAAATATCAGAAACTCGCATATTAAGTTAAACCGTATATTAGTTTGTAAAATAATAAAAAAGAATCAGTAGATTAGCCACTACAAAACCATTCCAATTTATTTTCAATCTGTTTCCCATTTAAAAAGTTTTAGCAATTTCACTGATACAAAAAGCTTTATTCTTTAATACATTTAATTTAGCTTTTAATATCACCACAATGCCGTTTCTTTCTGATCCATTTTAATTTGTACAGTTCTAAAAGTTATAACGAAACATGATCATAGAATGAAATGAAATTTAATTATTTATACTTTTCTTTTTTAATAAAATGCGTTTAAGAGGGTTTTTGTGTATCCCTTTCTAGTTTGGAGGTATTTACTGTATGTAATATCTTATTCATATGGAAATATTCTAATTTTTATCATTCTTTATTAAATATTGTTTAATTAAGCATTTAAAGAAATCGTTGAAAGGAATAGATTCAATTATTCCACTTACGACAGTTAAAAGATACTTCTACAATACCTTGATTCAAAGGTTATAATTCTGCTACCTTATTAACATGATCCCGGAGAATAAACAGCTTTAGGGTTACATTCACCATTGACAGGATTAACGTGATATACCTCAAAACGTTAAGAGATACCTAAAAAATACTTTAGAATTTTAAATTTATAGAAATACTACAGTTTTGTCTATTTTGCCCAATATAGACAATTTCAAAGCAAATATTGGTCATTTCACTCTCACGGGACCACGACGAGCTGGAATAGAAGAGTAAGGGCGATATTACTCCATGCCTCGACACATCCTGTATTCAAGGCATGTCCTATCTCCCACCACCTGACGTTTTCAATCTCAGTCTTGTATCTTGATTGAATAGTGTCTTGTTTCCTTTCCATTTTCTTACAGTTTTCACCGAGAGAGAATTATTACATCAATATATTCATTTGAAAACATCAATAGTTCATTACATCAATAGTTCACTTGGAATGAAATATGAGTCATTACGTGAAATAAAGTAATCGGTTGATCAGAATTTATAATATATAAGACAAAACTAGACAGAAAAAAATTGAAATAATAGTTCTAGAGAAAACCACGATGTATTATAAATAACTATTCCGACAGGTAAAAGCACCTGGCCAACCTGGATTCTTAGTAAATTACTTCAATTTAAAATTTTAATTATCACATTTTAAAACTCAGTGCTTTAATTTCTAATGGAAATCCTAAAATTCAGTGTGGCTGAATATTTACACTTAGAGAATTTTGAGTTAGATTGGACTACCGAAAAATCGAATATTTAACTTTTTAAGCAACATTTTTTTTTTCATTCTCGATAAATAAGAATATATGGAGTATGATTTTATAAGTTAACCTTAGATGCTCGGGCTGCGAACGAATGCTAGACTGTTTGATGATTTTCATTTGGAGAGATTCCCAAAGAAAACAATTTGCCCCTCAGGAAGACCAACCAAATGAACAAAAACAAAATCTAGATAAGGGTAAATCCAAACCCTGTGTTGTTTTAATTAAGGAGAGAATTTTTCTTATTTTTTTTATTTAACGATTCCAATTCATCCAGTTCTTTTATTATCCTTTCTTTTATTTTGTTTCCTTGTCTCTAACAACCATTGTTTTTTCCTTACACTGATTATTATAAGTCATTTCTTTTTCAAAAGATAATTATGAATTAATCAATCTTATTACAATGTTAAAAAATTGATTATTATAATGCTATAAAAAAATCTTCGGAAATTGGCTGATCATCATCAGAATCAGCCAATAATTCATAATAATTATAAGAATTCCAACATCACGAATTTGGAACATTAAAATCTCATAATTTAAAACCTTACTTAATCTTTTATATACATTATTTTACTTCAAGCGCCATCTTCGTTCTGAACGTTGGTTATCATCAAGGCTTCGTCTTTTGGATATGGAATAATTGAAACGCTGTTTTCAGGAGCACTTGAACCATTCTCTTATGTTTAGCGGCCAGGAGAGAATCTTTTTAAGAAAATGAAATAAAAACCTATATATAAATATACATACATATAATATTTATATACACCATAATTTTATTAAAAGGGGAAACTTGTTGAAATATTTAAGTATATAAACATGGTATATTTAAAGGCTTTCAAATTAACAAGAGCGATTTTCCACCCAAAAATTGTTATTCGAAATTCAGTTTGTTGAAGTGTACTGCTTATTTGGTAATATCTCGTAAGAAAAAGCGTTCTTAAACATTTGTAAGTAGTTTAACTATTTGTGATTTGTAAACCAATCTGCGTGGTTGTTGGACCGATATAGATTTTAATATTTATTTTTCTGTTGGGGTATTATAGAGATCAGATTAATGGAAACGTCAACCCAAAGTCTACACAATGAAGTCCTTTGTAGAGGTCGGGAGACAATTGCCCTTTCATTAGGCTCTCCTCACTGAATGAATAATGAACTACCCTTAGAATAGAAGTGTGAAGGAACTCAGGGTGTGAGGGTTATTCGAAAGATAATACCCGAGGATATTTGAATACCCTCATCAAACCTCCTAGTCTTCGAAGGAGCGGAGAAGAAAATTCGAGAGCCCAATAACTTACGAGTCCAAGTGCGGGTCAGTAAAGGCTCTGGATGGCTCGTAACATAAGAAAAGAGGATATTTTAATACCTAGCGTCGAGACGAATAAAATACCTCTCTGTAAAGTAAAATTTAATATTCACCGAGAATGTTTTAGCTTAACATATAACCCTCTGTATCCACAACCGGTGCCCTGACATCTCCAACTTTATTACCTTCAAAATTGATCTATTTCAAAAGTAAAATAAAACTTAATAAGACTCTTACCTCTTTTGTAAGTTTATTTTATTTTTATAAGAAATCAGTTTTCTGTATTTGGTCGTGTAATATCCATAAATATACAAATTGTCTGGTATGTATCGAGCCGGGCATATCAGGCTTTATTATTAGGAAAATAAATATGAATTTAGAAATAAGAATAGTCAAAAATTACTGTTGTAAAAACTAATTATTACTAATAATGCTTATAATAAAAGAAATATGTTTTATTAATTCTATTGATTTTCGGATGTCATGAATAATTATTGATGATAATTCCTCAAATTATAATGAAAATAGTGTTAATGTTAAAATTGGAATTATAGCTAAGAGTTAATACCAGATCAAACTATGGAAAATTGGTGTAACAAACCTAGTAGGTAAGAAAATGAAAAAAAATTGTAATTCGAAGGCATTATTATAGGGATAAACAACCATATTTATGTCCATTGGGTCAGAGCTATTCTAATACTTAGAACTTTAGATAGAAAATAACAGAAATTAACAATACCATTGTTGTGTTAAGGGTTCAATACGGTACAAATACCCGGCTCATATGAGCTTAAATATTTATTTCCAGGTTGTACATAAAATGGAAAGACAAAAAGTATGTTCTTTAAATCATTAATTGAATTATTAAAACATAGAACGCAATTCTTCAGTATTAATTCTATGTTGTTTTATTGGCGTAAAAAATTATTTGCTTGCAGGGAGATCTGATGTCCAGTACGGCTGAACTGAATTTATACAGAATAAACTTTTTTGTTTAGATTATTATTGTACTGGACATATGGATGGAAGAAAGAATTCCTAAAGATCGGACAAAAGCAGCAATAGGCCCAATACACAATAAAGGAGACAACATCGAATGTAATGCTTACAGAAGCATTTTCCTAATAAATATGACCTAGACGATATTGGCAGTGCTTCTATATAAAAGGTTGACAGAATTCTCTGAAAATATTATAGGTGAATACCAAGGAGGCTCCAGACCAGGAAGGTCAACAATACACCAGATATTCTCTCTTAGGCAATGTAAACGAGCCATGGATACAACATTGACACACATCTCCTCTTTATCCATTTCAAACAAGCATAGGACAGTGTAGATATGGAAATACTTTTGAAAGTCATGATAAATGTGGACATACCCAAGAAATTAGTCAGGCTAACAAGAATGAACAGATCCTGGAGGAACTATTTACAACCGCATGTCCCAACATCTATCATATGCTGATGACATCGTCATTACCGCTAAAACACAAGCAGCATTATCAGGAACATTTCAAGAATTTGAAGAGGCAGCCATTCAACTGGGTCTTAAGGTGAATGAAGATAACACTATATACATGAAAAAATTGGAAAAGGTGGTGAATGGAAAAGTGAGTTACAGAGACCACAGGTTTAGAGCTGTAACCCTATTCAAATACCTGGGAAGTGTGGTTACAGTTGGTAACAAAGTAGAGAGTGAAATACAACCCAGAATATCAGGAGGAAATAGGTGCTATTTCTCACTACAAAGAGTGTTTCAGTTTAAATCGCTCTCTAAAAGAATGAAAATACAACTATACAAAATAATAGTAAGACTGGTAGTCATGAATGGATGCGAGACATGGCCCCTGACCAAAAAATCAGAACTTATGGTCAACTCACGGGAAAGGAAAATATTCAGAAGAATCTGGGGGGGGGGAAGTGGCCGAAAATGGGGTATGGAGAAGAAGAAAGAATGAGGAGCTGGTGGAGCTATATGAGAACCGGGCATGGTGGCATTGATAAAGAAAGCCAGAGTTAGATGAATGGGACAAGTGGAAAGAATGTCAGACCACAGGGTACCAAAGAGAATGCTAAATGAGAAACCAGACGGCAAATGAAGCAGAGGATGCCCTCGGATCAGATGCCTGGATGATGTCGAAGACTTGAAACTGCTGGGTGTACAAATCTGGGTAGCGCAGGATGTGGTGGTGGAGGCCTGGGTTCTTGTGGGACTGTAATGCCAAAATAATAAATAAATTAATATTTAAGTTGAATTTCAAGTTTTTTCCTGTACGATTAATTTTTCCTATGTATTTTCTCTTTGTAATTTTCTAAACAATGTCTCTGTATTTTAATCATGTAAAAATCAGAAATAGATAAACTAAATAAAAATATTCAACTTATCATTTATTTTAATGTCCCAACTTTATTTTTAATCGGATTCCTTTTCAGTGGTTGGTTGTGTGTTTACCTAAATAAATGGTTTTGAGTTAAGTAAGGACCTAAATAATTACAATAATTATACTTTATTTATACAATTTCTTATTTTTATTATCATTTATTACACACATCAAGGCAAGAGCAATAATGATTCATATTGAGTAGTTGTTTATTTAACGTCACTTTATGCTGCTATGGATAAAAAGGACGATGATTCATATTGATAGAGAATCGCCATAAAATACTAACATGAATAAATTAAACTTATCTTTAGGTAAAATGGGGTACTTCGTCCATTACCTCTGTGGGAAGGGCGTCGAGCGTTGTCGTCTTCTGACACTGGCAAGCAAGCTTCTCCAATGCTTCCGTCTTCGCTTCTTCTCAAGACATGACTCTTCAAACAATCTCTTCCAACTGTCCTTTTCGCTCTCCTGGTCTTTGGAAACTCTAGGCCTTACCTTTGACGGGTCTATCCCCTCCCATACGTTCATCCGCTACCTGCGTACTTGACCTACTTTTTATAACCTTAATTTTTTACTATTTTATTTTCTACAATCATATTTCTTTTTCTAAAAATAAAGCACAATATGGCTTGTACGATAAATAACATGGCTTTTTAAACGATAATCACTTCTCTAATAGTCGAAGGTTTTTTTTTTTTATATAAGAAGTTTAATGTAGATAGAAACATATTTAATTCCAGCAAATAATAGAAATCTAGCAGACATAAATTTAACGATATTTCTTTTACGAAGAAAGGAAGTGGGAGTAAGAGGTTTGAAAATCAAGTTTTAAGTTTGGGGCTCGGCTTTTATCCACTTCTTCGAACCCTTCTGACAAGCTGGCCACCAAAGTTTGCCTGTTTTTCTTACTGTATTTTAGTTTCTACCTACGATTCCTCACTGAAAGTTGAGTTTAATTTTTAGGCATATTTCGTGTATAAGTCACTCCTAATTTCTTTTTAGTAATCCTATGTAAAGTCACCTTATACTTAAAACTTCCTGGTCATTTTTAAGATGTTAATGTAGTGTATAAATATATCTTGTTTTCATTCGGCTCCGAGAATCATGAGAATAATTCAGTGTTTGAGCCAATTTAAAATTGTAAAATAAATACAATTATTTTTATTAATTATTAATTATTTTTTATTAATATCCAGCAATTTGATGGGCTGGAAGGGGAACTCCGCGCATGCGCACCGTGCGCCTATGGGCATTGGACGTTTTATATACGCGCCTTTGTATTATAGTTTGAAACATCGCAGAGTTTAGTCGAAAAAGTGATGTTTTGTAAATTGTTTTGTATAGATGGTCGGGGAAGATTTGTATAATTACAGGAAATCGGAGAGCACGAAAGAAGTTGGACGTATCAACGTGTAGGTAAACGGATTGATTCCTCAGGTTTTCCTTCTAATCATTTTCTATCCCATCACAAAAACCCCCTTTACCTGCAGAGAGACCGCCCAGCGACTTTTCCAACAGAGGGTAAGTAGGAAATTTATTATTGTTTTTTTTTGTTGTTTTTCTTCGATTTCAATGTTCGTCGTAGTAAATAATACAGTCCACTGCTTTAGTCGCTATCAGAAATTTTACCGCCGATTGAATCGCGTAAACATTCAGGGTACCCAAAAACCTCCAAAATTTACGTTTTTTACTGATTTGTCATTAGGTTGTAAATAGCTTTTAAAGGATTTATATATGTACACATATTGATGATGTTTTTTGTACAATACTTAACATGCTTATATTCCCGATGTCCAAGGAATTAGGCGCAGGACCAATGAAAGGTGAAATTTAATCACTCTGAAGTATTGTTGTTATAATACAGTTGTAAATTTCAATAATTAAATTTTTTTTTAAATTGAAGTTACTAGTTATAAAGATGAAAATTCTAGCGGAAATATTAAACGGTTATTTATTATAGTGATTGTACAAATTTTGATTATTACTAAATTCATTACTCCCCTTCATTGCCTAAATGTACAAGAATCCAAGAAACAGTGGGAACATGGCGGCTCATGATGGGGTTTGGAGGACTAAGTACAATAGTCAACAAAAAAAATGGAAAAGTATGTTGGGCGAGGCCTTTAGAACCCTTTTCAGGGTTAGGTAAGAATAACGATATGCTCGAATCAAGCATGGTTATAACAATTATAGGCATACTATACGATTTTGTTATAGTATCTGCCTCCTACCTAGACAAAATGACCTCATTATAAAAGATGTAAGAGTAGTGGACATATATGTTCAGCATATTTTCCTCGAAAAACACAACACAATTGCTAAAATGGAATAAAGAACTAAGCAGATAGTCAGCACGAGTCAGGAGAAGTCGACCAGCAAGGGAAGTTCTAACAGGTAATTCTATTCCAGGAAAGACTGAAAGCCATTCACAGGGCAAATTACGAGGATGGTCTGAAAAGTTTCTGCCGAACATCGCTAAAGTTTACCAAATGGTTCTGTACGACCGCCGAATTAAAGTGAGAGAGATATCAGATGTTATGAACATGTCAAAAGAACGTGTTTGTTACATATTAATCAACATTTAGATATGAGAAAACTGTCCGCACGTTGGTTGCCGCGTTTGCTCACGTTAGACCAAAGATGTGTTCAAATGAACATTAACAACGCTCTGTTGGCGCAGTTTAGGCGCAATAAATCCGAGTTTTACACCATTACAAGCCCGAAACAAAAATACAGTCCTATCAGTGGGCTGCAAAGGGGGAACCGGCTCCAAAAAAAGAAAAAACGGTTTTCTCGGCTGGGAAAGTAATGGTGGCTGTTTTTTGGGATTGTCATGGAGTTATTTTAATCGATTATCTTCAAAAAGGAAAAACCAGTACAGGAGCATACTAAACATCATTACTTGACAAGCTGAAGGCGGAACTTGCGGAAAAAACGGCCACATTTGCAGAAAAATAAAACCCTGTTTCACCAAGACAACGCACCGCCTCACCCCTCAGCGGTTGCCATGGCGAAAACCCACAAATTACGGTTTGAACTGTTTGACCCTCCGCCTTACTTACCAGATCTAACCCCAAGCGACTTCTTTTTGTTCCCTCATCAAAAAATTGCGCTCGGATTTTGGTCAACTGAAGAGGCAATCACCTTCGTGAACAATTATTTTGCAGAGTAAAACGCTGAGTACTTTTTGGACGGGTTACAGAGATGGGAGCATCGCTGGGGGGAGTGTGTAGAGTTACAAGGGGACTATGTTGAACAAAAAAAATAAAATAAAAAACGTCTTGTAATTTTGTTAGGTCGGAAACTTTTCAGACCACCCTCGTAGTTATGTTTGTATTTGTCAGTTTATTCACCAAATATTTTAATTCAGCATTTCATCGTCCACACTACCATCTCGGCAATTTTCCATTTCCCATAAAAAGAAATGATCATCTACCACTATAATGAATAGTATTAGTAGGGGTGGTAAGCTTGTTAAAAACACTTTTATCACAATAAATAAAATATACTCTTAAGACCCTTAAACAATGTGGCTTATACATAAAATGTTTTTAAAAAATTGAATTTTTTGAATTAGGAACGGAGCTAGTATCCATCCTAGCAGAGTATCCATTAATAATAATCATACTTGGAGACCTACAACCAGTCTTCACAAACAGTCTAGTCTACCCAAGCGATTTTCTGCTTCCAAAACTTCAGGTTCAGAACTAGGCTAAAACCATGAGACATTAGACGAAATTCGCTATTTTAGATAATTAAAATAATAATTAAAATAGTCAATTTTTGGAATTTCGGTAGTAGAGCACTTAGAAGCCATTCCGAAAATCCTGGATGGAATCCCGTTGCTGGAAAGACTTTTATTTAGTCTGTTAGCGGTCGGAGATGGATCATAAAGGATCTAGAACCCTCCTGGGCCTCACTCAGCCTATAAGTTGGGTACGCAAAATAAGGGGGAGGGGGAATCTGACGGCTGAGCGTCGTCTAGGACAAATCACCTCCCTCCACAACCATTGTCCATGAAGCAGTACAGTCTCTACCATGCACTGAACCACAGAGCCGTTCTCGGGCTGTAGTGGCATAGTTCTTTTTTTTTTAATGTGAGAAAACATTTTGTTTTGTAAATTTAAGATATAGTCATTTTTCGTTTACCACAATTATTTGTTTAAAATGAACCAAAATTAACCTGTACTAAGCGTGTGCAAGGATGATCATTATTATTATGTATATTTCCCTTAACGTATTAACCTATTTGATCCTCATACAAACTCGCCTAGGCTATTAACGGTGTATTAAGGCTTACAAGTGTTGAGGTAACATGTCCATTAGAGAAGAAGAGCCGTGTTACTGACGGATGAAGGAAAACCATTAGCGGTTCTCGAGGAGATTGTGATCCGGCCCCGGTGCTGACTGATCGAAACCCCACCGCCTGATTGCAATTGCTGCGGCTTTGTTCCCGCCCGGAGGAGCCCTTTTGTGCCCTTATAATTGATAAGCTTTCGGTGGATCCGGCAAATGGAACACTAAAATATTTCTTCTTGGTGTCAGGACAGCCAATGCCGGAGAATGAAAGCATGTTTTCAATAGCACGATAAAAGCAAAAACAAAAATATAAAAAAAAACATTTAATATGCGGAACTTGTGGATAAAAATAACAATTAGCTTTTTACAATATTATTACCTATTAACAAGCAACGGTTGAAAACCGGTTATCCTATATTACATTCAAAACGGAAGTACACTGAAGAACAGTTTGTAACAAGGGCAAAGGTTGCAAACCACTTTAGGTCACAACTAGGCCATAACTGTAACTTCGACCTTGGCAACGTAAAGGGACACATGTTTTCACAGTCGGTACACAATCGTTTAAAGTTTTCATTGCGTTTTGCATAAATGAACAGTATCAATTTCTAATGTAGTTGGATTGAAGATTAAAACTGAAAAAAATAAAAACTGGACCTAAAGGATTTATTTTGTATAAAATTTCAATGCGATTACTACCATTGCACCTGAGATCTCACCAATTTTTTTTTCCACACAACAGTCTATTATTGCGATATTATTTTGAAGTGTTTTTACAATATTCACGAACCCAATTATTACAAAATATGTACACGATTTTTTTTTAGTGATTTAAATTTTTTTATTTGAATCTATCTCCAGAAAAATCACCGTTTATTTTTCTTTTTATTCCCAGAGATTTCATACATGCTGTTAAATTAGTTTATCGAAAATCAAAAGTTTTTTTTTTAGAGTAAATGGGGTGGAATCCATACCTTTTGCCATAGAAAAGGGAGTGTAGTAGGGCGATACCATAATCCTTTGTATTCGAAAATTTCATGGACGAGATAGATAAAATCTGCAAAAGGAGAACACCCAGAAGCATAGTGGGATAATGGAATATGAGGCATGTTCATGTTCAAGATCTATTGTAGGCAAATGACACATTTCTGGCTCTCAGCAGAAACTACTACAAGTTATGATGGGATGGGAAGCAGAGCTAGGAAGAAAATGCTTTTCCATCAATACGAATAAAAGTATAGTATTACATCTGGAAAGGGAAACTGAGGCAATCCATAAAATATGTAATGGCCAGACACTTGAAAAATGTGATAACTATACAAATCTTGTTGTTACAATAGGAAAAAATAAGAAAATCTATTATGAGTTCAACAACAGAATCCAAAAATCCAATAATATCTACTAACAAATCTGCAACCTGGATTGGAGAGAAGTTCGGAGGGACGTTAGATTAAGGATGTCAGTGTACCTCCCTACATTTCCCAACGTATACAAATAGAATAACCACAGCTGAAATGAGAAAGAGCTGGAAAAACAAGACGAGCCTGCATAAGAAATGGCAGAATATGATAAGAGTTAAAGGAAAATTTTCGAGAAAAGACAGCTTGCCCAGATTACTATGAAGCCCTACCAACAAGTAAAAGACCTAAGGGAAGGCCGACTATATTACGAAAAGAGGTGAGAGCCGGAAGGCAGGCTGGAACTTCGACTTGAAAGCAGAAAAGAGATGAGGGCACTCTCAAGAGACTGGTATGCCTCGTTGTGATGTCTGAATAAACCTGCATACGAAGATAGGGAAAATAAGAAGAGGATAAATACAATATAAACGAAGGAAATATTATTTTTCAGGCTTCAACTTAGCAAAACCTAAAAATCCAACTTTCAGGCATTTATTAGAATATCTCCAACATATAGTGGAGATACCAGAAAAGCTTCGTGCCTCTGAAAATAATTTACAACTGGGAAACGCTAATTACACAATTTCCGATACGTTCTTATGTATAAAAACTTATTGAAGTGAAACTTTGTAATAAATAAACGATTACACTGAAAAGAAAACAAACAAAAATAAATAAAAAATCATAGCCAACGGTAAAATTAATATATTAATAAATTAGTATACACGACTCTTCTGTTCTCGGGTGTCTGTTAAAAAAAAAAGAGTCGGCCAGAGGGGATAGATTTCTATACCACAACGGTCTATTCTCGTCCATCAGATGGTAGAAATACGTAAGTGATAGACTAGTGTTTGCAGATATCCTGGAAAGTGAAAAGATCCATTCACTTGTAATAATCGTCTTGATGTTAATACGGAACGAAAAAAAAAATTCTGTAATGCAAAAGGGAGTTGGCTATACGTATTAGTTTACTATTACCCCAATGATTTAATGAGATTTAAATGGCAGGGAAGGTTGTGTGAAAGGAAAGTGGGATGAAGGGAGAGGAGCTCGGAAGTAGTTAAAGATTAATAAAGGTTATTTTCCGATAAGGAAACAAGATGAAGAGTATTGAATGCAAGTGTCAAAAGTATTATTATTAAAGTAAGGAGGGGATAAATGCCTAAGGATGCCTAAATGCAGAATAAAATATATAACGAAAAAGCAGTCCAGAAAAGGTAGTAGAAAGAAGCATATAATTATACTAAGAACATATAAATACGATAGCAGGATATTTAGACCACCAAGGGATCGTGATGACGCAATGCTGTGTGGAGTGTAGCGGAATCTTCATTTTGATCAGAAGCTGGTTAGACATCGAAAATCAGGGTTATTGTAACGGCAAAGTCTTAACGGATGCTGTCAAAATCATTCGCCACAGACAAAGTTATATGAATATAGTTTGAATGTGTTCATAAATCACTACTTATTGCCCTTAACGTGGAAGATTGTACTTATTAATATCTAATAAAAATCTATTCAATATATGTATAGATATATATAAAAGCTAAGTTGACGTAGCTGAGGCCCGAGTCCGCTAGACGGAAAGAATAATTAATTAATAGTAGAACCGAGCCTGGCTACTACCAGTTCAATTAATCACACTCCAACTTCTCCCTTTAGCTACTTCATATTCCTAGCCAAAGTTGATTTAAATTATTTAATCAGAATTATATTCAAGCATTATTAATGAACTAAAAAGGGTTGTCTATAACAATATATACATACAGGATAGTTTTTTAGGTATTTACATTGCCTTAAAAGAAAATGCGCATTATAATAAAATTAAAATGTTTTCACAGCAGTAGCATTGCAATATTTGTCGTGTACATTGACAATTTGTATCAAGAGACATCAATACTAGTGCGAGATTGTAATTCATTTGTATTTTAATTTATGTTACTTGTTACGGACTTCTTGTTTAGTTTAATAATTTTTCATATATTGGAAGGTTTTAATTGAGCTCCTATCTTATTCACCTAATAGAATAGAGAATCACATAAGTGAATTCAATATTCTTTTTTACATTTATCATTACAATATAATAATGTTTCAATTATAACAAATGACTATACAACATATTTTTTAAAGGTTTCCTTAATTTACTACTAGGTTAATGTTACATTATCACTCCTACATAACCTTGGTATTTATAAAGTATTTTATATAAATGTTTGTATTAGGTAAATCAAGAAATAAAGACATTTGTATTATAATAACAGGTCTGAAATGAGCGTCCTGCTTTTCTTGGTACGCTGTCATAAAAATACATAGGGACTGAAAACATTCTGCACTTATCCAATGCAGTTACTAAATTTTAGATTATTGTTAAAACAGTTCTCTTGTAACTATTGTAGAAATATATTTTATATTTACAAAATTAAAAATTAAGAGACCCACGATCCTCACCTCAGGTCATGCCACACCTTTATGGTTTTCTAATAGGAAATTGATTCAAGCTCTTCGGGGAGTAAACGAAGGGAGTAAAAAATCATCATTAGTTATGTTCAATATTAGTTATGCTCTCCTTCAGAAGGGACGTAAAATGGGGTTCCTGAGGGTTTATGGTGTCAAGTACTCAATTTCTGTATTTTTTGTGACAGTCTCTATTGTCCCGATGCGTACCTGGTATTACACCTTCTTAATACTGAACTTTCTAGTTCGTTTTCATTATTCCATTCAAAGTGAATCATTTGAAAAAGTAATGAAGCCATTTAAAACTTCAAGCATCCCGTCGTAAAATTTTAAATGACGAGATAGTAAAGTACCTTTATACTCCGGAGCAGCACCTGCTCTTTAGCTAGGTGAGACATAAAAGAAAAATAAAGCACTTAAAGTTTTTTTAACTTGGGAAGAAAAAAGGACTGAAAGATTTTCATTTTCGTGATATTCTGAGGATTATTGCCATCCTCCCTTCATACATAAATATTTACACTTTTATATACGTTCCGAGGTTATGGCGATAACATCAGCAGCAAAAAAAAAAAAAAAAAAAAAAACGGAAAAAAAACCGCCTGATAAGGTTTCAAAGCCAGGACATCTATCATAAACCATAACGATGAATTCGTATGGCCGATCGTAAATGACTCCCTTTCATTGACAGAAGGTCGACGAACCCTCACTGACAGGAGACTTCTGATAAGATAAAGTAGTACTTGAACTAGAGTAAAAAATCATCTTTAAAAGTTGGCCAAGCTCCCAGGCCTGGCTATAAGGAAAACGAGTTTTTGATGCTTAGCCCCTCTGAGGCGTCTGAAAAGAAGGTGGCCTCGAGACCTTCTACTATAGAAGTTTATTGGAGTGCTACCGATGGGTAGTTTTTCCACAAGTGTTTTTTATGTCATAATGTACATATTAGCAGATTTAGTTGTAATATTATTATAGTTGTAAATATCAATAAATTAAATTTAAAAAAAAAATGATGCTTAGAAAAATATGCAACGACAAGAAGGGGATTTTCTTGGTTAATTTATACACCTACATTACATTATATTATTATGATCAATATTGTTAAAATATGCTCAAATATTTTTATAACGTTGATTACACAGTAATTTTAATCATTGAGAGAATCTTTAACATATCCTATGATTTACTATATAAAATATATTTTCTGATTCCTTTGATCTTATTGAAACATAGCATTGCAAAAAAGACCTTTAACAATTCCATTTTATTTCGGCGACTAAATACAATAAATATTAATAAAATGAAATTAAATGATAACTAAAAGATATTTATCATACTTGATTAACGAATCGTAGTTATAAATTCATTTCTTTATTGCTATGGGTTGGCCCAACTTCATTCATCTTACATGAAGAAAAAATTACCAATATAATAAAATATGGTTGTTTTTTATTTTTGAATTGTCATATATGTATGTTATATATAATTGGTTTTTGCATTAATAACAAATATGCCCGCATACTACTTCTGCTGGTAGTTAGTTTTCTGAATTAATTTTGTGATAAGATTGGTTATATTTGTATCAGATAGTTTTAGAGCTTACCTTCTCAGTTTATAAATATTTTCTAATAAATAATAATCAATAGGTATGTATTTTTCCAATAAATAAAGGCGATGATAGCTTTGTCTATTGTATATGCAAATATACGGCCCAACCGACATGCACGAGTATTGATGTTTCCGATCGGCTGATAAATCGAAAAACAATAATTTGGTGTTTAAAATTAGGGGTGACTAACATATAATGCATAAGTAAATCAGATGGCAATATTGAATAGGAAGCACTTTTAAACATTTTTCTGTTCCTTTGTATTCTTTGACTTCGGCTTTCCAACAAGGTCTGACAAGACTAGTTATTCAACTAGTTATTAATGGTTTCCACGAAGATACTATTATCCGAGTTCCGTAATTAATCAACAGTTAGAGCGAACAACAACGCTGTAAATTCACCCCAGCATTAAAAATAAGACCGCCACAAAAAGGATTGATATAAAAATATTCCGCAGGGAAAAGTAAAGGAAAGGCTTTGCGCGCGCACACACACACATGATACGGTCTAATCTTCTACAATCTGTATAGTAAGGAACACGGACAGTTAAGGAGTCAGAAACGTCCATGATCCGAAGTGAGGAATGTATCCATCGAAGCGTAGGAGAAATTTGAAGGAAGTGGCTTCTCAATGGAGCAGCTCGAATTTCGATTGTGGTCATGGAATGTGGTAATAATAGAAGCTGGGTAACAACGAGAACATCGCGTTAAATTAAATTGCACGTAGACTAAGCACAAATCATCGAATAGCGCATTGCTCTTTGGTTCTAATTCCTTAGCTGATCTTATTACGTAATCTTTCTATTTCATTATGTTTAGCATTTATTATTAATAATTATTCGAAGAATACAAGAACAAAAAGGAGAACATTCTTCATTTATTTTGTGTTTAAATCAGTACAAATCAAAATCATATGGTATACAGATCCTGAAAACGATAACAATTTTGGTAATTTACCCGAAATAGACCTAAAAAGTTAATATAATAATCGTCCTACAAAATCACAATGTAGCATATAATTGATGGTGAGGAACATTTTGGTTGCTAATATACATTAAATAATTTAATCTATTACATTAATCATCAAACTTGAACGAACTGATTCAACGTTTTTCAAGATTAAGATAATATAAAAATGGTATTTATTTGACTGCGAAAAGTGTTGCGTTACGCCCACCGAGTGGCCTGACTACTGAGCCCGTAAGACTGAACAGTTATGCGGGTAGTGCAGAACGTCACGATGAAGGGGCTTGTCTTCTATGACCAACCATAATGAAATATTTACCTAAATATTCTAATAACCTAAGATATTGTAATATTTTTAAAGACCTTATGTAAAAGGTATAATTTGCTAACACTGTTAAAATTTATTGCATTAGATTTAAGCTGTAGGTGCATCAATCCACAATCTGAGAGAGATGAATTCAAACCATTATACCTTTCCTCTTTTTTACATTTAAAGAAATTTTTAATTTGTAAATATATTATAACTACTATTATACAATACTGGAATTTATTATTCCAAGAAGAAAGTAGATTATTTCCTGGACAGATATTTACTTAATCATTTACGTTAAACTTGTTTGAATAACATAATTTTAACAATAATATCTGAATAACAAATAACCTGTGACGAAAAAATATTTTTAATAAATTGGATGGATTATTAACTAAAGTTATGTTTTCTTATTATATTCGTAGTAATAATAATACAAATTAAAGTTTATATTATTAACGAAATTTAAAAAAAAAAGTAGAAGTATATTTCCATTCTACATAAATTAATACATGAAATAAATCTTTCTCATTCTCAATAAAAATACTTTGGAAACCTACACTAAAACATACAAAATCTCCACTCAATATTTTTGGCTAAGCTTAACATGGTTAGTGTGATAACGATATGAGTTATCAACCAGGTTTTGTTTTATTCATGGCGTTTTTTTCTAGGGTTTTAGGGATGTGTTATTTATGAAAATATTTTAACCATATTTCTTGAAACCAGTTCAAGCATTTCAGATAATCATTACAGTTTATGTGATCTCTATTCCAATATAAATAGAAACCACTAAAATAATTATTAATAGAAATCTTCATTCACAATGATAATCTGATATTGACAGTGGAATTAGTGTTAATAAAACTGACTTCCTCCTCATTAAATTAACGGTTGTCTGAATCATATTTGTGATATGGATTTAAATACTGTCTGAGAAACATACGGGAAATACTAGCAGATATCAGTACAAATTTGTTTCAAGTTGTGAACCAAGGAAAACCTGGAAGGTAACTTTCGCTTCTGAGGACTTCATTTTTTTTTTTTTAAGAAGGCTTCCTATATTCGGCTTTAGAAAGCAAAATGTTAATTTATACCATAAAGAAAGATTTGTAATTAAATTCTAAGAAAATGGTTAAGGGGCGAACAGTTGTTGGTTCATTTGGCGTACAGATGGTGGGAACAGTGGAGGATTGATTTGAGAACGTCATTAATAAACAGTTGAAAGGGAGTGGGGAAATACTAGAACCATGTGCCACTCCTGTGTTCAGCAGTAGGAAAGATGATAGGGGTTGATTTGGGATGGAGACTGCTTGAGTCCTATCCCAGAGGAAAGCTTGGACCCAGAGTATGGAACTGTTGGGGAAGGAAAGAGATTTTAATTTAGAGATAAGAATGGAATGGTGCGGCCAATCGAAAGCTTTTGAAAAGTCGAGTAGAATTAAGTACTGTTAGTTTTTTTTCGTCCATGGGAGTATGTTTGTTCATTTAACGTCACTTTATGCCGCTATGGCTAATCGGACGATGCTCCAGTGGGAGCTATAAATTTTGCCTATCCAGCTTTAATTAGGATAGGGGTTATTAACGAGTACCTGTCATCGTACAGGCTCGGGAGCACCGTTCAACGTCCCTTCTGAAGGGAGGGGTGAACAGAAGAAGCAAGGATTTAGATAATAAGACAAAGTATTAAGAAAATAATGAACAAAGTTTGTTTAACACAAAATATAAGATTTATTACATAGGGTAAAGTAAGAAAAGAATTAAAATGACTTTATGTATCAAAAAAGCAGCCTTTTTAGATGAAATTTCGGGATGAGAAGTTTAACAGTGGAGACTAACTTTCCAAGTCGTATTAAAGAATTACGATGACATGACAGAATGAGCGAGGGAAGTCAAATAGCGGCGGGGAACTTAAAATATACAACCGGAAGGGGAAAACAAGATCTAGCTCGTCGATTGAATTATGGCGGGACTTGCCTCGTACAAGTTTCACCGCCCCGCCCTTTAGGGTCAACTTTACCAGACTTTCACTTTCTAAGGCGAGAATTAATGGTGTCTGTCACTGGAAACACTTTCGACATCAATATTCTAGATTGTAATGTAATATATTATACCAAGCACAGTATATAACAATATATACATATATCATATTAGATCAATCACACCTTCCATAAAGAAGCAATAACCTACTTCAGAAAAAAAAATGTACTACGAGTTTTAATATGTCTTATGAAAAGTATTGGGCGGATGATGAACTATCTCAGATAACACTTAAACGTCCGGCTTTCCCCCTAATTAGGATATATAGTTTATAGAGATTTGGTCAGTTCCAGGAGGATCTACAGATTTCAAAGGATCCATTCCCGGTAGTTAAAAGACTAAATAAAATATCCGTCACAGCTGAATTTGAATCCTTCAGCATGGCAGCTTAGTGCTCTACCTCTTATCCCTCCTCCGCTTTCTTTATATACTGTATTATTATATAACCAATATAAAAAATAAACTATGAATTCATGAGGATATCACGAAATTTCTCACGTTTTTACAAATCAATAATACTATTAGAAGATACAATTGCAGAGATTTGGCTAAATGGGCGGATGAATTTGTTGTCACAAAGTAAACAGTTCTTATTTGAATTACCTTTTTTACTTTACTCGAGGTTTCTTCAGGGAAGTCAGAGAAACAGTCATCAGTAGTCCTATTCTGTATAAAAAAAATCTTCATCTTTCATCAATTCATTTTTTACAAATTTGGCAAATTTGTAGTCTGGAGTCGGAAAAGGCTGAAATGACTGATGAAATTAGTGACAGCGAAACGCCGAAATAAAAAAAGTATTTCGATTCTAAATTCGGTATTCGTTGAATAACATGAGACTTTTTTTTTTTAATATAAGACTATGTTGTATAGGACTATATTTATTTTTTTCTTCTGTTTTCAAATAATCCATTCATCTTTTATTATAAAAATTATCTTATTCGTAATCAAACATTGTTATTCTCTTTATCTCTTAACCCTTAAAGCTCTAAATACTCCTGACCATTGCTGGGGCCGGAATACTTTTTCTCCACACTGAAGTGACTATTCAAGGCGCAAATAGTAATAAACTATAGTAATCCTTTTTCAGAAGGTTTAATAATTAAAGACACTTATTTTTGAGTATTAAAATTATGTATAATAAACATTAAAATTTTAAAACATTAAATTCTACAATCAACTAAAAAACTTAATTTGATATTTAAAAAATGATATTTACAATAAGATATTTACAACACATTAATAATTGAATTGTGTATGAAAAATTTCAAAGCAATTATCAATGCACAAACCGACATCGCATTTTTTACATTAGTACCGCGTATCGCTCCTTCTGTTATTTTTTATACAAACGCCACACTTTCTTCGGGTCAACTGTTTTGCGCCCGCACGATTCTGCCACTGAGAAAATGCCTTTCAGTTAATCGAAACGGCGAAATGGGAATCCTCAGGTCTCTTTTTCCTCCTTTCGCCAAACGCATATATGCATCCATAGAGCTCTAAGGGTTAATATTCACCTTTGCATTATCTGTAAATATTTCTTAGTGCCCATATGGAAGAGCCGTGGTTTGAATGGCCTGTCTTTGAAAATAAGCTCCTTCAACCAGAGGTTCAACCCTTCCCGCATAACGGTCCAGTTATTCGGGCACTGTGGTCATGTCGTATAGTAGGCGAAAATCAACATTCTTTGTAACTAATTAAATATTATTTTTATATCATCTTAATCACATTAATTGCTTGTAATTGAACAGAGCTTCTGTTAAATTTTGAGTTTTGGAAGGCATCGATTTTTTAAATTGTTGAACAATGAGAGAGATACACGGACGTGTCGTCCTAATTTTTTTTTGTAATAGTCAATAACTTAATTCTTCTTCACCATTTGTTTATAAACAATTTAGGAGCAACGGTTCTCGACCTGTAGAGCCAGCTATGTATGAATGTGGTTCTCGACCTGTAAATATTTACTAAATCAAGTGCGGTGGTTTCCTTTTGTCACCAATCATGTTTCGCGATAATATTCGACTACAAGATAAATTGATGGGTATCTCTAGAGTGAATTAATATAGATTCGGTTGTGACTATTAGCCAGTCACGATAACCTCCCCACAATACGTATTAGATATTCAAATCGGATGCGAGAGGGATCGGGCAGAATTACTATCGGTGTGTATTGGTCATGCATACACCAGTACTTCGGTATGTTTGTATATTATGATAATATATACTTGACCAATATAATATTTAATAACCATTGTTAATTTCTATTTAAACATCGAAAAAATTAAAAAATAATAATCTTACTGGTTGTTAGGGATTAAAAATTTCCTGTAAGAAAATAAACTGGGATAGATAGAATATTATACATACTTAACAAAGCTTAGAAATTTGAAATAGGAAACGTTAGTAATCACAATTTTCGTGCATATTACATAACTAAAGTTTTAATTTTATATTTTGCAGATAAAGTTTGTTCGGTTTACAGTAAGTATACGGAACATCTGAAATACATTAAAAATTATTTCAAATATTCTGTCACACAAATTATTTGATCTAAATTTCAATATTTGAATATTTATTTATTTGATTCTTGAATGAGAAAATTCCTAAAAATTTGATAAGGCCTTTGCCGCCTGATAACGTTAGAAGCGTGAACCCATGTCTGGGTGGAAGGATTGAGATAAGAATGCTCTGTTGAATGGATGTGAGTCAGCAATGTAATACGTGGATAGAGATGGTGTACCCGATGGTATCAGATCGATCCTTCGGATTAACTAAGACTATTTTTAATTATTACTGTTATATAGTTTTTATTTGATACTTTATACAGCGTATTCTTAGCTCCTAACGATTCACGTCTTTTATGATAACTGTTACTGTAATGTTTTAGATGGAACATATGGCTATTTAATTTTTATATTTACTCAGTACTATAGCAAATTATAGTAAAATCTCGAAATGTTGTCAAAATAAGGTCCAAGTAATCCAGTAATCCAAGTAATCCAAAAGTAATCCATTACTTTATTTATTTTTTATATTATTTTGTTATTATATTTATATAATCATAATAGCTGACCCGGCCAAGCGTTGCTGTGGCTGTTATAATAGTTTTAAAAAAAATTACGTTAAAAATTGAATTTTAGAGAAATAATGAACGAGTAAAAAAAAATTAAATAGATGTTTGATTTTACATTTTATTTATCTTATATCTAAGTATAGTATATAACAAATAAAAAAACCTGTACCACTACGACCCGTGAACGAGTCTGGGGGTTCAGTACATGGTTGAGACTGTACTGTTTCATGGACAACGGTTCTGCAGGGAGGTGACTTGTCCTAGGTCACGCTCAACCGCCAGGTTTTTCCCCTTATTATGGGTACCCTATTTTATAATATTTTATAGAGGCTGGGTGAGTCCCAGGAGGGTCCTAGATCCTATATGATCCATCTCCGGCCGCAAACAGACTACATAAAAGTAACTGCCCGCAGCGGGATTTGAACCAGGATTTCCGGCATGGCAACTCCGTACTCAACCACTGAGCCACTCCGCTCCCTATAACAAATAAATAATATACAAAATTCTTAACTGATAGGGAGAGGAGTGGCTCAGTGGTAGAGTACTGAGTTACCATGCCGGAAATCCTGGTTCAATTCCCGCTGCAGGCCATGAATTTTTTTTAGTCTGTTTGCAGCGGGAGATGGATCATATAGGATCTAGGACCCTCCTGGGGCCTACCCAGCCTCTATAAAATATTATAAAAATAGGGTACCCAAAATAAGGGGGAAAAATCTGGCGGTCGAGCGTGACCTAGGACAAGTCACCTCCTTGCAGAACCGTTGTCCATGAAACAGTACAGTCTCTACCATGTACTGAACCCCAGACCCTTCATTGGTTGTAGTGGTACAGGTTTTTTTTTTTTTTAACTGATAAAATATAAACATTAGCTTAATGAATGAGGTATATAATGGTTGATTTTTAATTAAGGCTAATAAAATTATATTAAATTATAACTATTTCTTTTAATTTAATTGAGCGCAAATCGATAAACAATATTTTTTTGTTAATCTGTCCTTTGCTAATACAAATAGATTAGATGGTTTATCAACACGTGAGCATGCAACATATAATTTCCCGTGGGAGAAACATGGATCTTTCCAAGCCGCAAATGGACATTGTCTGGGCTTGAGACTTGTTGATGGTCATAGCAAAACCCAAGCGTAAAGGAAATTGAATATTTTGGTATTATGGGTTCTAATGGTATTAATGAAATTCGTGGTCACAGGATCATTTCTCCTTTAAATATTCCAGTCAACATGGCTGCTTCAATAACATTTCTGGTGATATTTTTGATGACCAAGCGTGTACCATTGCATAATTTAGGTGGATTTAAATTACGCAGAGGAATAATAGGTGAACCGATTTTTAACCGAAGATTGTATGCTGGCATTCCTGGTATATCGAGAGAATTTAAAAATTCAGTTGGATAATTTACGGCTTGGTTTTTATCAACCAAGTATTGAAGTTGGTTTTCACCAACAATAGTATTGATTGATTTAAAGGACATTAGACAACTTGGTAATCTCTGTTGTATTTGAAAGTCAATTTCGTCAACATCAGCATTTTTCGCAGCCAATTATGGTCCAAGTAACCATTTAGTATATCCGGGAAGATCCTCCTAATTAATTCATTTTTGTCTGAACAACAGTGCAGACATTTTTTGGCAATTTGATGGATAGTGTATTTTGATGCAGTTCTATTTCACCGTTTCCAATATCCAGCAATAACAACAACAATATGGCTATTCAACCCTATGTCAGTCTTAGCCTACTCAAGGAGCCGTCGCCAGGCGGCTCTATCTGATGCAGCTGCCCTCCAGTTACGGACGTTTAAGATGCGTCTGACATCCTGTGCCACTCAGTCTTCCCATCAGAGCCTTGGTCTTCCTCTTCCTCTGGCACGGTCCAACTTTCCCTCCAGCAGCTTCTTCGCGGGATCCTCCTCATTTATTCTGGCCACATGGCCGGCCCACCTTAATCTATTAATTTTTATCCAAATAATGATGTCGAGCTACCCAAACATCTCTTAAACTTCTCGGTTGGTTTGCCTTCTCCATTGAACATTTATACAAATAGCTCCGAAAAATCAGCGGAGCAGCATCTTTCGAAAATAGCCAACTCTTTTTTCTCGCCCTTAGAAAAGTCCATGTTTCAGAGGCGCAGGTCAGGACTTGCATGACTTGTATTATACAGCATGACTTTCGTTTTCCGTGTTAGTTGTGATGTCCTTAGATGTTTCCTCAACCCAAAATAACATATTTTAGCGTTGATGGTTCTCTTTTTTATTTCCCGAGTGTTAAGGCCAGATCACGTAGTAACTTTTAAAAGATTGTTAGTTTTATTAACACAAATTAAACCATTTTTTTCGTAAAATAAAGAACATTTTCTTTACTTATTTTTCACATTTTATTTTAATAAAACAATTAAACGTTAATTTTATAACTGTTAACAATAATTTAGTTTAAAATGTAGTTTTATTTGTTTAGTTACAAGTCTAATATTTGTCATAAGTTTCAAAAGATATGTAATAAAAGTGGAGAGAGAAAAACAAAAGTGGAGTCAATCGGCTTTTGTTTCCTCCGGCTATATGAAGCCAGACAGTGTTGGCACGAGCCTCTTGACGTGCACATCGATCTCAAGCTATAGCTCAAAGTTGTTTTTTAAGTTCAATAAGCTTGCTACATGTGATAACATCACTGTTGCAACCTTCGATGTGTTACTTTGATAAGACACACGTGATAAGGTTTAGTTAAATTCATTTTGTTAAAAGTGTTTGTTTACTAGTTGACAGGACGTGTAATTTAATGCCATAGTAAATAAGGAATACAATCACGTTGAAACAATCTTACAAATATATATAATTTTTCAATTAAATTATCGCGGTCATTAATCGAAATAAAATATAGCTTATATTTTAAGTTGGATAATGATACATATCTGTGCGAAATTTCATATCCTTTTTATGGATAATAATTATTTAATACAATATAAAAAAAAATATATATAATTTTTAATAAGAGTAGGGATTTTTTCCCTTCCACTCCTCCCTACTTTCCCTACCAGTGAACAGCCTGCATACCGTAACGAATGCAAAATCATTCTCATACAGTCCTTGATTATTGGAACCAGCAATATCGACTTAATGAGGGTGAATGTAAATTTGGGCTAGGGCACGGAGGGAATTCGATGAGGGGGGCACCGGGATTTCAAAGCATTTAGTAACGAGGAGCTGCTTAGTATTAAAGCCTTCGCTGATCAAAGTTCTCTTCTTTGAGCCCGCCGTCCTCCTGACGTCACATTTCGTGACCTCGGCGGCTTCGACAATGGCACAATCTCTCTGCTTCGAGACCTTTCGCCTTAATTTTTCACCTGTTCACTCAATAATAGTTTGGTTCGGCAACAAAAAACTGAACTTGAAGCGCATAAATATGGGAGGTTTTATCTCTAGATCAAGAGGTGCATAAAAAAAAATAAAATAAAGAGATGATTGGATGGAGTTATCGCATATTAAATGTGGAATTTGTTGAGACATAAGTAGAGCTTAAGTTTTGTTTATTTACTGATTAAATTATACATGATTTTTTACTTAATCAAATGGAATTTATTAACTTTAATTAAATTGTTGGAATATTTTCTCATCAATGAAAAATATAATTGTTGAAAAAACATAGGACACTGGTATATTCGAATGATTGGTAAAACTTAATTTAATTTAATGGACTTTTGTGAATAACAAACGAATAAAAAAAAAAAAAAAATTAATTAATTAAATATTATAGCATTCACAAAACACAGGGAGAGACTGTAGAGACTGTAAACTGTACTTGGATTACGGTTGTACAGGGAGGTGATTTGTCCTAGATCACGCTCAATCGCTAGATTTTCCCTCTATCTTTAGTATCCATTTAGAGTCCTAGATCTCTTCTATGCCCGCTATTTAAGAGACTGAATAAAAGTCTGCCTAGCAACGGGATTAGTAGACCTTAGGTTGTTTTGGATATGGGAATTTTTTGTACGCAATCTCAACTACAATGGTAGTTTATGTGATTATAATATTAAAAAAAAAATAATTCTTATAGACTGAGCGATTTTGGGTCTAAATTAGGTCTTTAACGCAGGGTATTTATTCGCTTGGACTGGCTCACAATCCTCGACTGGTCCTAGGAAAAACAACGTTGACGTTGGTGACCGGCTTGCTCCTGCTGAGAGTATCTCAGCTATCTTCATAAATATACTCTTGTAAGCGCTTGTAATATATATGTGTGAAATAGTAAAATATTTTATGAATGCATGGGCTGTGTAGGAGTGGTAATGTAACCTTTTGAGTAACCTACAACTAATTGTGAAGTAGAAGTTTTTTGTACCACGTGTTTTATTAATATTTGATCTTTTATTTCATTTGTTTCAAGTGTAACTTAATTTCATTCTAATGAAACATCATTAATTCAGTTTATTCAGGTGTTTTTTTTCCAATATAGATATTTTTGTTACTGACTTTGTGTTTTGCTCAATAAATTTTCAGACATTGGAATGTTAAAACTATGATTACTCCTAATATACTAGAATAATATATAGAATACAGAATTATATAATTATGTATGTATTTATTATATAAGTTTTTAGGCATTTATTGAAAAAATAGGCAGAGTTATTGGTCATCAAACTAAATTTATATTGTTTAGTAAAAACGTATCAACAGTTAAATCATGAATTATTTATTCTTTGAAATTTCAATTAAAAGATTAGGTAAAGATGAAAAGAGAAGTTCACCTCTAAATTGATAGCAGTTAAGAAAAATTAGCAACAATAAACCTGTTAGTTTTAAGCCTATCTGATTTATATTTACCTTGAAAACGGGTAATAGCTGATAAAATCAATTGAATTTATTCTGTGTTTGCTAGGTAGGAAATATTTGCTTCTTAGAAAGTACCAATATGCGTGAAAACATTTTACGTTTCTACCTTTTACTTGTAATAAAATAAAGAACAGTTTTTCAAAAATATTTTTTATAAAATCTAAAAAGTATATACTAACAAATTAGACAGGACTTGTGTACTTACATTATTCTCGTCGAAAACCCTGAAGACAAGTGACGCAAACTTAGTAGGATCACCTTGCGGGAAAAATTGCCTGTATATCTTGATGAAGCCCTGAAAAGGAAATGAATCATTAATAATGGCATGACCGTAAAAATATTTTTAATTTATTTTCTAAGCTATAAATTATATATATCTACAATATCCCAGTATATCAGTTTTGGTATATTCTTACAAAACCCACAAATGACAAAAGTTCGATTAAACACATCAATTGAATCACGAAAGGGTTACTATACGATATATGTGGGCAACAACAGCCCCGCTGTAAGATTTGATCCGGCCCGCGAGAAATATTTTTAAAACCCAATTAAAAAAATATATAACACTACTTACTCATACTCACGGAATGAAGTGAGCGAGCAAGCCGAGTGGCGGCGATCATCAAAAAGTGGTGGCGCAAAAAAAGGTTATTGCTTCGAATTGTATTGTTCCACAATAGACGATTCTAGATCATTCCTTCATTTTACCTATAAAGCGGGTGGATGGCCCGAACTTTAGCTCAGTTCTATTAGAGCTACCGAGATGATAACTTCGACAAGCGATATCCTAGCGCTAGTGCCGTCAATTTGCTTTGTGTTCATCTTGAGTGGTTACTAATTATATTTTGTTATTAAGTTTATCGAACGAAAGTAAACGAAAATGATGTCTGGTGGAAAGAAACGAAAAATATATGCAGAGGGTCTCCAGTTTCAAGAAAAATGGACTCAAGAATTCTTTCTTATCTTGCGCAATGGTAAGCCTATTTGTTTGCTGAGTAAAGAATCCATTTCAGTGATAAAATAATTCAATATAAAGAGTAATTACTCAACTAAGCACCCTACGCTGCTCTCACTGGCAGGACAAATAAGAAAAGACAACATCCAGAAGCTTTCTGCAAATTTGAAAAACATCAGTAAATGTTTCATAAGCAAAGAACACAACTTGATAATGTAGTGAAAGCTAGTGTTTTATAGTTAGTTCGAAATTGCCAAAGTCATTAAAACTATTTGCCGAAGGAGAATTTATCAAGGAGTGTATGTTAGAAGTTAGCAGTGTTTTGTGTCCTGAAATGAAAAATGAATTTGAAAAAATTAGTTTGTCAAGACGAACCGTTGTCCGACGTATAGAAATGATGGCTAATGATATTAAAACAACATTGACTGACCGTATGGCTAGTTTTGAATCATTTTCCATAGCATTAGACGAGAGCACCGATTTGTCTGACACAGCTCAACTGGCTATATTTATTCAAAGTGTTGATAAAGAGTTCACTATTACTGAGGAGTTGCTTGCTTTACAGCCGCTAAAAGGAAGCACTACAGGAGAGGACATTTTTAATGAAGTTCAAAAGGCATTCACAAGTTTTGGCTTGCCATAGTCAAAATTAGTTGCACAGTGTGCACAGATGATCCATCTTCTACGGTCGGCTTACGTAAAGGTTAGAATTTCTGGTCGACCTTACAGGCCATTTGAATGATTTAAATTTGAAACTTCGAAAACAATGACAATTAGTAAATGATTCGTATAGCCATTTGAAAGCGTTTCGGAACAAAATCCACTTGTGGGAGGTACATACGTTATCTGGTAATAGTTACTATTTTATACGCTCTCTGGGTAAGAAAATATTGGTTATGCTCAATATACTGAGGAGCTCAAGTTACTTTCGGAACATTTTTCAAACAGATTTAGTGATTTCAAAAACATGGAAGACTGTTTCAATTTATTTGGAACTTTAACAAAAAGTAATGTACAAAATGCTCTAATACACTTGCAAATGGGTGTTAATGACATTTCTCTGTTATCATCCTTCCTTTGACTATGCGAATATATGATACATAATTCATAATTTTTCAACATGTTCAACTTCAGCTCGACTCTTTCAGTCGATTGAAGAAATTAAAAACAAAGAACATGTTATAGGCAAACCAAATTGGAAAAACCCGTTTTGACGAAAGTCGTGAAGGCAATTTATGTATACTTATATTTATTCCCACAATTAATAATTGAAGTATTGCCGTTGATATAATTATATATTTTATATTAAGAATATATAACTACCTTAAAGGATTACTGACGAAATTGAAATTTATTTTTTATTCATTTCTATT
This sequence comes from Troilus luridus, assembly GCA_964056705.1. Taxonomy (NCBI): domain Eukaryota; kingdom Metazoa; phylum Arthropoda; class Insecta; order Hemiptera; family Pentatomidae; genus Troilus; species Troilus luridus. Next base: position 163,921,209 of record OZ057412.1, read on the forward strand.
ATTTATTTATTTTTTGTATAAAACCATCAATAATATCATAGGTTAGATCTGTAATCGAAACTAATTTCTTAGAATATTATACGGCTCATTGAATACTTAGAGTAGGTGGGTGTCTTCAAAAGGATTGGACCATTCGCCAGGTATTTACTAATTGGAGCGGCTTTTCAACTTATAACAGGCCTTTCAGGCTCTCAAACCAGTCCACCTTGAGAGCTTGTTTTCCCTCTTTTGGGGGATTTCAGCCAATTCTGAGGCTAATGATCCCAAGGGCAATTTCCAAATTTAAAATTAAAAAAAACAACATAATATTCCTTTAAATACACCTGCTAATTGTTTGAGAATGAAATGAAAGGAATATTACATTAATGCTGGGTTTCATTGTGGAAATTTATTTAATGTAGATTTTCATCATTCTCAGACGTTATTATTTTTGAAAAATAAAGAAGCTTAATTAATTAAGTGTATAAACCTTTATCATTTCATTGTTCAATCATTTCAGTGTGAGTTTATCAATATCATAGGTGTATTTGTCGTTTATCCAAACACTACCTATTGATTTCGGTGTTTGAATTGGTTATCCTAATATTAATGAAAGATTATTAGAACATGGAAATTTTCGTGATAAAGATTTAAATAATTATTACTAAAGTTCTAAAATCCTTAATGCTTCTTACTTTGTTAATAAAGTCATCAAAAATGACCTCAATGTTCCATTTGTTATTGATTTGGGCCGAACCCTATATCAGTCAATCTATCCGGACTGCCGAACACTACCGTATTGTTAACATATCCTATGTCACTAAAGCTCCATTTCTAGCTCCACATGACTAAAACCAAAGTCACACAAACGAGTTTATCCACAATGTGATCTCGAGTTGACAGCAACATCACTTAGAACATCATTCATGGTACATACAATAGTAGTGAAACGTGCCTTCAGTGCGTTGCCTCTACTTATCGTGATCAATTTGCGTTTTTAGTACGGTATTATGACATTATATTAATCAGAATAACCTACTTGCCATCGTTAATTTCATTACAGTTGCTTAGCTTAATTTTTGTCACATTTTATATCAAATCAAAATGGGGTAATTAATCCTCAGGTTGTCGCTTCGAGTTGAATCACAACGAGTTTTAACTTTTCATTCGTTCCCCTTTTAATATTTTCCAAAAATACAATTGTTAAGAGCTTTAGTATAGAAAAGACAATGTAACAATAATGAAATGTATGTACTTCGGTAATCATTTCATTTAGAAATTAACATTTCAACAAACATAATCATCTATACGAAAAGTTATTTGAAACTTTTATTTCTCGATGAAATCTTCTTATAACCCATAATTACATTCTCTGTTATACACTAAAGCTCACGATAATATGCATTTTTTGAAAATTTTAAAAATGAAACGAATAAATAGTTAAAGTTTCTTAAACTCAAAACGAAGCAACAACCTTCGGAATAATTACCCGAAATGGTTGTACATTCGGGAAGGTTCTTAAATATATTTCACCGTTAGCAACAATTTTATAATAAAAAATATTCAAAATGTTTTAGCGATTCCATAAAAGTAGTAATGCATTTTACAATAGTTCAAAGTAGGCTACGAAAGAAATAAATTAAAAAATCTGTAATAAAATACAGATAGTTTGTCTTATCCACTTACACGTTTCAACAAACAAAACAAAACCGTGTCAAAAGACTGTCGGATTAAATCAAATGTATGTCATTCACGGTATATTATAATCCTAATAAGCTAGGGAACTACTTTATCCCAATCCCAGAATGCTCAATAGCGAATATCAAAATCGCATAAACTATATTGGATCCCTGTGAAATCTGTTTATTACGGAACAAATGTTTGGAATTTATCCGCAAAATGGTGGTGATCCTATTTCATCATTCGGCATATATCACACTGCATCATTTAGTACATTTAAAATAAAGATAGTCATAAATTAATAGCGAAATTGGTTAAAAAATAAATGTTTAATGTATAATAAATTTATTTATACTAAAGTAATTGAAAGTAATATAAAATTCAAGAATTAAAGCGAAAAGCTAGCACACATCTCTAGGGCTAAATCAATTTTCTTCCGTAGGGATTAGGGTGGGGGTTCTATATACATCTGAATATATATTTATATCTGTTGCAGGAGTAATCGGTACTATGATTTTTAGCAATACTAGTATTTCTAAAGTGACACAACTCACAAACCTTTATTTTTGGAAAAACGGAAAAATATTGGTGTGGTTGGGATAGCATTAGGACTCTAAGGGTGACAGATGCCTTGACAAGTGCCTTGTGGCATACAAGCTCTGAAGCTAGGTTGATATTGTTTTGATGAGTGATAAAGAAATGTTTATCCCTTTCTTTTTTGGTCATAGTTCACCACCGAAAAAACATCCGATTTTTGAGCGGGTTTAAGAAATACTATTACCATATGATCTTTCAAAACTTTCTATTCCTTGCAATGTACGCACCATTAAAATATATATTTTTACAACTTTCAATGATCATGGTTGTTTATTTACCATTCAATACGTACGCTTCCATCGTGTTCCTGATATCCACTAATAAGCTTGGATTCGGAACTCGCCTATCCTCTTCATATTGAGCTGTTATCACCGAGGCATCTGCCCACAACAAACAGCTACTGAGCTAATATCGAAGGACCTTATTGCCTTAGTCCAGTCTTGGGTAGATTAAACCATTAATTCAGATCTAACTGAATAACAGTTCTGATTAGATTCCTTAGATAGTACATGTTTTAATGGAATGTTCTTCAACACAATTAGTTACTAATTGAATTTCAGAAACTGATAACGCGTAAAAACGAACAAATATTGTGACTATGTAAACGCTTTTGTCATTATTCAGGTTATTGAAAAATTAGCTCTAAGTTACAGTAAAATTAACAGAAACTATAATCTGGATATGGTAAGTGGCATACCATCTAATTTTGCTATTTTGTGACAGTATAGAATTTTAACGCTCTAGTGAAGGCCATTACTATTCCCTACATATTTCAATAGCATATATATTTATCAAAAGAAGCTAATTTAAAAAAAAACATACCTATACCTTTTAGGCATTTACCTGAATGAATATTTGGAAGTTCCATTGATTTGTTTTTCATCAATAATTTTATGCTAAGAATAATTTTATAAAACCCTTAGATTTCCTATTTAATTCGAATTTTAAAATTAAATAAAAAACAATATGTAATTAATAAAAATACAACCACAATTGATTTATTTGAAAAAAAGATTGATCACTTACTTATATATAAGTTAGTGTATAGACTTAATGTAAGCACATGTGGTATAACCTTTAAGAAGGTTATGTTTATTATTATGTGTTTGTATACATGAAATTACATGTATTTCCGATCTGTACCAATTCAAGTAGTAATAAAGTTGTGTTGTGAGTTTCTTGATATTAACGTGATTTTGCCTAAAAACTGTTATATCGAACTAAGGACTCACTCTAATTATTCACCCAAGCTTCCACGTGAGTCCCTAAGAGGAGGTGTGCAAAAGAAGATCACAAGTATAATAAATGTCAAATGGCATTTGTATAATTTATAAAATTAATATTTAAACTAAAATAAATATTTACTGCCATTCAATTAGAAAACCATTCTTAACCCTTATCAGACGCTAGCTTTTTAAAAGCGATTTCCACTAGGTTTATATTCGTGATTTTCACTAGCAGGTTTCGGGAAATATGAGAAAAATTTTCAATATATAAGAAATTTCAGGCCACTTCTCATGTGACTTATAGCCGGAACGAAAAGAACAGTTGCTACGTCAGATTTGACTTACGGCGATTTGAGGTTTAAGGATTATGCAGAAAACTGGAATGGAGCTGATGGAGGGATCGCCTGAATAGGACATAGGATAGGCAGGATATCCATTACGAACTGCCCGGGATGCCTCGAGAATTACTTAGACCTTCAAAGGACAGGGTCTAAGTCCTTCAGACGGCAATATTACAGCTAATGATGCGCGTCTGATTAAAGCTATTAACAAGTTGCGGATGTTTACCGGTCCGTTGGATACGTGGATGGTGGTTAATTCTCTCCAACTCGGAGAGATATAATCTCGATATAGGAGGAGGCAAGTTGTAACTTTACTGCAGTCAATATATATTGAATTATCAACAGAGCTGAGAGGAATATATTGAAGCAGCAATTTAATGAAGCTCGAGTATGATGTTAACATAAATGTATAACGAAGTAATTAATGTTATTTCTTTTTAACTATACAATAGAAAAAAAAATTTTTATTAATCAAACTATTTAACTTTTTTTTTCTTCACTCACAATGTTTATACGTTTTTTTATTCATTCTTCAAACTAGCCATTACAAAAATATTAAAGACTTTATTAAATTAATACTTACAATAAATAAATAAAATAATACGGGAGATATAAAGGTGCATAGTTAATTTTTCCCCATTGATTAAACATTTAATTCTTTCATTAATATATTGATATATAAAGAAATATACACGACGTAATTATAAAAATTTTCGTTTATAGAACGAGAATAAAGGTGCATAGTTAATTTTTCCCCATTGATTAAACATTTAATTCTTTCATTAATATATTGATATATAAAGAAATGTACACGACGTAATTATAAAAATTTTCGTTTATAGAACGAGAATAATATAAATTATGGTTATTATAATGCTCGGTAAAATTCAAGTTAGTGTGGATAATTGAGAAACAATAATGTTACCTAACGTTATAATTTAATTATACTAATACATTATCATAGCTGCTTAATAGTAATATAATGCAACATAATAATATGTAAACAAATAAGTAAATAGAACTTTAAAAGTTTGAAATTTGTAAAAACAAAAATGTGAAAATTATGATTCATGAAATTGTATTGTTTCTGTAATTAAAGAACGTTATAAAATATCATTTCGAAGTGACACATTCCCATACATTTATAAGCATAACTGAATAATTAAGAAATATTTTAATAACTTATGCTACCTACTAATTGTACTTAATAACATACTGCATTTTGTATATGTAACATTTTTTTTTTTTTTAAGAAGTCATTTTAATAGACCGCAATTAGTTTAGAATGAACTTATTTTCCTCTACAAGTCATAATATCCGAGTTCCTAAAGTATTGAAATAAATATATATTCAATAAAGAAAGAATAAATATATCGACCCTCTCTGGAAAAATATTATTCTAGTCTTCAATGGCAGAAGCGAATCAAGACAAGTGGGGGCTTTAAGATCTATAAATTTCCGGCAAAACTATAAAAATTGGTTTTTTGTTCCTATGCTATAAATTTACCTCTTTTTAGGTGGAATAATTTTTGTTTGAGCCTTGTAGGTCATTCACAAAACCATTATAGTCATATAAACTAAAACCTGATAGGCGCTTACGGAGCCTTGCTTGGGATCCCACACCCGCTCAGCCATCTTAGCGTGTAATCTACCTTGGATCCCAATAATCCCGAAACGATAAATATTATTTTAATTTCTTTCTTATGTCCAGAAACACCATTTTGGCCTGAGCTGTTAGTTTCCTGCTGGTCGTATATATCTAGCGTCTTGAAAAAAATATAATTTAATTGAGTTTTTGGACTTGTCTTCATTCATTTCATCCATTTCTACAAGTTCAAGTTCCGTGAGGACTTTCTTTATTCCGTGTAACCGAGAGTTGGGTGTTTCCTCTGTTTAATTGTGTCGAAGATTTTCTTCATTAACCTGCTACCATCCATTCTCACCAGATGGATCCTTCTCTTCCTCATTTCCTTAGTATCCGAAGTAATTAATTGGTACATGTTCACATTGCTCATCTTTATCCACGTTTTGCTAATATTTTTATGTACCCTAAAAACCTTTTTCGGGATTACTCTTCGTTTGCTCATGATCCTCTGGGAGTTCTATGTTCTTGAGAGAGAGTGTCTCTGCTGCATATTTCTCTTCTATTCTTGTCGTTTTATTCCAGTGCAATATCTTTAACTTTGCCTTTCTAAACAGACAATTTTTGTTGGACAGCTTCAAAGTTCAAAATTATGTTCTCCTAACTTTGGTTATTCAGAATTCGACTACTTCTTTTTCTCTTCTACTGTTTTTCCTAAATATTTTAAGTAATTAACTCTTTCGATGTATCCAATAATTATGTACAGTATTTCTTAATAACTTCTTAATTCATTTTTCTTATACTTGTTTGATATAAATTTAGATTTTTCTCCGGATATCTGTTACATTGCAATGATTTCTATTTGTTCAACTGTACGTTCTATATTCATACATATATTTAACTGAACCCCTAAAGGAAATTCTCTTTAATATACTTCGTATTTTAAATTGGGATACTCATTTTAATTTCAAATGATGAATTGAGTATCATTATATAACAAACATTTGTGTTGGAAGAAAATTATATCGACCTGTCAATTAGGACTGAGCTAAATAATTTGAACCCTCTTTCAGTGCTCACTTTGATGGGACAAATCAACTGTGTATTTAAATTATTCAATTAATCAAATCAAACTCTACGGGGCTTAATTGAAGAGTACCTGTGTTTAAAGTCAACTCAACCTTTGACAAATTTCTCTAATTGAAATTCTATGCGCTAAGTACGCTATTTTGTTGTAGAAATGTGTATGTTTATAGTTTCCAATAAAAATTATAGGTTTTAATTTTAATGTATTTTTTGAATTTACAATGTTTATATTTTTAACGATTTGCGTGTATTTTATATTACATTTATTGGAATACCCATTAAATGGAATAGATAAACTATTTAATATTTTAGTTATTTTTAAGTATGCTACTTGAATTTACTGGATATGATAAAACTAATACTTTATTATTAATACTAAAAATAGTTTTAGGAAATAACATTGTTTAGAATTATACTATACATAATTATTTTATAATAGCAAAACCTACTAATGAAATAAATAAAATAAAATAATGGGAAAGCAACATGTGGCTAATGAATTACCTACAAAAAAAAAAGAAAACTATAATAGTAATAAAGTTTTAATGACATAAAAATGCTCCATTTCTGGTGAAAACAAAAACAAATAGGATACAATTTATTTGTGGTTACATTTTCCGCTAAACAAAACACGAAGAAGTAATGTCCTATATAAAACCTCAGAATTGGCCACAATCCAAGCCTCAGTGGTTACTCCTCATTAAGTAGTTTTAATATATATATATATATATATATATATATATATATATATATATATATATATAATTATACAACAGAGTTTTGTTTTTCAAGACTTTGCTGAAACGATCAAGAGATAAAGTCAGAGTAGCAACCGTCATAAGATAAATGATAGGTATTATAGTGCATAAACTTACAATAAAGAATGCATTTAGAGAAAAAAAATGAACAAAAGAATGTATACTGTATGTATGCTCCGAAAAAAAAGCTTGGTAAAAAAGGAACCAGATTATAAAAGTAACAAAATCCCAAATAATCTATGCACAATGAAAAAGTAATTTAAATAGAATTGATTTTACACAATCAATAAAGACATGTATATGGAAAACCATCACTGACAACCTTATTACATGTCAACATAATAAAATGAGGCTGTCTTAAGATAAATTGAATACATTACTAGTAGCAAAATAAATATATTCGCATTACCTCGTCGATGTAAAGATTACACCAAAAGTTCGTTAACCTTTTATACCGATCCAACTCATTAAAGGTGACACATCAAATTCACTCGTTACCAATCACGCTAAGTCAGAATTAAAATCGATTTTTTTGTAATGGTGCTTTCATATATGGGTAAATGACCTTCGATAATTAACTGATAATACCTTCATTATAAAAGTTTATAAGAAATTCCCAGTTTCTGAATTATTAATAACTGAAACTCTATTATTTTTCACTTTGTATTATATATTTATATAATAAATTACTATAAAATAACGATTACCCCAGATTATTTACAAAACATTGTAACGAGAATAATTTCATTGTTAGTCGTAGGCTTAACTATGAGATTTGCTTAATGTTAACATTAATTATTACTTGAAAAAAGGAACGGTAGACATCAAATAATTGTTAATACTCCACCCATAAATGTTAGTACACTTTTTTTATAAATTCTCTTTTTTTCTTGCATTTTTACTTTCATTTTTTCATATACTTTTTGTCTTCTGTTCTTGTGTTGTTTGTTACTATTATTTATTTTATTTTGTTTTCCTGTTGGGTTTTTTGGGGTTTGGTGAGTGTATATTGATGTTTCAAATCTGGAGTATTTATCAGCTGCTTTTATCTAACCTTAGCCAGCTGGGAATGTAGTAACCTTCCCTATGATTCAGTAGTTGCATTTGAGCCTTGGAGGTGGTGGGATGTGTGTTTTTTGGGTGCATTATTCATCTTTTGGTTTGCTATTATTTTCTTTCTGCCCTGAGGATGCCTGAATAGGCGAAATATTGGACAGGTATTTTTAATTTCCTGTTTTAGTTTAGAGACTTAAGGTTTTTAGTTGGAATTTTTCCACTAATGTATTAATATTAATTATTACTTATTTTAGAATAATCTATGATTAGCTCAGGAATAAAATATATCTTATCACTAGGGATTATTAATGGAGGATGTTTTTACTTTGGATCCATATTGTATATATATATATATATATATAAGTACGTATGTAAAATTGAAATATTGTATATTATGCATTATTTCAGGATGTATTTTAAGTGTGAAATATTTGAAATGGGAACTTTTAATGGATATGTCCATTTTAAGAGCTCAGTATATATAACTCCATATATACTCACAATATATACTAACCATATATAACTCAGTATACCATGATCTATTTGGACATGTGGTACGGACCTCTGGGTACAGCAAGATACATCCATATGCACAAGATGCAAACAACACAGTCCAAAATTCTAGAAAAAATCGTTTATACTCCTTGATTTATTTCGAATCACATCATACACAACGACATGAACATCCCCATTATAAAATCATATATTCACAACAAATACACAACTTATCAACACAAAATCACTCAAATCCACTTCTTCTTCCTCTTTCCTACTTCTTGTAACCCAGGCTTGATGTGAAAAGATTAAAAAGTCAATGAAGAGTCAATAAAACTATTGATTTTTCCATCTCCAAAACTTGATGTTCCAGTAGCAAAGCAAAGAGTAAAAGAAATACATGATCAAAATGATTGGTAGCGCAATTACGCAGGTGCTAATGAAAATTAAAGAAATAATAATAATATTAATATAGTGGTTAATGCTTTTCGTCCAACCTAAGTATAACGTTTTCGAACCGTCCTTCAAAACCGATTCTGTAGTAGTGAAAATCAACAAATTTGGTGTTATACCAAGCGTCAAGTCGAGGATGGGTAAAAACCCATATCATGTTTGAACGAAAAAAACTGCTCTTGAAAGGCTTCATCGTTTTGACACGCCTGCTTTTTCTGATGCACGAAACAGCAGCTTCATTACTTTCCTGACAAAACAAAATCTAAATATTGCGAATGAATACGTTTAATGTATAATACAATTATTTAATTGTTAATTCTTTTAGAAACTGACCTCTCAAAGATGATCTACTCTGTATGTAATGGGTTTCTTAATTTGAAAAAAACAATCAAATCAGGCAGTTGAGCATAATCTCAGTTCTCAACCCCATTCCACCACAACCGTAGCTTAATAAGCAGTACAGCTCCTTACGTGTACTGAGCACACTTTTAAGCACCTTGTCTTGCAGTGCTGATGGCTTTAACTCTTTTTGCTTGAACAACTTTTATCTTATGAAAATGTTATCGAGAAAATGATAAAAAAATTAATTGGTATATGATTAATTATTTCACTTGTTCTTTTCCATGATCTTTTTTTTTAGTTTTGAAAATAATCAGTTATAACCGTTTTATATGCAAATTATTTCTTTAAAATTTATTTCATTTATGTTAAAACAGTTTAAAAAAAATACCGACAAAAAAAAATTAAAACTAACTCTGCTTATTTAGACCGTAACCACTCTAGACCAGATCCTAAGCAATAACTTTATCGGGTGAGTCAACGCAACAATATCCAAATTAACTGATTTTTCAAAACCAAATGGAAGGTTATTGTAGGCGATATTTATTATATTAACTAACAGGGTATTTGTTTTAAAAGGTTAATATAAGTTTTTGTATAAAGGTGTGAGACATATCTATGTTGTCTCGGATGTATAGTACATGATTTATTAGAAAAATAACAGGTTCGTCAACTTAAAAAAAGAAGTTATTAATAATTGATCGAAATAGAAAGTTTTGTTTGTTTTGTAACACATTAGAGTTCACGAATATACAGGTATCAGAGTAAACACATATTTATAGGTCAGAAAGTGATTAAATATCTATTTAATTACTTTCTAAACTTTTACATTATTTTAATTTGTTTAAAAAAATTAAAAATGTGCTATATATTATTATAATGATAAATAATTATAAAAACAGTGAAGTCTGAAAGAATAGGACCATGTGATCTTTTTAGTAACCAAATTTTTGAGTCGACTATTAAACCCTGGGAAACCCATTTTACATTTCAAATAATATTCGTTAAGATAGATTAAATTTTTAACTATTTATGGACCTGAACCAATGAAATAAAAAAAAAGACGATACGTATATATATATATATATATATATATATATATATATATATATATATATATATATATATATTATATATTTATTTAAATAGACCATGGAGTGCATCGCCTCCGCAACTTTACGATTGTTTGGATTAAACGATATAAACTGGCGTGCAGGAACACATAAGTACCAAAAGTAACTTTTCCAGTAAAATCTACTTCCCGGAAGTGGCACTTCAAAATGGTTCGAATGGTTTCCATCACATGCCCACACGGTAAGGAAAGTTGAACTGATTGTAATTCAGGAGGATATAAAAAAGTTTAGATTTAGATATGCTTTTAATTTCGAAAATTCATCCAAGTCTACTTCTTAAATTCGGTAAAAACCAGTAATAATGACCTGATTTTGTTCTAATTATTAATGTTCAGGAAGACACATCATTCCAACTTTTACTTAATTGTGCGAACCATGGTTTCATTCATTTTTTTTTTAGTAGAGGGCATTAAATAGAGGATTAATATTCGGGATCATTTGAACTGATCTTGGGGATTAAATATTACGTAAATAGTAACATTGTGGAAAATGAAATTCGCTATAAAATTTAGTTCGATTAAAATGATATGAGAAACATAAAAGCTCCACGCTGAGACGCACTGGAGGAGAGGAAAAGAAGAACACAAACACATTGAAGTAAATAAAGCTGCAGAATCGTAAATGAATTCAACCACAATAAAATTGGTAAGCCGTAATTTATAAGTTAGATAAAATTACCAAATTAATCGAGATTATTTTAGTTTTAAATCATTTTTTTATTCCCTACCAAAATGAGAAATAAGAAGCATGGTTCATTCTACAGATATAATTTTAATATACTTCCTTTGCCGTTTCTTTTTTTTTTTAATGCTTTTTTACAACGCTCATTGAGTCAACATTTTTTTAACTCCTAACTCAACTCACCTAAGGCTCATATATTTTGCCTACCACAATGACCTAAATTCATCAAAGCAACATTGTTCAATTTTTCTGGCCTAAACTTCGGTACTACTATTTACTTTTACTAATTATTGTTACTTGGTATTTCTAAGGATGGATACTAAGCTTTACTGAGGTGTGTAAAAGGGGATGATCGTCATCACCTCCTAAGTTATATTGTAAATACTTATATGAATCTTGTAAATTGAGGTTGTTTCTACAAATACTGTACATTCCTGTTATTAAAAAGATATTAAAACTTAGTTATAACTAAATAAAATGTGAACTAGGATGATTAAAATCAGACTTGCCCGAGTAAACAATAAGATTA